>JAZHYW010013593.1:0-382889 GCA_037355805.1 Ixodes ricinus | reverse complement strand
TTTCCCTGTCTCACCGTAGTCGTCGTCGTCCTCCTCGTCCTCTTCGTCGCAGTCTGAGCAGTCGGTGCTGCTGTACGACTCGGCGCAGTCGGCGGGGACGGTCCCCCCTGGGTTGAGCCCCGTCTCCGCGGCGCCGCCGTTGCTCAGGGTCCCTTGGTGGTTGGCGGGGGACAGCAGCGGGCGGGGCCCACCCCGTACACCCCGTGCTGGCAGCGGGCTGCGGCCACCAGGGTGCCGCCGGCGCCACCGTCGCCGCTCCCCGAGTACCCGTGCACGTCTGCGAGACAGTCAGTGAGAAAGAACGAGATCGATACATGGACCAATAAAACTGACAATCAATAAATAGTGTGTCGAAAAATCAATCGATCGCTCGATCGATCATTGCACGTGTCAATTACTCAATTATTAATATGTCAATTGAATCAATCGAAACATTATGGCCGGACACAAGTTAAAAATGACCCACAAGTTCCTGCTTCCACCAGCCGAGCTTCCTACCACTCGGCTCGGATACTCCGCACGGTGGACGCGTCTTCACGAACGTCACATCACCCGGTTTACCGGGACCCGAGAGATGAGGGGGTCGCTGCAGGCTTAGGTAAACGCGCCTAATCGAATCACACGCGCCAGCAGTTACCCGGCCCTCGGGTTTGTTTGCGCATATTGGGTGAGCGAATTGGGGAGCCACGGCTAAAGCACACGAGGCACGTTAACCCAAGCCTTTCCCCTCCTACCTCACCCTCCGTAAGCCAGTTGACTTGACGACCATAAACAAGCATCCGCAAGAGCGCTGTTGGTTACTGCGCAAGCTTCTTCGAACGTCCGGTCAAACACTCGGAGGTGTCGCGACTCGCGAGACCGCCGCATGCAAAAGCTGCCAAAAGCAAAGGCGAGCGCGTGCTGGAGGCTGAGCCCCCTGGCGCGTTGCTAACTTAACACAGTAATAAAAATAGTTAGTATAGAAAAGGCGATGAAAGAGAGAGAGAGAGAGGGAGAGCATACGAAGCGAGCACGTTCCCAGAGCCTATATGTCGAGTATATAAGAGAGTAATTTCTTTTAGTTAACCGATGACCCTTTCTTGAAATTCAGTACCATCTAGCGGATTAAACGTGAGTCAATTTACTCCGTTTTACTTTCCACCCAATCAGAGCCGACGCTACACACCAATGGAGCCAGTCAAGTAGCGCCGAAATGCATCGTCACCGCGTCGCTCGTCGTCTTTAGGGGTGTTTGCCGTCACCGGCTAAAATCGATCACGCGCAAGAACAATTAAAGCGCTGGACCTTGTGGCGCATTTCACTGCGCGTGATTGGTCGGTGATATAAGGAGTATTCACTGGGCGCCATATTTGTGGGTGATGTCTAGAGCGCATGCTCTGAACGAGTCCACATTAATAGGCTGCAAAGACCGGCAATCTTGAGGGTGCGAAATGCACGTTACAAAAGAACTGTGGAAGCTCGCCATCAGCACGCGCTCAGCAGTCGTGCACACAGCTATGGCCGCCAGTGAATACTTCCTATAGCGAACGCACGAGGGCGATGATGCACTCTTGGTGCCGCTTGATTGGCACCATCAGAGCATATTGACTCGGATGTGGCTGGAGTTGAAGTGAAACAAGGTACAGTAGAATATCGTCAATTCAAACCCTCTTAATTCGAACTCGCGGATAATTAGAAGTTTGCATTATTCAAACCAAGTTTTGGTTCCCCTCGGGCTCAAATTAACGAGATTCCACTGTATAACGTTTTACCACGCTAATGGCTGTAATATATATATATATATATATATATATATATATATATATATATATATATATATATATATATATATATATATATATATATATATATATATATAAGCGCGTCATTGGACATTGCGACTGTTGCGCGACTACTGTGAAGACGGGAACGTGTCCTTCTCGGCCGTACAAGTCTTTTCCCCGGATCCCTTTTTTTCCTTCAGTTTCGACGGTGGCAATGAAACTATAGCACTTTGTGCGAAGCACTACAAACTACAACCTCCCCCCGACACACACACACACAAAAAAGAAGAGCTAGCAGCTGCACTGTTTGCGTGTTCAAGGAAAAGACGCTGTATTCGCCTCGGACGATGATATGCACAATTGTCCGCGGACACGCCGCGAGAACCGTCGAAGTTGCATCGTACATATATGTAGGCTTCGAACACGTCTGCAGACACTTTCTGTACGACCGAAGCGACAGTCACACGGGAAAGCAGCACGCTTCAGGCAGTCTCTGCACACTGTCTTTTGTACCATGCGCTGTGAGCGCAGCCTTAATGAAAATTAACCGTACGACTCATAACATTCGCAAGAACAATGTTAAAATAATGATAATAATCAATCAGTGTTTATTAAAGTGTCCAGGAACAACCAATCGGTCTTAGCGCTGGCACACTTAAAAAAAAAAACGAGCAAAAACACACACATACAAACACACATACACGAGTGCAGAAGGGGAACGTAGTTCACCAGTCTGAGAATAAAAATATTAACAAGTACGAAAGACACTCAAATCAACAACAAGCACAAAACAGAGACGTCACCAGGTGGGAGAGCAAAAAGCAAATATTAGGATATCGTATACCTGACAAACATCAACGCTTCCACTGATCAGCCCTTTTCTTGCAAGAAAAAGTATCGAACAGCGTTTCCGAACTTGGTCCCGCATGAGTTAAAAATATCAATTGTGTCAGAGTAGCGGTTATGCGCGACTCCAGCAAAATGGACGCCACCAAGCGGGAAAATCGAGAACCAGCTGGAACAGGTCGCCTTGCGCCTCTCCGCGTCTCTGGCGGCTTTCGCGGACACGTGACTTGTCGGTGCGGCGGCGAACGATGTAAATTGACAAAAGTCTGAATATTGTTTAATTGTGCCCGAGTGTTCATTAGTGTGGTGAAGCCTCAGTGAGACTGTTTCCTTCCATCGCGTATTTGAAAGCCCGCTCAATACACAACAGACGGTCGCATGCTTCCGATTTCTTGGATACGGAGGAATCACAAAAAGCGGCTTTGAGTGCTTGCCTGTCTCGAATCATATTTAAAGTGACGACTATTTGCTAGCTGATAAGCGCTTTGTTTAAAGGAATGTACAACTGTCGGCCGAAGGCGACAGGCTCCATGTTTGACTGGAGGGAACACAAGTGTTGCAGCCAAGTGAAAGAGAAGGTTCGATAGGTGTTTTTTCCTAAGTTTGGTTGTGATCGATTATCCGGCCGGCAGATTGAGCGGTCGGTGCGTTGGCTATTTTTCTTGGCTTTTTCTCGCCAAAAGAGCTCCTCGAGCACACCGAAGAAGTTGGGCTGATTTCGCAATTACTTGATTCCGGAAAAACCTCCTCGCTGCATACGATTAATGAGGGAAATTGTGTGCTTTCAAAATGTGGTGGACGCGTCTTGCAAAGTTAGAAGTTGTCATAATATTTACGATTTATCGCGCCTCCAAAATTTATACAATGCTCCCGTCGCAACCAGCAGCGATATACATCTACATTTTTTTTTTTTAGGTTGTTCGGCCACGAAATATTGTTTGTCCATCATTTACTTAATATCTCCGTTCAGGGTTCGAAGTCAAGTTCCATGCAGATAGGGTCTGCGTCAATCTGCAATGATGGGGACTGTCTCTCCAGTTTGTCCGCGTTCGTTTCCGTGCTGCCGGCTAGAACCATTTGGTCGAGTTGAAGTGGTATCTCACTTTCGGTAAAATACTTCGATTCTGTAGCACACCTAATAGCTAGGCCACTAAGCTCAAATTTCAACCCGAAGAACATGCTAATATCACTTTAGTCCGACATGATACGAAGTATCATACAAAACCAGCATATTCGTCAAAATGACTCCGCGATTGCTACTATAAACCCTGAATTGAAATACAATTATCAGCTGTTTAGTGGGGCGTCCTACAGCGGGGTAACATGCTCCTTGACTCAAAAAGCAGTTGCGTAATTTTGGTAACTTTTGTGCAGCCGGTGTTGTCCGAATTTGACGATTGGAGCTTTTTCTTAAATGCGGATGCGCACGAACGCTCAATTTCGCGTACAGATAAATCGGGTGGTCGAGGCATATGCGAGTTAGCTGAAAAAAAGTTAGCAAAAATCTCCGAAACAAAAGTTTGATATGAAAAGGATACACAGCACCGGGAAGACAAAACTATGCACTGCAGGATTCAAACATCTAGAAAATATGGCATTAAACCAAGAAAATCTGCTAAAATCGATGCGCCTCCCGTTCTGCCTTTTCTACGTGGGCGCCGCCATCTTTAATCCTGGAACTTCCGGTATGCGTGGAAACATCCCTTTCTTCTCGCCTCGACAGTAGAACGTGTTAACATTTTAATTGCAACCGTCAGTCGTCCTTGTTATGACCCTTCTATAGACCTTTTTCGCAAGGGCGCCGCCATCTTGAATTGTCGTCACTTCCAGTATGGGCGAAAACATTGTTTTGCCGTCGCCACGCCAATAAAAGGCATGTAGGAGATAAACGTAACCGTCACACATTTTCGTTTTGCCTCCCCCTCTGTTTTTTACTACTTGTAGGTTGAAACGTTTTGATATTTTTGCGTCGCCCATACCGGATATTGGCCTCGAGATCGACCTAGAGGTGGCGCTACTGTCGCGCTATCATCATCATCAAAGCGGGGATAGAAGCACGGCCGCCCCATAGGCTCTCCACGTCCGCGCGCGAGACGGCGTAGATTCTTGCAATTATTTTGTCGCAAAGTATCGGTGGGAAAATAATTCTAGCGGAAAATGGTGCGGTACTGTTCGGTGCTTCAGTGAAGATCGAACCGTATTACCAGCGTGGTGCCTAAATTTAAATAATCGCTCGTGTGGGCGCGTCGTCTGCTCTAGGCAGACGTTGGGAAGCATGGATCACCACGACGGATGCCTGCTTCCGGCTGAACTGCATCATTTATGTTAAATATCTGTTTCTTTTAAAAGAGATGTATCGGTTCACAAGCTTGGGAAGTCAAGAAAACAATGAACTCCAACCCGGATAACGTAATACTGGTACTGTCAACTGTAAAATCGCAGGTTCTATGCATTTTCTTTTTAACTTTTAGCTTTTGCAGTAATATAAATATTTAGCATGAAGAGAAGTTAGTGCTGTTGAAAATTGCCGTGCTATTGAGTTCCTCTGCAGCCAATGTTTATCTTTACTGTGCCATGATGTGGGTAAGTTTTTCGGAGTCTGAACAATTCTACTACGTTGCGATGAGGAGAGAGTGCCTCTTCTAGTTACGACCCGGAAACTGCTTGTTGGCAGGACAACTAAAACAAGTGAAACAAACTATTCTAATATATCTGCCGCGAGTGTAATAAACGAGTGTAACCAAGCAAAGCAACAATGTTCGTGTTATTAAATGCTCTTCTCGGTAGTGTGGGTTCACCCGCTTCAGATTTCTTGGTGAGTGCCGCGAATGTCAAGAGGCTAATATTACAAATTTCAGGCTAAATAATCTTCTATTCAAACATAATACACTCTGCAACTCCAACAAACGACCCATACCACGACACAGACAGCATCGGCTGCAGCGACACTCTTTTACTGATGAGGGCTAGCGACCTTCACGAGACTTTCCGATCACCCTCCGCCCTCACCTAACGTATATCGAGACTAGGCAGTTCATCGATTAACCTTCAGGTTATTAAAATAATAATTTAATTGCTTTTTTTTGCCGTTTAATGGGAATTTTGTGCTGGAGAAAGTCAACAAAAAGTAAAAAAATGCCTGCTTTAATATGTTTGACGTCTTTATTTCTTTTATGACACAGGCTAGCACGGTACACCACTTCAGCGTGCTTGTGATTGTCACCGAGGGTGATTATACCGTTTAAATAATAACTTAAAAATTACTTCACTTTAAAAGGCTTCCGTGTTCATATTTCTGTAGGCGTAACAACGTGAAGTTTAAAACGGGAATTCAATATGCCATTTATGACACAGCAAAAATAGTTAAAAAATGTGTAGTTTTAACGTCTTTCATGCAATACGACCGGCGAAAAATCAACTAACGGATTTATCAATTAATTATTAGTCTATTAAAAGGTAGCGATGAGTCGGGTTTATTTTCTAATCAAACCACAACTCCAATCAACATTCAATGTTTTATGAAAGCTACGGTTTGTGCGAGATAACAAAAATACGTGGGACCAGCGGTTGTATACAAACCAACACACTAAAATTATGGAAGCTTCCGACTTAATAATAATCGGTTTGCTGAATTTCTACGTATGTGAAACGATACAACAAAGCCTTTAGTAAGAACAAACGACAACAAAAACATTAAACATTTAATAAGGAGGGTCAAGCTCAGCCGGAAACGGGCTTGCGTCGTCGAGATCCATGCTTCTGAACGTGCGCCCGTAGCAGACGACGCACGGCGGTATCCCCGCTTTCGCATGTTTCCGATTTCGGCCGCACGGTGGCGACACGGTTCGATCTCGAGGCGAATACCTACTTGGCGGTCGGGGGCGAGAATAAGCAGAAAAGGTCTATACTTTTTTTACTTGTTCGGGGCTGTAATCTCTTGCTTTTTGTTCGGAACGCATACCGGATACGGGGACAACGTGGTTGGTGCCAGGATAAACGAAAAAGGGAGTTCGGTGAGTGGGAGGGGCTTACGGCCCGTTAGGTTTAGCGGATTCAGCGGGTTCCGCTTCCGCCATGATGTGCCTCCCGGCAAGTGGGTCCCCATTGACGGGCGATGTATACGCGTGTAGGTTTTGCCGTTCGCGCTTTTGTTGGCGTAAGGAGAGTCGGAAAACAAGCATTTCGTGATTCGGTGCTTTATTCATGTAAGAATTAGCGAAGAAACCGCCCATTTACGAACGGCACTCGCTCAAAAACGCCCGACGTCTGACACAGCTCAGCGGCCTAGTGCGCATTTTTCAGCGGGCAAGTTTGATTGTCAGGATCGCTCTCCGACTGTTTACCACATCACAAGGTTGGTGCACCGTTGTACGGAATACGGCGGACCGATCGTGATTTTCCGCCGTGCTTCTTCACCTGCCGGTCTTTTGGGGGTTTCTGACATTGTTTGGTTTGCTGGGAAGAAACAGCGTCGGCATCGCGTGGTGCCTGAGCTTTTTGCGATCGCAACATCCGTTTTTGCATTCACTGTCTGTTAAGTACACCTAAAAAAGGCATGACAAATAAGTATTTGTTACGCGCATTAAAAAAAAATCAAAATAAAGGCATCGCTAGCGAAACCAAAGCGCTTGCGAGACGGCGAAGCGGAGCTGCGAGGCCACTTCTAAAACTCGAGCGTAGAGAAAGCTACGAGAGCGAGCTGCATGCTTTGAACGTGCCGACGGAGCGCGTGCACTAGTACAGTGCACGCGTCGTTCAGCGCGACGTGCACGCGCTTGCAGCGATCGGCTCCGGTCGTACTTACACTGAAATGCAGTGTACACAGTTCAAAGTTCGCAAGCTAGGCCGCTCGCAAGTATCAGGTCTCGCGCGGCAGGAAACAGCTCCGTGATTAACGGACACTCTCACCTGACGCTGCCGCGTCAAGTCGCTGCACAGTTTCAGTCAAAATAAAACGCGTTTAACACAAAAAAGTTAATTACAAAATTACCTGGCGCAATCGAGAACTCGACGTCGGCTTCCACTTAGCCCTCTTCGTTTTGCTTTCCCGGATCTTGTGCCTTGTGCGGTTTTCTTTTCCTTGCGGGAACCGGTACATCCTAGACCTTTTGTTCGCGCTGTTCGAGCACCCAACGGCACTACAGCACCCCATTACGTTTTCTTCTAACGTCTCGCAGAGCGCAGAACGAACATTTTCACCGTCGTCTCTCGCTCCACGCTAGTGAGCCGGCTGCAGGCTCGAGACGGCAAGGCACATCATGGCGGACAACGAAACTCGGAACGCGATGCGCACAGTTGCTAGACTGTTTGATCAGTGCTGCCAGACTGGCGGCTGGATCAATAGACCGCCGAACTCTCTCAGTATAAAAGGCTGTGCGACCTGCTCCCAGCCGCCATGTTTGTTCGAAGGTGGCGCCCCCCTAGTTATAGGTCGCTGGAGTCGCGAATAACACTCAGCCGATCTTTAGATCGGGTTTAAGTGGCTAAAATGTCGAGCTGTATAAAAAGATGATTGAAGCCGTGTAGGCACACGTGGAACTCTAAGGCTCACTTCGGACAGAAGGCTGGGAGAGTTAATCGAGCCGTGCAGGGTCTTAAACAATAACAACAGATCTGCCTTCACCCGACGCTGCTGCAGGCTCAACAAGTTGACGAGCTGCGAGTTACACCCAGCGTTTAAGCAAGGATCACCTTTCTCAAGGTAACGATATTAAAACATAGAAATAAATTTGTTTTGGACTCGCTCGACAGATAAACAGTTAGTTTTGGAAATGCCGTTCCAAACAACCGATGCGTACTCCAGCTGGGATATAACTAAGGAGCAGTACAGCGTGAAAAAAGCGGACGGGCTTTTCAATTCCTTCGTTATGCGAGACACGGCACCTGACGTGCGCAAGGCCGATTGAACCACTCAGGTTACGTGAGTGTCAAATCTCAGGGTTGAATCAAAAAACAACACCAAGGTCCCTCAGTTCACTTACACGTGACAGCAGTTCGTTATGATAACTATATGGAAATAATATTAATAATAATGCTTATTTACGCGTGTAGTTCACGTGATAGAGAGGCGGGTCTGTCAATGCCAGACAAAAGGCTCGTGGGACAGGACCCTACGGTTCGTGATCAAAGCGCGTCTCCACACACGTAAAGTTCCAAGCTCAAACGACATCACATACACGTCGTTATACAAGCGATGATGGTTACACAAATACATGCACCCACACAGCACTGTCGAAAAGTTGCACTATTACATCGGAGCACTTCCTTAGCTTTTTCAGCGAGTTCACGGTGTAAACATCGTCCGGTAGGCTATTCAATATAGAGGGAACATAAAAACGCCGAATTTTTTTTCCGTACTTTGTCACGACAAAGGGCATTTCAGAGCGCTCGGTGTGCCGAAGCGATCGAGTCTACGACGTGGGGTACTCTGAAATTATCGCACCAGAGGTGCTTCGATACGACGCTGGTCTGAACCAATAAAGAGTTCAACATTGGCAAACTTAAGGCTGCTATCACCTCGTCTTCAGTTTGCGACATGGAACCATAGACGGCGCTTTTAATCATTCCTTTCAAGATTAAGTCAATTTTTTTGACACCATCATCCGTAGCTGTGACCGAAAATAGTGATTCCGTAACGCAAAACATTGTATGCTAAAGCGTGATCTATTGTCTCTTTCGCTGAATTGGGTATTAGAGACCCGGTATTATTCCGGGTCTCTATATATTTAATATCATATTTATATATATTAAGTATTTATAATATTAAGTATGATCTACGTAAGATATAGGACAACAGTTACAAGATGTACAAAGAGAAGTAATAATAATAATAATAATAATAGAAATAATCTATATTCGCTTAGGAGGGCACCGCAGAAAGGTAGCAGCCCGGACCACAGAGGTCCGCGTTACAGCGTTCATGTTGTCACCAAAAACAATATTTTAACAAAACGATATAACGATGTCGCAATAAGCGATAACAAGCACGAGGGGGTTACAGATAAAAAAAAAAGCATGGGCGTCCGATGACATTACGATCGGATGCACACCGAAAGAGCAGGGGAAAGAAAACTGGGACACGCGCGGCAAAAAACAACTACAAGAAAACCTTAAAACGTATGTGCATAATACATATAGAAGGGCTAGATATTGGAACCCCGGGGAAAAGTTTGCTGCCTCTATTTCGTCAAAGAAAAAGAAAGTGCGTATGCATGAAAACGAAATCGAAGACGGCGACGGATCCCGACAGTCGGCCTTCGAAAAAAAAACAGGGACGGCGACGACGCCTCCCCAAACCCGCGGGAGCCTTCCCCGAAATGGGGAATCCGCGAGATTTCTACACAGCGAGGAGGGATCAGGAGTGTCACGCCTCTATTGGCAGAAACTCGAGAGTGAAATCGAAGCTGGGTATATCCTTTCTTCCTTTGAACACTTTAATAACAAACAAATCGTACCAAAAAAACAAACAAAAAACAAAAAAAAACACTGGCACCGGCTGAAATCTTAGCCGACAGGCGTCCATATATTGTTCTCGGGTGTCAGTATATTGGACCGGTTCGGAGCCTTCATCTGGAGCACTGGCCGGACCGACAGCTCTCTTTTCTCTCTCAGAGTCCTCATATCTCACTCTTCTAACTTTCCCACTTTGATGAAAGAAAAAACAAAAATCTATCGTTACTATAGTAAGTTACCGACAACCTAAGAAAGGCGGGAAATGGCGAGCATCTGATGATCACTTCCTAGACAATGAGAATGCCACAATGGCCGATTAAAACGGCCAAGGACCAATCACAAAGCAAGGAGCGCGGTAACACATAGGAGAGTTCCTTCTGTGTATAACTACTACTTGAAGAGTGAACCATTGTCTAGGGTAGATGAATTTAAGTATTTAGGTGTAACGATAACCAGTGATTTAAGTTGGAACAAACATATTAATAATACAATAAAAAAAGCCACAGCTAAACTCTGGTCACTAAGAAGATCACTAAAATTGGCAACCACTGAAACTAAATTGCTAGCTTATAAAATGCTAATAAGACCTAGGTTGGAGTATGCTAGTGAAGTTTGGGATCCTCACACAAAGGGTTTAATACTGAAATTAGAAAAAGTTCAAAGAATGGCACTGCGTTTCATTTTTTCGAAGTACAGAAGACTGGATTCACCAACTGAGCTGTATTCTAAGGCAAGTATCTCCTTATTAGAAGAGAGGAGAAAAAATAAGCGTTTAAAAATGCTTTTCATGATTTTAGAAGGTACACTGCAGATTGATAAACATAGATTCATCAAACCTCATCTATCTAGAATCACACGTAATAAGCATACTAGGACAATCGAAGAGTACAGATTCAACAAAGAATGCTTCAAGAATTCGTATTTCCCTCGGACGATAAGGGAATGGAATAAACTTCCTGAAAGCGTTGTTAATTCTAAAACGGTTTTGGATTTTGTAAAGTGTCTCCCATGTAACCAATAGATCCTCATATTATCATGTTTGTTCTACTTTTGTGCCTTTTGATAAGAGTATTAGCTGTCGTATAGTCCTTCAATTTTTGTCATTGTGTTCTGCATGTGTATTACATTGTCTATTGTTTTTTGTACCCACTCCTATCATAGTCCCCGCTGGGGGACTGATAGTATTATGAAATAAATAAAGTAACGACCGACACCCTGCCGCTCTTCAAAATGTCAGAAACTTTATACAGGGCGTTCCCAAGATAAGAGAACCGTATTTTTCGGCCCGGGTGAATAAACTACGCATTGCGGAAAGCTCAAAACTGCGTAAGATTGTGACGCTAGCGGTTGGGATAGACAGCGAAAATTTGAGAACGACGACGCGTGTATCTGGATCAAAAGATAATTGAGAGAGACGAAATTCCTCTATGAGCCGACGTCCATCTAAGCCTAATATCGTCAAAAAAAAAAAGAAAACAACAACCACAACAAGAAATAACATGGTAAGTGCATGTAGAATATGTTTCAGTACAAAAAAATTGCCCAGCGAGAGAGAAAACAAAAGCCTCTTTCTTGCTGACAAGTGTTTTACACCGATGTAAACCCCGCATGCATCCCCAACGTCGGTCCTTGTTTAGATGGTACTTAGGCTTAGGTGAATCTATTACGCTTCTACCAACCGATATCTTTAGCGCGTTTAAAGAAAGTGGTCCCTCGATTTACGCCCGATGACGTCATAGGAGCGCCACGCTGTCGCCGGTCGCGATCCTGGCGGCGTGTCACATCAGCGTTGGTGGATGTCGTCCGTTCTACCGCAGGTCCTTCTCCAGTGTGACGGTCCGCGCAAGCTTCGACAGACAGGGTTTGGGACGCCGCGAGGACGGCGACACTGGCGTTCGCTCGTGCTTTTCGCCGGCATTTCTACGAGCCACCGCCAGGATCGCGACATCCGACAGCGTGACACCCCGGCTTTTGTGACGTCATTTGGTGCCACTTCGGGACCTCCTTCGATGCATGCGCGGAATGGGGACGCTAAACAAAACCGCTCGGAGACGCGTTCTATATTCACCGTAGTTACATTATATAAGCTAGGAGAGGTTCTCAAAACGTGCAAACGAAGATAGTGTTCTTTTCTCGAAGCGGAACGACCCTTCATGTCCGCTGCTTCTGGTTGGTCAACTAGTTCTACTACGATTCCCATTAAAATGTATACATAACAAGGATAAACAGCTAAAAAAGAAAAAACGCCGACAGCGATAAATAAACACACACGACTGGACAAAGCTGTACTGGCAACTGCAGAATTTAATAGAGGAAACCGCATAAAGAAAATATACATAACATCTTAATAGATTACAAAACGCACGACAACACCCGCCAACCGAGCGACACGTCATAACCTAGACATTTCGCTATTGCACTACATGGCTCATTTTTCCCGGAGGAACGACAGCTCCTTTCCTGACAACGTCAACGAAGGTTCGCTGACGCATGATTGCCCATGACAGGAAATGTGAAAATATTCGATAGCCTCCCTCGCCACCCTATCCCCGTGTGCCTTCAGAATGGTAACCCCGCTAGAATTAGGCCTATATATACAGGGTGTTTCACGAAAAGTGGGCCAATTCGATATTGCGAAGACTACGCGTCGCAACAAAAAAGGCTTGTGTCGTTTTGGTCCTGGGCCAGGGGCCTATTTTGAAAAATTATTGAAGTCCGGGACAATTAAATTGTTAATTATTTTTGCGTAATTATTTTTTTAATATTGTGTTTAAGGGCATGCTTTCAATTAGAAAATTGCTCAGCATCATCGAAAAACACTTGATCAACAAATTGAAGAACGATAGAAGGCACGCGAATCATTTTACGGCTTTCTGAGAAACCGCACAAATTCGAAGGGTTTTGAAGTTTCGGTTTGCAATCGGAGCGCATCTCGGCCCTGACGGCACCGCGCCCCGTGGAGAAATAGTGCAACCAACGTCTGCTGCGCTGTCCTCGCGCAACGCAGCAGAGGCTCTAGGAAGTATTCAATGGTCAACCCGCTAGAAATTCTGAACCCCAAGTCCTCGTTGGATTCAACGGAACTTCTCACCGAGCCAGTCAGGTAATTGTGGGGAAGTGAATAAAACGATTCTTCAAGGTCTACTCTAAAGGCCGCGACCACCTCCTTACTTCCTTGTCTTTTATGAAATCTGAAACTGCTTCAGAGCTGGCGATCCTGAAAGGGTCCCCACGTCTAACGAAGCCAAGTGTTTCTAAGGGTAAGACGCCATCTGTCGCTGTCACGTGCCCATTTCAGTGACAATGACCCTAAACGGGCACATGTCCTTGTGCGCCTTGCCGCTAAAAAGAAAAGGTGCAACCTTTCAGATTTTACAGCGGAGCTGTTAAGGCTATGCTCCCCAGGATCGTGTCCACCAGCAAAGAAATGTGGACACCGAACTCTGGACAGCTACCGCCATCAGTGAGCGACGGCGGCAGCCAGACAACTGGTTGCCGCCGTCGCTCATAGATGGCGGCAACCTTCTTCGGAACTAGAGTTCCTGTATAGGCTCCCTATGGGAGCCAAAGTTGCGCGTTCATCCCCGTAGCGCAGTCTTTCCTGCACGGCATGTTGATCCAGCTCCTCGTGTGACTGAATTCGGCGAATAGCGGCGCTGCCCGTTCGAGGCGCGCGGCGCGCTCAAAGCAGGGGAACGTACGGCGGGGCGCGCGCAACGTCTACTTTCCTGCACGGCACTTGATCCAGCTCCTCACTTGATCGGATCTCGGCGAATAGCGGCGCGGCGGCACGTGGAAAACAGACGCGCAACTCTGGCTCCCGTAGGGAGCCTATACAGGAACTCTAGTCGGAACGAGCGGCGATGTGCGCAGCAGCGCGAATGGTTCCGCAAGAGCCGCGAGGCCGCTATCGCCTCAAGTTCCACTGCGTGGAGCGCTTCAGATTCCCCTGCGAAAGAAGAGCAGATCGCTCGGCTGGAAAGCCACCACCGAGAACAGAAGCTACAGCTCCGCTGCTCTTCCAATTCTTCACCAGACTGGAAAGGCTGACAGTTTTCTTGATAAGACCCCCCCCTCCCCCCCAAACTGGCTCAGGATCGCCAACTCTGAGGCGGTGTCAGATTTAATAAAAGACAAGGAAGTCAGGAGGTGGTCCGGCCTTAGCCTTCCTGCCTAAAGAGTTTTTGTAACGGCTGCGCTCGCTTTTCACAGAACATACCCTCTGGCATCACAGCAAAGGAAACCTCCTTATCTGATTCTAAAACACGCAACTGATTTTCCACAAAATGGACAATGCTGTTTCTTCTAATAAGTTCTACACTTGCGAATACAACTTAGTCTTGTCGTGTGTGTTCATTTATTGTTGTCCGTCTCTTTTTTCTTTTTTAACCATTTACCTTTTATCGCGTACAACGACTACCAACAGGCCCAATTCACCAGCTTACCCGTTAATGTAAACGCCGTCACGGCAATCAAAGATCCGACGGAAAAGCCAACGCTAATTACTGCTCGGAGGCACTGCTATAGTAAGTTACAGCCCAAGAAGGTAGGGCGAGGGAAAGGAAGGCCGTGGAGGAAGAAGCTGACGGAACGCTGGAGAGGAGAGGGGAAACCTCCTCGACTCTCCAGCATTCCGTGTGCTTCTTCCTCCACGGCCTTCCTTTCCCTCGCCCTACCTTGCCGAGTCGCAACGGACTATAGTGTTTCAGCCACGAATCAATTATCGGGCATGAACGCAGAACCGCCATTATCCCAGCGGCCCTTGCCAACTACTAGGGGGGCAACTGACGAAGAAAAGGCCTGCGCCAGAACGTCATTGTTAGAGGGTCGCCGCAGAGCGGAAACGCGTCCATTTTGGCGTCGCCGCGTGTCAGCGTCGCGCTCGCCATGAGACGCTGCAACACGAAGCGCCGGATGCGACGCTGACGAGAGCTAGGCGTCGCTGCGTGGCTCCACCAAATGACGTTATTCGGGGGAGGGAGAGGAGCGTTTTCAAGAACCATTTTCGCAACTACGCAACTACGCAAGAACCCTTTTCGCAATTTAGCGCGAAGATGGCGGCCGCGGGTGGTGCAGATACAAGCTTACGGCGCCGACTAAACATTCGGAGCGTTCAATCTGGGGTGCGTTTTTGCAGATATATCTTTTTTTCAAACCGGGCAGACGTGTTTTCCAGCAAATTACAACGCTGCTATACTGGCCACACGATCAACAAAACAAGGCCGTTGGGATGAATGTGTGCTACGCCATCTACCGGATCCCAGAAAGGGGAAGAGGTTGGATACGCCTGGTGACGTCAACGTTCGGAATCGTGTTCCAACAACGAACCAAGTTAGATGTTCGTGTTTAGAGAAGGCCCACTTCAGACAGGGCAAATTTTCCGTCTGAAGCGGGTCTAAAGGCTGGTCTAAAGGCTGGTCTGTCATTGAGGTATGGCGCATTACTGCCAATTGCTCTGTAGATGAAAAATTTAATCAGCAAAATACCACTTTTGTTCGCGTTTTTTTTTTTCATTTAAATTACCGTAAGTTACTTAGACCAACTCCATGCCTTGTTGCGGTACGATTGTCCTTCGACGACAATCATACAGTAGTCACGCATGACCACACGCCGGTGCGATGCTCATTCTGATAGAAAAGGGCAGGGGGGCTGATTGAACACAGGATCCTTGGGTAGGGGTGTACTAGAACTGGAAGGTGTGCCGTCCACGTCGGCCTCTCCATAGGAACTGGGTGTCGTGTGGCCCATTCCTGCCGCAGGGGCCTGGGGGTGGCGCTGCAAGTCACAGCGGGGCCAGGAGGCCGCTCGGGCAGCATTTAGCGAGACTGTCTTGGGGCGTGTTGGTGTGACTGTTTGTTCACGTTTTGCGTTGTGTGTGAAGTGAAACAATATTGCGTGGCTGCCAGCTGTGCCGAAGAGACGAGGGACTCACCACGATGTCAAATACGGCGAAGAAAAAAACGAAGCGGTGCTGTTTTGTGTTGGGGTGAGAAACACTCCTTGTTTCGGACGCCGAGCAACGCCTCTTTGTTTGTGGAATGGGACCGTCTGATTCCAAGAGCGGATAAACGACTTTGAGGGAACTCCGCTGTCTGTTCGCGGCACTCCGATGGAATTTAAAGAAGAGTCGAGTGCGACGTACGCCGCGCGACACTGTCAGCGCCACCTCGACACCGACGCGTTTCTCGGAGAAAACTAATCTCTCCGAGCGGGATTGCTCTTTAATAAAGACAGCGGATGAAGTCGCTTCATTTATCTTGGCAGTCTCGGTGTTTGTTTTCCTACGATGCATGCTCACTAAAGAAAATCGATCCAGACATTTCCTTGTTCGTGGGCATTAACTGAGGTATGCAAAAGCCAAGAAAAGCTCGCTTTCATTATTCCATGCTACAAAAAAAGGGAAAGATCTATTAACACCAGAACAAAAACTAGATGCTTAAAGGTCTGCAAAATGTACAGCTGCCGAAAAAATACCTAGAAGAGCTTTGACACTAAAGTAGCGAGGAAATCACCTTATATTACATCACACCCCTTCGTCAGACATATAGTCTGACGAAGGGCGTGGAATTAAATTTAGATAATTATTATTCTATAACAGCAACATGAGAAAAAAAAATTAAGAAGCGAGACAATGCAAGTAACCCACAGCTCTCAAACGGCATTCGAGCTTTGAATATAAGCTTCAGCCTCTCGCGCAAGTCATGCTTTTCACATTTGTGAGTTAGGATGGAACTTCTTTCTCGCAACCGAGCAGAGAAATACGAACGAAGAATACGTCTATTTTCACGCCGGATCAGGCGCCTCTGTGCTGCGACCGCCGGGCGTCTGTCAGCCCCCGGATGACCGCGCCCTGCATCACAGCGCTCTGACCGGCGTGCTGTGGGGCACAAAACACCATCGCGACACTCTCACGAACGCCGGGCGGCACACCTCCACATTCCAGTACACCGTATATACCCTGAGCTCTGCCGGGGAGCTTTCGCTCCACGTGCGACAAGTTTCTGCGCACTAAACACACTCTGGCCACCGACAAACAGCGAGAGCACGAATCGCAGCACCGACGCAACACTCGCGTTATATGTATATACATATGTGCCCCGCTCGGGCCTCTGGCACTGCGACGTCAAAAAATGCGGCAGTAAGGCCTTCTTCTCGAGGATGGGTTGCCACGATACGTAGAGCGTAAAGAAACAGTTGACACTCTTCTCGAAGTTAAAGCAGCAGAAAACACAAGAAGCTCGTTCAATATCCGTGCAAGAGGCATACGAGAGGGGAGCGGACAAACAGATCTCCATATAGGTATGTATTTGTGAGCTTCGTGTTTTTGCTTTATGTTCCCAAACTGTCCATGATTAAAAATGTTTTTTTTTTCATCTTCTTCTAAGGTGTATTTCGCGCCGACCAAACAGTTTTCTGCGTGGGAAGACAGCGCCGCAACGTGACGCATTCGCCTTTACCCTTAACCCGGATACGTTTTGTTGCTCTTGTTGTTTCTTAATAAACTCGTTTCGAGCTAGCTTACTGTGTTGGTGAAGTCTGATCACTTAGACACGCAATAAATTTGAGTATACTTCAGACGGATCCGACACCGAGCAGACAGCTGCAAAAGCGCATAATCATGGTGTTCGTCATGTTCCTTAAGGTGTTCTATCATCGCTGATCCACTCATAAACAAAAAAGGCTGAGTGAGTTGAGCTTCTGACGCTGCTCGATCATTCCCGCTATCTCGTAGCGTGGGCTGCGTCTGCACTGGCGAAGAATACCAGTGTAGTGTTTGTTGCGCAAAGCTAACGTACTGCTACGGCAGGGAAAAAGAGAGTTTCGTTAAATGCACCTGTCGATGCGGCCTCTCGAAATAGTCTGCTCGAAAACCGCGAGTTGTAACATCTGTTGCTAGAACACCGTAGACATCCTAGATTTAAAGGAGCCATCAAACGATTCTTCTGCTTTCGCTGAATACCACCAGAATCACTCCATGGCGTTAAAAACCGAATAGACTTGCCTTAGTTTTTCTTTCTGCGCAATAGCAACCGCCAAAAACAAATTCGAGAAATATGAGCATCGTTCATCCCTTCAACTCCGAGCCAGAACAAGTGGCCACGTCCATGGCCTGCTCCCTAACCTATGCCGCCAACATTAATCCCAACCACGCGCTGACATTGGCAAGGTATAAAAACGCGTGCCGAACTTCAGGCAACGTTAGAGTTCGGCTATTCTCATCACCGGCAGTGATTGGACACGAGCCACTACCCGAGTTTCCGCCGAGGCATTGATTGTTACGAGCCGAAGTCGAGTGGTCATGCAGTTCTCGCGTCCAATCCACGAGCCGCGCTTAATTGTCGTCAGGCGGGCGCTTTCGATTCCACAATTACGTCACCCAGCGTTGCGAAGGCGAGACTGAAAGAAATAGTCCCCTTTCATCCCGCAATTTTACCGCGACAAAGAAGCTTCCGAATCAGTGGCGGTCTGTGCGAGTATACTTGGGCCAGCCAGTACGCCTCTGCAAAGACAGGAACATTCCAACCCGATGTCGTTGCATGGTCCCTTTAAAGGGACACTGACAGGGTATTTATGCTCGCCAAGGTTTTTAGTTGTACGTGACATATGAGAGCCCGACTACCCAGAAAACAATTCGCGGCTCGAAATTTGCTTTCTTTCCGCCCAAAAACCGCCGATCGATAACTGGCCGGTTTGAGTTGCGCTTACTCTTTTCTCCGTGGTCAAGTTCCGTTTTCTATGGTTAACACACAACCAGCAAATATAATCAAAGTCCTGGGTCATCGAAGGTACACACACAACATTAAAACCAAAAGAAATATGATACCCATTTTTTTTTGTTGTAACTTCTAAAAGACTGCAAGTACGTTGATTTGGAAAAAAAGAAGTATCACTGCCACGAAACTTCCGCCAACTCCTCATCCTTTATATTTCTTCTTCCTCCCCACTTCAGTTTCGGTTTCGGTTTCGAGCAGTTGCGCTTTTTTACTTTATTAAAAATATACGTGATGCTGTAGCAAAATATTGATTGAGTAGTCTTCTGACGCTATACTAAATCGCGTGGCAAAAAAATATAAAAAATTGGGAGGTGTATGTGGTCGGTCAAACTATATGGACACCGTTTCCACATTAATGGCGCGCAGACTCCGCGCAGATTGGTTACTCGTGCGCATGCGTGCGTCGCCACGCGGCGGAGGGAGATAGTGGGCGGAGAGGCTGCGCAAAGCTCGCAGACGCTAGCGGACGATCGACACTTTTGCATCTCCTCCCATTGTATCCCGAATTCAATCGAGCAGTTTGAAACACTCTAAACTGTAAGCGTGCTAGAATACTGACTAAATTTTGGAAGTCGCCACCCGATTCAAAGGGTTCGGTGGTACGCAAGCCACGCATCCATTCACCCGACGAAGATAGCGTCCCTCCCCAGGCCCCGCCTAACCACTTTCAAACGGTGATTAGCGGAGGCGATGGTTGTTCCGATGAAGGCCTCGTTGGAACATCCAGGCGCTCACAAGGGCGACAGGTGGCGAACAAGTAATAATAATAATAATAATAAGTTTTATTTCCATTGCGACAATGGGGGTGACAAGGGAAAAAAGCTGAGCAGTCAGCTTGACAGGTCCCGGTCACCCTACAGGTGCCGCCAGGGGGCATAGGCGTAAAAGAAAATAAAGATAATAAAAACAAATAATAGAAAAGTAACAACACTCGTCTAGATACACAAAGTAAAAGGAAAAACATGGTAATCGAAACTGGTATAATAATCTAAAAAAAGTTTTATATGCATGTCATCTTTTCATTACCGTCACAGCCTGACGAAAAAAAAGGAAACAATGCACACGCAACTTGAGGCGTCTATATAAAAAAGGAAAAACTTTCAGAACAAAAGGAAAACACTACACGATAAGAAATACACGAAGGTCACCGTGACAAAGGAAGCAATAGTCAAATACAAGGACCATGAATGCAACTAACAGCCATGACCGTCTGACGAGAACAATGATCGAATTGTTTTAAATGGCAAGTTATTCAAATTCAAATTTCTAGATTCGTACTGATTTAGTAAAGTGGGTATCCTGTATCTTAGCATTTGTGTGCCATAATTTGTCCTTGGCGTGACCACACCCCAACACTCGGCGCCGCGCGTAGGATAGACAGTGGTATTTCTTGAGACGTTCCCAAGGTTCATTAGAAAGTTTGTATTCCTGCTTAGTTCTATTTTTAAACTTGCACTAAGTCTGTAATCATACAAACTGTGTATGCGGATGACACCGAGTTTTTAAAAAGATCAGACGTATGGGACTGGAATGGCATATTGCCTATAGCCCTAACAGCCTTTTTTTGTAACAGAAGTATCTTATCCAGATTCGTTGGGGTGGTTGTGCCCCAAACTAAGTGACAGTAATTGAGATGCGAGTAGAACAACGAATTATAAATCATTAACTTAACGCTCATTGGTACAATATGACGATGACGGTTTAACATACCGACAATTTGGGAGAGTTTTGTGTTCAGGTAGTTAATATGATTATCCCAAGACATATTATTGGTGAAAATAATACCAAGAATCTTGAAAGAGTTTACAATTTCTATCTTGGTTGAGTTTATGGTAAGGTCTTTCGTAATACTAATTACTTTATTTTTGGGACGAAAGAGAACAGCTTCAGATTTTCCAACGTTTATTTGGAGTAAGTTAGAACGGCTCCACATATTCAGCCTGCCAAGCATCACGTTAGCTTTGTCAATTAATACGTCGGCATTTTCCCCAGAAAAAAATATGCTCGTATCATCTGCATAATTTACAAACTTAGCTTCAGAATATATGTTGATGATATCATTTACGTATATGTTGAAAAGAAATGGACCCAGTATGCTACCCTGCGGTACACCGGAGAGGATGGGTTTTGCAAGAGACGAGTATCCATTCATAAAGACGTACTGAGATCGATGCTCGAGATAAGATTTTAGTAACCGCAAAGCATGCCCACGAAAACCGTAAGTATCTAATTTTGTTAGAAGGATTTGGTGATTGAGACAGTCAAAGGCCTTGGAAAAATCAATAAACAGACCAAGAACCAGTTTCTTCTCTTCAAAATTTTGTGAGATGAGCTCCTTCGCATCCAATAAGGCAGTCTCAGTGGATTTGTGTTTCATAAAACCATATTGGGAGGTGTTTATGATGTTATACTTATTTGAGAACTTCATTAATCGGTTGTATAGTACTTTTTCCAGAACCTTAGAGAAAACTGGTAGTATCGAAATAGGTCGGTAGTTCCCCAACTCGTTTACACTACCCTTTTTATGCAAGGCTAACACCTTAGCTATTTGCATTCGCTTCGGGAATACGCTTGTAGCCAAGCAAAGGTTAAAAATATGAGATAGGGCCGGAGCTATCATGTCAACAACGTACTTTACAGGTCTTACCTGGATACCGTCCGCGTCACAACTTGCGCTATTTTTTAGCTGTAAAAGCACTGATCTTACCTCTGGCTCGACCACGGGTTCTAAAAATATTGAATCGTTGTTTCTTGTATCAGTAAAGGCTGAAGAGTTTAAAATATCAACAGTGGCCGTAACATTGATGAAATGCTCGTTAAAGGCATTTGCTAAGGAACAGCCAGAAAGCTCAATACCATTGTTTACAATCTTTTCAGGTGAGCTGGACGGACGTTTTCGATTTAAAAGAGAGTTTAGCTGTCTCCACATGATGTCCGTACGCCCCTGTGCTGCCGTGAAAACATCGGAGTAATAACGTTCTCTTGCACGCTTTAGCTCTTTGTTTAAAATATTACGGTATATTTTAAATCGCTTGAGGTCATCCAGGTCTCGAGATTTGGCAAACTGACTAAATAAGCTATTTTTAATACGAATTTTGCACAGCAGGTCATGCGTTACCCACGGTTTCCTTATGCGTTTTGATATTTTTATTGACTTAAATGGGAAATATCTGTTATAAAGTTCCACAAACAGCTCCATAAAGGCATTGTACGCCCCGTCGGCCGTATCTTCCTGCAGTACCCCACTCCAGTTTACGTTTGAAACGGCAGACCAAAAAAAAAAAAAAAGGCGTCGAAATTCGAAAAGGGTTTACCCGGGGGTGTCCATCCATTCATTGGAGGCAGCGTTCGTCGACGCCCATGCAGCGCAGCTTCCCAACAGAAAAGATTGCCGACGACCGGGAGTCAGCAGTCCCGCGCCTATGCGGAGAGCAAGTCCTCCGTCCGCTCCTGGCGCGGGAGTTTCGGTGACGTCAGAACGACGCCGAGCTCTAATTGGCTTTGATTAAAAAGTATACCGGGTATACACCTCAATGCTAGATGCCTCAAAATCTACCCATTATCTTTTTTTTTATTTTTATTTTTAGAGCGCAGTTTTTAGGAGCCAGTCTAGGGGTTCAGCGGCGTCGCCGTCGGCGGAACCGCGCGCGTTGCATTATGGGACGTCACAGGTTCCCCGCTAAATTTAGCGGGAAAACCTAATTGGTGTTCAGGTCCCGTGACGTCAATTTCCCGCTAAATTTAGCGGAAACGACCGCAAACTCTATAGCGGAGAATTTCCCCGCTAAATTTAGCGGGGTACCTGCGACGTCCCGTGGCTTCGTACCACGTCAGCCATGAACAAATTCAGCGGGAGGAGGAGAGGAGGGACTAATAGTATGCGAGATAAATAAATAAATAAACAAGGTCCCGTGTCTAGTGGTCAAAAATGTGCAACACGACGGCAGCCGATTGGGGGACCCTTTCAGCTGCCAGTTTGATCGCTCCAAGGCCCTCTATCTCGTTGTTCAGGGAAGAAATGTACGCCCCAGCACATCGTTTGCAGACTTTCTTTTGTGCGATGCATGCGCACTGTTACCGCGGATTAGGGGGAGTTAAAACTGCCCGTGTGGGACATAGCAAACAAACAAAACCAAAAAAATCGTGGCGGGGCTGACCGCGGTCGATAGGCCTTGGGCTCCGTTGCATCGCCTGTTGAGACAACGCATTTTCGGGCTTTGAGTTGCCGCCCGATAAGCGGATATTAAAACACAGTTTTTGCGCGCCAATATTCCGGAGAAAGGCTGCCAAGTATACGAAAAATGCAAATTACGCGGAGGTCAAAGTTTCGTCTTGTGCCGCTGAGCGGGAGAGGGGGGCAGATTGGCCAATGGCGATGCCATAGCTATGTTTAGACATAAAAAGAAGTCCGCAATGCTGATAAGGTCAGGCCTATACGCCTGCCACATGGCAAAGTTAACGTCATTTCCATCCAATGAGATTATGCGATCGTCCAAATATAGCGCGCGCCACTCCCGTCGCAAAGCGCGTCGACGCTCGAATGTAGTAAGAATGGCGAGCCGATTTCGCCGATCGCATAATAATCTCAATTCGACCCAAAATGACATTAACTTTGCCATGTGGCTGAGAGATTAATTAGTGTCGCCTCGATGACTTCTGTTCTTAGGTCTAACCATATACGTACTAATTCTGCCTCGTCATCCGCGCAACCCTCTCCGTAGATTTTGGAGAAGCGCTCTATATAGCCAGTGACGGCAACTTTTGCGAATGTTCTGTGAGCGCGGTTCTCGGCGACTACGTATATAGAGACCACCCTATACTCCCGCGGGACATCGGAGACGATCTGAAATCGACGCTGCGCTTCCCCAGCGGGAAAGCGTTGCGTAAGAGGATTCGCGTAACGTATAAAAGTAAAACTCTATGTATAAAACGCTTTCACCGGTTGAAATCGTAGAGAGAAAATGCCGCATCAATATTTATATATTTTTTCTTTTCCCGCTCAAATGCTCATATCCAATTCAGGGGAAGATTACCTGCATTAAATCTCGTCTCCCCTTCCTTCTGCTATGGATATTGAAGGGTACTGTACATTTTATTTCGAGCTTTTTTTTTAATTTTCGCGCGTTTTATTTGTTGCTTAATGCTGAATAGGTTGAATAATGTACTGCTCTATTTTGAGTACCCAGCCGAAATTCCCCATCCTATCATTTTCTATCATAACCTGCCCCCCCCCCCTCCCCACCTCCCCGATATTTCCAATACCACGGAAAAAAATGACTATCAGAGCTTCCTTCCTCTTTTTTCCGTTTGTATTTTTGTTGGTTCTCTTTTAACTTGGGGGGTGATATTGCGATATTTTGATAGAAATATCTTTTTTAATAATCATTTTTATGCGTTCGCTTCCTCTACTTTTAAGACTACGTAGGATTAAAAATACATAGGCTGACCCGCAGAGTATTTCCCAAGAGACCTTCGCATGCAGCCCAACAGCCAACACTGACAATAGTTGCAGGTGTTACCTTTCGTGACTTGTCTTCGTCGTGTGACCCAATGCAAACAAAAAATTCATACGTGGAAAGTATGCCAAATAATATGTCTAGGTACGCTGTATGCCGCATAGCATGACAAGTGACAAATATCAACAAGTTACAAAAAAAAAAAACACCAAACTTTAAACTTAAAGAAAGCTTACGCAGAATTAATTTCCTTTGTGGATGCGGAGCTATCAAAGAGCACTCCACACTCGCGCCTTGAGTGCGGTATATGTGAGCGAGTGCTTGCACGCCCCCCCCCCCTCCTTCCTTTTCCAAAAAAAAAACGACAAAAAATAACAAATAACAAAACAATTAAAAGCGCTCGCAAACCGTTCAAAAATCCACCAAGCGATTCAGTATAAACCGTCGTCACCACGCTGACACCGCTGATGGGGTTTGAATAATGTACCGCTATATTTTTCCTGAGCGGCAAAATCTGCTCAGGAAGGGGTACGTCTTGACCTTTCATTGCGTTTCTAATGAAGAAATCGGCGTCGCGTGATTGTAATTTATGAATTTTTAGAACACCCAGGGCCGATAAAATCAGTTAGGACAAGAACAGACGATCCCAGAATCCTTTAAGGGGAAAGAAATATCAGCGCACAGTTAATGTCCTTAGAACGCGGTCAGAACAAACTGTCTCGGGTTCTCGTAACCGAACATTCGGTTTAACCAAATGTTCGGTACAACTGCAGGTGAGTCCGTGATGAGAGCGGTTGCTTATACTCAATATTCGGCACGGTGTTAGAGTTGGGCGAGTTCAGCCACTCTGCAAATTGGTCACGAACATCAACCCGGACTCCCAGTAAGAGACGAAGCAAAATCCTCGCATTCGATAGAAGCCTTTTCAAAAAGTACGCGCCGTCGGGTAACTGTCGCCCATTGTTTGATCTCGTACTCTCAGCCTGTATTTGACACGATGGCAGCGCCAGCCTTTGCCGTAAATCGGATACAATCGCACGCTTCGTTTCCATGAATAGATACTAACGGCTGTACCCTTCGTAACGGGCAGTACCTTGCGCCACCTAGCCTAGAAATTAAAAACCAAAAGTAGGATTCCTCCCCTCGCCTTTCTAAGCTTTCCCTAGGTAAGAAATGGCAACCGCCAATGTTGCCTGACGGGGGTCAGGCAACATTGGCGGTGATTTCTAAATCCCTCTCCTAAGTACTGCGGCTAACTTTAGCCGCGGTTAGCGCTTCGAGCAAACGGGCCCAGAAGACTCGATGACGGCCAAGAATAAGATGAAACTTTCCGAAAAGTACAAAAAAAAAAGGTTTTGAAAAATTTACAGGAAGATTCATTGGTGGATTCTTAATAAATGCGTTAGCATGACCCTTGAAAACGCACACACGCCCCCTTTGGAAAACGCTAACGCTGACGCGTTTACTTTTCTTTTGGCTTTCTTTTTTGCTTCCTCCATTTTTGGCTGCCTCTTTTTGGTCTCGTTACGGCGTCAGTGTGAGCGTTTCCCAAAGAGGGACGCGTATGGCCTTCCCCAAGAGTCATACTGACAGATTTCCTAAGAATCCACGAATGGATCTTCCAGTAATCCTCCCCCTCCCCTTTTTTCTGTACACTGCCTGTCGGAGTACGTTGACGCCAACGGATAGGTCATCCATATCACTCGTGAAAAAAAACACAATCATACCACTCGCGAAAGGAACCTCATCTATATCACTTGTGGAAGGAACCGCATCCATCGTTTTAACTACACACACACATCACATCTCACGCACCGCTACTATGGAAACCCAGAGCGAAGAACAACCGGCGACAGCAGAGCGGCAACTGAGCACACCCGCATTCCACCGCGCCTCGGCGCAACACCTCCTAGATAACAAGGCCGTAGTGTTGAATGTGATGGCGTCATCAAAGAAGGCCAACGCTGGGCGCAGATTCGACACGACGATTGCGTCGACGTTCGGCTCAAATTTGACTCGAAGCCGAGTGCCGACGCAGCCCTCGTTTGTAATCTGTATCCAGCGTTTGCCTTCTCTGATGACGTCATCTCATTCCTCACTACGGTCTTGTTATCTAGGAGGTGTTGCGCGGCGCCCCCACCTCTCTGGCTCCGCTCCAGCTGTGCGCGTGACTTTGACGAATACGAAAGTGCTCGTTTTGACGGAAACCCGGCGATGTCTGTCGGTTTGTCAGCGCCGGGGAGAGAGGGAGAGGTTGGCGCGTGCTCACGTTAGCGCTTCGGACCAATGGGAGCGTCGCACGCGTCACCCTCCTCCTTTCCCTCTCTCTCCGGAAAAGACAAACGGAAGACACCGCCGGGTTTTCATCAAAAGGAACGTTCTAATAAAAACGCATTAAAGGGACCATGAAACGACTTTGAAATCAAATTTCATCCACCGCACGTCGTAAAAGGTGTGTAAAGAAACACAAAAACGCGAAAATAGGGAGCCAAAAAAATTCTTCGCTATAAAACTTTTAAAAGAAAACCGGACTCTTTTGGACCTTCTTTCCTTCGAAAGCTCTCTGCCTTTTCACTGCGATGCATCCGCGGAACCGCAGCACGTGCGTCAGCCAAATCCACGTCGCCTATTGGGTAAGAAGCCTACCTCATCAGCACTGCGATCATAAACGATAAATTGCCGGCGAATGTTTCGTAAAAGTTTTGTTAAAGAATATTCAGATCCACATTTTGTAGCATAATTAGGGATGTGACGAAAATTGCCGAATTTGATAATGCTCAGAGCCAAGCGCCATCTATCGTGTGCGTCGAATCCCCGAGCGTCGTCTGCTGAACGGGTTTGCTCCTGGTCGCGCTATCTTCGCGGAGCAGACTTTCGTTTTCTGGCTGCTCGAGTATAGTGTTTACGTTGTTTGTGATCGATCGCCCGATGGCTACGCCGAAAGCCTGCAGTGTACCGATGTGCCCGAATTACGTTTCTGCAGTCCGGTGGTTAAAAAGAAACAGTTGCAGTTTCAACGCTTGCCACTCGATGAACCACGTTGTCACAGAATTCGACTATTTTTCTCTATTTTGGAGTTTTCGTGAGGGAGCGCATCCGGTTGTCGGTCGCCCCTTACCCCGCGGGTTGAGCGGGAGAGCTGGGGCCATCGGCTTATGCTGTTTCGCGGCCCCCGCTAATTGGGAACCGCGGGAGAGGTCCCCTCTCGAGGAGGGTGCGGCGGAATGTTTTGTCCCCAACTCGGGCGGTTTCTTCTTTTTTGTTGTTGTTGTTGTTTTGACATGGAAAGAAATGGGAAAGTGAGGACCTCGGCTTGGTTTCGAGCAGAGTCAAGTCAGTGTATGTCGAGACTGGACCGGTGGGTGGACGCGACGCGAAAGTTGGGAGCGACAGCGGGTGCGGCGGAAGGCGGAACGCGGGAAGAGCTCGGAGCGGCTCTGCAGGACCCCAAGTGTGTACGTGCTCGTGGATGAGTGTGGTGCCGAGGAGCATCGCACGGAGCATTCAAGCACACACAGACTGCCCCGTTTTGACCAGCGTCGCAACGGGCCCGCGTCACCCACACCCGCAACATATCTAATTGAATTTCGTTCAGCGCGATGTATCCATGGCTATCGCGGCGATGAGAGGCGCCGATTCAGAAAATACGTCGGTGACATCAGCGCCATCGGCGCAGTAAAACCTACCGGCAGACCCCCAACTCGCCGCCGCTAACGCTCCCATTCTCCTACTGCCGAGAGAACTTCCGGTTCTTGTGCCAGAGTACGTCACTACCGTCAAAATTACGCCGCAGCTTGTTTTGCGGTCAGTTGGAGAGAAAGAAAAAGTCGATATTTCATAACTTTTTCTGTGTAGAAGTTAATAAACCGAAACGAAAACGGATGCCTGTTCGGCATTCAGTGAACGTTGAAGGTTAAATGCAAAAGTTACTTGGCAAAAGTAAAAAGGTCATTTCATGGTCCCTTTAATAAAAAAGAAAGATTTGGGTTGACCAGGGTTTGGACCCCGTGTTTCCACGGTGCAGCCTCATGCCTTCCGTGCTTCGCAACGCACGCTTTAATATTAAAACCAGGAAGCTTCTTTTTTTTTAATTAAAGGAACCATAAAATGATTTTTTAAACGTCTTGTTTCTTAGCTCTACTCCTCAACTCAAAAGCGAAATGAGAAACCACGTGGTCGCGATGTAGCATATCACCGGATGCCAATGACTCCGAGCTTCCACCGTGATTTTTAAGCACAGCATAGAACTTGTCATTCTCGAGTGATGAGAAGTTCCGTCGGGGCACTCATTGGCCACTAGCGCGAATTCAAATATTCGTCGACGGATTGACTGTTGACGAGCGCATAACGTCCGAGTGACGCAGCGCAAGCGTCCAATGCGTGTTCTGCTGACGCGCTTGGACACCGCGGATGCATTACAGTGAAAAGGCGGACAGCTTTCGAAGGAGAGGAGGTAAGAAATAGTCCGCTATATTTTCAAACTTTCGTACCGAAAAGCGGGTTTTTGACTTTCTACCCTCTTTATTGTGGTTCCCCAAACGATATGCGATTAGTCAAATTCTAATCTAAATCATTTATTCCAGCCCAAAATGCATTTGATGGTCCCTCGAAAGCCAGAAAGTTAGCGCTCGAAGGGGAGCCTTTCCTAAGTTCTTAGCCTGTCGCCGGCAATAGGAAGTATTAATTCGGCTGTCGTATTCCGACAGCGGAGCTCTCGCCTTTGGACACCCAACGGCTCGTCACGGTAAAAACCAGACAGGTTGTCGATGGACAGAAAGAAGACCCGCTTTTATTTTTGACGTTACGCGCGAAAACTCGGGTTTCTGGCTCGGTATCCGTATGCACTTGTGCCTGCCTCAGTGTGTGCACAATATAAATCAAACAGCCATATAAAAAAAAATGCTGAAGGGCCGTACGTTTTCATCTTCCGGCATGCCCCGGCGAAGTTCGTTAACAAATTAGTGCGCCGACTAACGCTAACTTCGTTGTGCTAATACGAACGTCGCAGGACCCGGAGTTGCCCGACCGTATTACTAAGCAAACAAAGGCAGTTTTCTTTCACATATTAATTGCCTCGATTTTATCGTGCCATTTTATTAACTCGTCACTTCATCGAGCGTGCTGAATTTGATACCAACTAATACGACCGTACGTCACGCTCAGGAGTTGCCGGCGCGTCGTTCCGAGCGAACACAAAGCTCTAGCCTCGATCTAATCTAATTTTAATCTAACCTAGTCTAATCTTAAATAATAAACATATATATTTCAGTTTAGTAACTCGACATATAGAAAACAGTTCATCGGAATAATTGCGCTACTTTCGGTTCGGCGGTAACCATTCGGGGTTTATCGGAGTCTACCGGTATTTACCGAAAACACGGAACTCTCTCTCGGTACCCTACAAAAAAAGCATGTTCCGTGAAAAAGAGTAGGAAATGTTCGGAAATCACCAGTGTCCCAAGGCGACCCGACAGATGGCGCTAGTGTACTGTTTCGTCGTGTAAGATCTCAAGAATTTTTAGTGCAGTCGGTCATAAACGGTCCCATTTGTGTAAACCGAGCCATTAGAGTGAAACAGAGTAGTATAACTATAAACTATATATCGAGGCACAGATATAGGAGATATCGAGCCACTGCTCAACTGGCTGGGGTAGCTCGTCGTTGCAGCAAAGTAACACACATTTTCGAACTATTTTTTATGGACACTGGTACTATTTATTCATAAAGTTGCCCGTACAACCGGCTTCCTCCAAAGATTCGTCGACCCGGAACAACGATCCTTACGATAACCGGTACGAAACAAGTAACACTACAAAAAGGCTACGCGTCATAAGAACCTGCTGGGAATGCGTCAGCGCATTGCCCATACGAAGCGAAGCAAGCAACGGAGTTATTCATCTGCATATAGACGACGCGAATGGAGGCTTACAGATATTCTTCGAGACAGATGTCTCTTCCAACTGCTTCAAACTTGTAGCGCAGCAGAAACAGGAAAGAAAAAAAAACGTCGCAATGCAAAAGAAAGAAAACAACAACACGCATTTCGCAGCTCATGAAAAATGTACGACGAAGCACAGCGGCAGTTCTAGACATTGACGACAACGCGGCAGCCTAGAGTAGAGGGCGAGGTCGACAAAAAATATCGAACGACAAAATAAAGATGTCGTATATATTTTTTGAAGAGGGTAGCAGATTTGAGACCACTTCTCTGCGCCTGGCGTTGAAGGAGCATGTGCGTGTGTGTGTCTGCCTATGCATGTGTGCGTGTATGAGCCTGTGCCTGTGCGTGTGTCTGTCTATGCATGTGTGTGTGTGTTTCTGCCTATGGATGTGTGCTTGTATGAGCCTGTGCCTGTGCGTGTGTCTGTCTATGCATGTGTGTGTGTGTTGAACATGACGAATTACAACGCTGAGACTAGGCAGAATGACGACGATGAAGGGGAGGAAGAAAATATTCTGTGTATTTGTTTGTGTGCCCATGTGTGTCTGACTATGTGTATGTAAATGTGTGTGTCTGCGTGTGTGCGTGCGCGCGCGCTTCTTTCTGCGCGTCAGTGCGACTAATCGAAATCCGCATGCGATACACGACAGTATCCAAGAGACGCAACTTTTTTTATGATTTATATGTTTATATGTGTTATTTATACCCATTGCTTTCCTTTCTTCTATAGTCTTAGTTTCGTCGAAGAACGCATGTGCACTTCTTTTAAATATAAATATCTGCGTTCGACGTTCGAGCAGCGAGACGACAAAACCAGTTGGTGGAATGTAAATGCGACCCGCGCCAACTCGATTGATTCACTGCAAACGAGAAGCAGTAGTTTCTGCACAAAAGGAAAGGAACTCCAAGTCCACTTTAAAGGCTCGCTGTATCGCGAGCATTCGCATAATGACTATCCCCATGCTTTCTGTTTGTTTACCAAACGTAAAACAAAGTTAAAAAAAAACGAAGGCAGTAGTTGGCCGTTTTCGTTTTAAAAGTGTACAAAGGCTTTCGCGGTATCTAGATACAGCACACGCCGGATCTCGTCGGAGCGACCGGAAGTTCGCGGTAGACCCGGAAGTTGTCATTGAATCTGGTTAGGTACAACTCAAACGCAGCTAACCCGGATAGCACAGTTCTTTGGACCAAAACATGTTCGTCGTCTGGGAATGCAGAGCTTTAAAAAGCCCGAAGAAGCCAAGCAAGAGCAAAACGTTTTTGGCCAGAGTCTGCGTATCCCTGTACCTTATTCGCCAAAACAAGGGTTAGTCTTCATGGCTGATAGAATTTGGCTGTCGTCCATCATCTTTGGTTCCAAATCGTCAAACTAGTGCCCGATTTAGGCCTCGCTGCTAATTCTTCGGTTCACACATGGCAACTTTGGTGGCTCTAGTCTGGCGCTTTGTCAATTATGTGTCGAGCCATGGAGAAGTCAGGTATTTAGTGACTCGAGGACCGGCGTCTCTCATACGAACAGCGCTTTGCCCCTTTCCCCGTTAAGGTTCCTTCAACAACGAACGCTTCGGCACCACGGTGCATTTTCAGCCCCCCCCCCCACTTCTTGGACCTGAGGTATACCGCGCGACGAAGATGTGCAGCGTGAAAGTTCGTCTGCTCTTTGCGCCCCTGGTGCGTTCTATGGATGGATGGACGAATGCTGAAGGCTGTACTCGTTATAACGGGCGGTAGCTAGCACCACCTTGTCGAGAAACCAAAGGTATGATTTGGTTTCCTCCCCGCCAAATCCCTTCCTCTCTGACTTTTTGTGACTATCAGCAGGCGGTGTGGGATAGTGCCAGGATCACCTCTGCGTTTCCCCCCCCACCCCCCCCCCGCCCCCTCGACCTCAACCAATGGCGGCACGAGCTAGACTACATTATCGTCGTGCGTTCTCTACGCATTCTTTATGATGCGTATTCGATGCGCCAAAAGACACGTTTTAAAACACTTGATCGCCGTATAGTAGTTTAGTAACATCGACTAAGAAATAAAAACATAAAAACTGGTGATCGTTTTTTTTCTTTGTGCTAGAATTGGTGACGGGCTGGGAACGGCAGGGGAGGAGTTTTAGTTTTCCCGCGTCAAGCACGAGCTTCCTCCTCCGATAACGCTTCGGTAGACTTGTACAAAACTCGTTAGAGGTAACCAAATTACTCGTAATTTATTACTTTTGGGAGTTCTTTCGTAATCATCTGGTTATTTTTACTAGAATGTAATCGCGAGAGCAATCTGATTAATTTAGGAAGTGCTAAAATTGCTCGTCACGGTTAACTTACTATTTTTCCCTCCTCTTCCTACTGACGTCCTTTGTGTTCATCAGTCTCCTATCGAGGAATACTTTGGTTTACCGAAATTGCTGGACTGAGAAGATAAGTAGTTTATAGTTCGGCGATTCTAATCCAATAAGGGACGGTACGATCAAGACTCGTTCTCAAACCGGCCGAAACAACTTGTCGTTATGAAAATCTGAAGTAACTGAATAATTATAGTACCTTTTCAACTAATGGCCTGGTCACTTTCTTCTTAAGGAATGGACTAATCTAATTGAATTCTTTTTTTAACCAAGAGTAATTGTAAATTTAGTCCATTACTTTCTTCTTTTTTTTCGAGTAGCGTGTATGGAACTGCACTTGGGCGGCATGGTGCCTCGGGGAGTTGACGCAGCCAAACGCACATCGAAAGGCAACGAGCGGTAAAGGTAGGGCGTTTGAAAAGCACGTTCTACTGCCGTCCTAAGCCGCTCAGTAGCTATAACAGTGTTGCGCTCTGCATCCCATTGCATCTGAATTATATTTAAAAAAAATAAAACAGAAATTGGCGCAGACCTTTACCTTAAAAGACCTATAATGCTTAAAATATAATAATAATTATAATATTAATAATAATAATATTAATAATAATAATAATATAATAATAATAATAATAATAATAACTTTATTTTCCGTCGATTATGATGGGGGCCCGAAAGGGAAAAAAAAAGCTGCAGTAGGCAGCCGGACAGGTCCTCGGGCCCCGTATACAGTGGTCAACGGCAAGGTCAACGGCAACTTATACAGTAGAAACATATCGCACATCTACGGTTCACATGCGTACAAACCAAGCTGCACCTAAATACATAAACGTGAAACTAAAGAAATAGTCGCATATACAAAAATATAAGCGCATGCCCTTGAAAGATGAACTGTCGAAATCAATATTATCAGTAGAAAGACTCTCTAGCAAACGTGGGAGTGTGAAATTTAACATTAGATAGCCATAATTTGTGCCTTATAGGACTTTGAAAGCTCGCTCAAAATGCACTATAGGACTTTGAATTCTCAATTTTTCCGCTACATTTTGCGGGGGAAATACATCGGTGTAAAGTTCACGCGACGTCAGGTTATACGATATTAATTTCCCCAACCAAATTTAGCGGGTAAACTGAATTGGTGTATAAATCATGTGACGTCAATTTTTCCGCTAAATTTATCGGGCAAACTGAACTGGTCTGTAGGTCCCGTGACGTTAGGTCACCTGAAATCAAATTATCCGCTGAGTTTAGCAAGGAATATGAATTCGCTTATAAGTCACGTGACATCGATTTCCCCGCTAAATTTAGCGGGGAATGCACGGCTGACGGACGCGCGGACAAAATTCTGCCATTGAGGTGCGGCGATAAAAATCATGTTATGCTTTCAAAAACGACATTCATTTTTATGGGTTCCTTCATCCATATAATATAGGAGCAAATATTACGCCAACTCAAGAAGAAACCTTAAAGGGAAGGGGTGCTCCGACGATTTTTCGAGCTACCCCAATTAACTAAGTATACTTTGGGAATTACCGGCCTTTGCCCTTTCCGGTATGCTAGTTAGTATCGCGAAACTCAGAATAGTTTTTTGTAAAATCAGGCAAGTGAAAATGATGTCAAAACAAACACTCAATAATACCCCCGTTTTTCAGTGTCGTGACGTTAGTGGAAGGCAGGCTTGCGGGTCGAGCGGGTGGCCTAGAAATGGACTATGCTAAAAATGGACTATGCCGAGCATTTTGTTTTGTGCCGCTGCGCGGGTGCTGGAGCGAACTTCCACTGCATTCATTTGACACCATGAAACTGCTTGGAATCAGTTGGGAACAAAGTCTACGGTCCAAAGTATGAACCCCAGCCTTCCACTGACGTTACTTTTTTTGTTGTGGCCAGTAGAGACTCTCACTTTGAAAAACACGGTGAGGAACAAATTTGTAAATTCAAGAACTTCGCAGAAAAGTTTTTTTCTAGTTTGCCAAATAATTCGACTACTATTTCGGCGATGTTCGTTGGTTTGTGTAGCAAATATTCTGGCAAATCCGGGAGTACGAAGAAAACGCCGTGACGGATTTGAGTCCAAGCTTAAAAAAGTGAGCCCGAAATGAATGTTTAAAACTAAATGCCACTGACATTACATTACTTCCGGTGCAAGCTCGTATCATCTGTCGAGCTTCCAGTGGCTTCACAGACGCACACTACAGAATTTGGCCCTGCCATATACAACCTAGCTCCTGTGACGTCCATCAAATACAGAATTTCATCTCCCAAATAAAATACATTAAAAAAAGAACGTTGCCTACTCTTTTCGTAAACTAAACAGTAACGCAAATTTGAACAAACCGCGAGGGTGTAAGCGAGCTGTCGACAGTCTGAACGCGTCGTGATGGCGACGAAAGACTAGGGGCACACATGGAAACGACATTCAGTAACACCCGTTTACGTGTGCCCTGTAAAGGGTGCACCGCCACACGCCTTTATTGCGTTAGGAGAAGCAGCCGCTGACTTCTCAAGGGCGACAGAAGCGGGTGGTCTTCTCCGAGCGCACCGGTGATATGCAGCGGTGCCTCCTTTACAGGGCTCCTTTCCGAGTCGTTTTGGTTACAGGAAAAGAGTCTTAACAGAGCACCGTGATTACGGCGTCTGGAGCGCGTCTCTGACTGCTGCGTTTAGCGCGTCCTCAAAAGCGATCCCTGGATTTCAGCCTAATGATGTCATGGTAGTGCGACGCCGGTGCCTGTCGCGATCCTGGCGGTAGCACAGCGGCAGAGCGGCAAATGCCTGTTTCGCTGTGTTGGGAAAGTGCGACGCCTAAAAGGGGGCGCTTCGGTCCCTCCTTGGCAGCTGCACAAAGGACAGCGTCCGCATCACGTCTGCCCGCTCAGGCCTTGACCCACAGCGTCTGTTTCCCGCGAGCTGGCTTCTCGATCTACAGCGTGTAAACAATCGGTTTCACAACGTATCACGCTGCAATTTACAACGGCGGTGCAATCAGGTAACAAACGTTTACAGGGGAAAAAAACTTACCCCGTTTAAAAAAAGAAAAAAAGAAGAAACCTGTTCCGGACAATCTACGCCACCACTTCGCAGACGATGCATGAGTAGGGCGACGTGCTACCGACAGATGGCGTAACATGGCACGGTAATTGAGCCGCGTTACAAAGGGCACCGCGTATCATCATCATCATCATCATGAGCGTAAAGAGTCAGTATTACGGAGAGTTTCCAACTTCTCGATATGGTTCCCCGTGGTTTGAAATGGACCCTTCCTTCAATATAGGTTCTCTAAGAAAGCGCCGGCCAATTCGGATTATGATAGCAGACGATGCCGCGAAAGAACCCGAATCGGTCGGCGCTCCCTCGACTTGGCGTGCGCCATCTGTCGGCAGCACTTCTCCCAATGCGTGCATTGTCTGCGAAGTGGCGGCGTATATGGCCCGAAACAGGTATCTGTTTTTTATATTTTTTTCACGGGGTATGTTTATTTTTTTATTTATTTTTTCTGTAAACTTACACTACGATGCTTGCACCTCTGCAGAAAATTGCAACCCGGTACGTTGAGAAACCGATCTTCGCGGGTCGTTTAAAGTGCCTTAGAAGCGTTAGTTTACATGCTGTAGATCCGGTTTAAAGGTTTGGCACCTAGACATTTGGAAACGTATCCACATCCAACGTTGTTCTGTACGCGTTCTAGCGTCGTTCGACACCCAGAGGTTGCTCGGAGCTGAAGTTCAATCGTGTCCTCCACAATTGAAAGCGGCACCGACTGCAAAGCACCACCGTGTTTTTCGTTTATCTATGGTAGATCATGCCTCTACGAAGCGCGTGTGTTTGACGGTCCGGAAATAGATACGGGACGACATTCATCAGTGCCACTGAGTGATAAAATCTACGCGAGAAGTATTTTTTCGCTCCTATCATCATCAAATACCTCTTCTGTCGCTGGTGCCGGTCGAGTACACGTACTGGGATCGAGATGATCGCGCTGTTTTCACCAGCGCATAAACCGGATATAACCTCTTTCTTCAAATCTTGTGTAAAAAAAAAAAAAGTTGATTGGTTTTGAACGTTTTGTATAGCGCTGTACTCGGGTAAGTTGATTTGAGATTGATTAGAAATTGAAATTGATTAGAAACTTAGGTCGGCCGCTACGCGCGAAGTGTATGCGAAATGCTTCTGCGAGGAGCCGCACCGCGACGCCACTGTCTTGTGGCACGCTTGCAATGTACTCGTTTTAAAAGGAGTTCTGCGCATGCGTGAGTTCCCGACGTTTTAGCTTTGATCGGCCATTTTGGCGCCGAGGCATATACGGGGGTAAAGATATATTTATTGACACTGAACGCTGTAAGGCATAAAAGACGCCGAGAAACGGGTAGAAAAAGAAATACCAACCCCCGTCTCCCCAAGCGGACGCGCCACGAATCACCACCGAAATTAGGACGCACCCAGGTCTGGGACGCGCTACCCGAAATCACCGGTGAGACACGGTTGTATAAAAAAAAATCAATTGTGCCGCAAAACCTTGTCAACTAAACTCTTACGAAAACGTCACGCTCCTGTGACTCTATACTAATCTGCAAATAAAAGTTCTCAGAAAGAAAGCTTTTTTTTTCGTTTGTTTTTACGCGAAACAATGCTTTATAAACGCGCAACGCAGCCACAGTAAAAAAAAATCGAGTAGCCATTTTTCCGTCATTGAGCCTGGAAATTTCGGCACTTTGGGAACATTCAGTGACCGTAGACCTACCTAGACCCGCCTAGACTCCATATAGACCTCTTGCCTTAGCTCCTTCATAGCGATCGTGCATTGCCAGTTTGTGGTAGTTTCGTGCAAAATGCGCCACATCCGCAGAATGCGTGCGAAACTAGTCGTCGCCGCCGGACCATCCGGGCCACGGTTGCTCGCACGCTCGCATCGCGGTCACCGCGATCTCGCCGGTCTCTATGCAGTCGTGTGCCTCGTTGCCCCTTTGCCCTCCCCACGAAGTGGATCGAGGGGTGTGAAAATCCCTCGTCCGGTACCTTCCGTACTCCTGGTGTACCGTCCGTGGCGGCGGTACAAATTGTAAGGGCGCATGACAATCGGCAAAACGGGTCCCTTCAACCACCCCTAGTTCGCACATATCCGCCGCCGGGCAGCGACTTTACGTGAAAAAAAGAAAAAGGTTCGTTGACCAACACGCCGCCGACAAACACGTCAGCGTTTGCCAACACAAGCTGTGGACGCCGCTGCATGTACGCAGAAACGAGACGCAGGTATTAGAATGAATCGTGCAGAAGGTAGCGTCACTGCAGCCACGTGACGTAACAGCTGGGTAGTTGGAGTCAAGACAGTCGACGGAAATCAATGCAGACGCGAGTTGGGACACGTCACGACGACGGCGAACCCCGCGTCCGCTCGCCCTTTTTCGCCGGCATTTCTACGACCCTGGCAGCCAGGATCGCGACATCCAACACGCCGGGACCGTAGCCTATAACGGCCAGAAGAAAGAACAAACAAAAATATGTAGCTCGCTCTACATTCTCGCCGCGGTTACTTGGCATCGAAAAAAAAACAAAAAAGGAGGAAAAGGAATCAACAAAAAAAAAGAAAGATAAATCGTAGTGGGAGCAGTAATGCGCGTGGAGGAGGTTTTCATTAAAAAGACATTCTATCGCTTATTTTTCATGGAACATTCCAGAGACTGGTTCCGTGTTATTCGGAAGCCTATAGTCTTCTTTTTTTTTCCCCTTCGTGAAAACTGCTTTTCCGAATATTTACTTTCTTCTTTTGATTATTCGCGAGCGTACGGGAACAAATCCTGGAACCGGGGTAGTCTTAGCGTCATTCGGACGTGCGTAACGGCAACGCGAAGAGACAGGGCCCAAATCCCCGCGCGTTTTCCCTTCTAATCCGGTCGCTCCGAAGCCGATAACGCGGTGGGAGCTAGGCCCTCTTTTTGTCCAATCAAGCGCCCGTATTTTCCCACGTGATCACGCCGCCGCCCATTTCTACGGGGCGCGCGGCCGTTAGGACCGAAACATTTGGCACGCCTCGCAAAATCCGATCCTCAAACTTACATACCTGAAAATTGGGACGTCTATTTTTAGAGCTCGGATCTGAGGTAGTGAAATATTAAAAAAACAAAGCAAAATCGGAGGCCGTGTATTTCATCACATCCCTTATACCAAGCTGTTTGTCGTCTGCACCCCAGGTTGCCAGCTCACTCCAGGGTGGCTCGCCGCTGAACGCACAAAACGCTAGAAAAACGATGGCAGAGACTGGCGATGAGCGAGGTAATCTCGACAATTAATGCTTTTAAGAAAACGTACGAACAATTACCACCTGGGAGCAACCTCACAGACCAGCGTGCAGACGACGAACATCCGCGATATGGCATAGGAAATTAACGGTCCGTTTTTGCTCCATTTTCAATATTTTAAAGCCCCCGACTCAAGCCTCGGAAAAAAAAAATGCACGAAACACTTTGGGCGTAACAACGTACGCGTGCCCCATTTCAGGTGTGTGCGTTTGAAATTGGAATCTGTGCGAGGCATGCCAAATATGTCGGTCCTTACGGCCGCGCCCTGCCTACACACGGATAGAGAGGACGGGCGACGAAAAGGAGGCGGCTGACTGGTCGTGCGAGCGCGTATAGCTCTCACCGCACTTTCAGCTCAGGAGTGAACGGGGTAGATTACGAGGCATGCAAACCCTTTCCGTGTATAAGTATTCTTTTTTCTTTCTTCCCTTTGCCTAATCCTCTTAGCTTCTTGCAACAGAGTAACAGAGGCACGCCGAGATTAGATTGAAAGGGGGGGGGGTATCCTTCGAAGGTATACACAGAAGGCACAATTCGTAGTTGCGTCTTTGTTTCGTTTTGTTCTGGAATTCTTGATGCGCCCCCATCTGGCTCAGACTGGATCGGGCGGGCTTCTGCGAACGATGGGGCGTCGGTTTTTTTTTGCGGAACCCCGCTTCCGTCTCGCCGCCGACAGCCGAAAAAACACGGGGCGTAACGGCGACTTGCATCTCATTATAGCTCCTCGGCCAATCGGATTGCGGTATTCGCCGATAAGAACGGCCAAGGACCAATCAGAAAGCAAGAAGGTTGTGCTTGATAAGCCGGGTCCTGTGTTTTCTTTTTATTTGTTTTTCTTTTTATGTTGTTGGGGACCATTAATCCCAGGTTACATAGTCGCACGGATTAGAAAGATTGGGCACTACGCCGTACATATATTGACGCCTAAAATCAAAACCCAAATGTCGTGAAAGATTAAAAAAAAAAAAGCTTGCGGTGGAAACGGATCATTTACTGCAGTCTAAAAAAAACAAAAAAAAACACCGAAGTGTTGTTGTTGTTGTTTTGTTTTTTTTGGGGGGGGGATTTTTGGGTTTTTATTAGCTCCATAAACTTTGACAAATGAAAATAGTTACATGCGCAGAGATTCCGAATGTTAGTATTATTGCTCTCTCTAGGCGCGTTGTGCGTTATATTTCGAGAAAAAAGAAAACGTCAAATATATGCGCGTAGGAGGCGTAATAATGGTAATTATTGTTTGAAAAAAAACGCCGTCCGACGGCGTTCCTCGGTGTCTGCTTCGAGCCGCAAAAAGGTCACGATCTTTCATTAAAATTTTAATAGGAAAATCGGCCGCCCATCGGTGTAAATTCGTGCTTTTTTTTTTTTTTAGGATGCTTAGAGCACGTGGATCGAGTTATCACCACTAATAGGCGGTCTCAAAATCCACTCGCGTGCCCCTGTAAATCGAGAAGCGAACAAAGAGCTAAATTGTTAAAAAACTAAAGTTCACAATCTCAGCATTTTTGTTGTCGGTTTTTGGCACAAAATTATGGCGCCGGAATAGCTAAATTCACGTTTCTTTTCATTTTCTTAAGCTTAGATAGACATTTTTTTTCTCAGTCGGTATAAACTGGAAAAAAGGAATAGAAACAACAGAGGAGTGTCTGACAAGGAGCAGACTTCGCCCGCTGAGCACGGAAAAGCCTTAATTGAATTGGCGAAAGTTCGGAGTCCCGACGGGTCTTTCGGCTTACGCTTATCTCGAGCCTCCTTGAGATAGGACGACGTGTATGTTCTGCTGGGGCAGTGACGCTGTCAGTGAGGCTGGCCGATCGCGGTGCACAATGCCACTGCTGGCCCCGACGAAGTAAACAGGGCGACACTGTTATAGCGAAAGAGCAATCGCCAGTTGTTGTTTTTTCTGTTACAACTTAAGGAATGCTATCGAAATCTCAAGTGTGATGGAAAGTACTCAATCGGAAGACTAACATAAACAATAAGATTAAATTTGTTCATCACTAGCTTTTTTTAATAAAACGTTAAAGAAAACAAAAAACGCCGATGCCGTGTTAGCGTTAACGGTGTCGCGCAGTGTACGTCGTTTGAATGTGGTTTAAAATTTTTACTATTATAAGTAATGTAGTGAAAACAAACACAACAGCCCAAAAGAAGTTACTTACGGTGTGCCCTTATTGACCCTTCATTCTCCGAGACTCGTGTACTAACAGAAACACGATCTTATCTTCTAAAATTTATGACCGTAAAATAGTTCCACGCGGAAAAGAGTTCAATCTTTGTCGGTACACAACAGAGAACTCAGATCGGGTGGAAGTGTCTTGATTGATATGCAGCCGAGGGTGTGCTGAATCCTTTCGCGGGAACATAGTCGCCAATCTCAAGTTTATCACTCTCCGCTTCCACTAAAAAATAAAAAAATAATCAAGGTTGTCTTTCGTACTTGCTATAGACCACCAATCCGTACCCCGGATTCCTTGATTACTTTATTTTTTTATATGTTGTAAAACTCCCGAGTTCTTTAGAATTTTTTTCTTCTTCAAAACCTAAAGCCGCGGTAACTGCTAATACGTCATAGAAAAGACAGTACGCAGCCATGTTCGAAGCACACATATGCACGAAGGTCCTAAGGTTATTGCTAACGTTAAAGCTGAAATAAAGTGATTTTATTTTTTTACTATTCAACTTTACTTTATTACCGCCAAGGAAAACGCTGCCCCGCTCAGTTACGAGAATGTCTGGTGGGATGGGTTTCAATACTAGGCCCGTTCCTGCTTCGAATCTTGACCAAAAACGACCTGCTAAACTGCATTTCTCCTTCAACTGACCTTTCTCGCGGACGACTGGCCGGGTTGTTCGCCGCGAAATTACATTAATTCTATTCTACGCCGGTGCGACTCGTAGCAAATGGAGATGGACGCACGTCTAGGTGCAAAGTAATGAAACCGTCTCGTCGTAGTCATTTCACTGCCCCCCCCCCCCGCTACTACGTTAACAACCACTCGTTAGTCAGCGCGTTTTTCGATAAGTATCCGGATGCGCACGTAACGGCTGACCTTTCCCGAAGGCTGCACGCTTCCTTCGCTTTTGAAATTATTCCTTCGTATAAAACGGCGTTTTTATTTTAATTCTGTGGCACGAAAAAAGATGCTAAAACCGCTTCGTGCGGGTGTTTATGTGCACTGTCGGACACTTCTCGCGCGAACGGGGCGTCGGCGCTTTCCAGCACGGGGATATACGTGCCAAACCGAACAAGGACACGTGGAAAACCAAGAGAGACTGCAAGAACTACGCAGTAACACTGGATAAGTAAGTCTATGGTGCATGCGAACGATCCAAATTAATTTAAATCCGCGTAATAGAGTTAAATTTGCAGTAAATAAGTACCGCTTCATCCTTTCTGCTCGTGAATATGTGCGAAGATGCTCGTTCTGCGTTCAAATCACTACCCGCACGCTCGAAAGCTTCGAAAATAAAGAGAAGCCACAGTACAGGTGCCCGATAAAAGCTGCCCGGCATAGGGCATAATAAAAAAGACATACCTTTCATTGCCCACGTAGTTTATTCTTTACGTCTCGAATGTTTTTATTGACCGCCCGTAAAAATGCACGAAGGAGTCATTTTCATATAGTAACAGGGCGGGCATATTAGCAATGCATAAGCACCATCGGAGTGCTGGCGAACCTTGAACATTCTCCACAATCCTTTCGACTGGTTTTTCGTTTAGAATCGTCGCTCGTTCTTACATACCTGCCATGGAACAGAGGTTTGGGCCTGAAACATAGCGAAGTTAAACATCGTTCACTGATAAAGAAAAATGCGCTAACTAAAGCAATTACACTTTTATAATGTTAATAAAGGATGCATACTATTCGGTACCCCCAAAATGACCAAATGGTTCCATCTTATTTTCCGGCGAAGAGACAAAATGCACGCGCGTCTTCCCACAAGAATGCACAGGAGCACCACAAAAGTAGACTGGTTCTTGTCTGCTACCATTTACCTCCCGGAAGTCGCATAGACACTAGCGCCAGTTGAACCTCTAGCGTACACTAGAATAACTCTATGGTTCCACCAGTCGTTCGTTGGAATCGCGGTCCCGTTGTCGGCGCCACAAGTTAGTGGAGAACACACGGAATAATCGAAGCTTGGGAACAACGTGGAACCTCCACCACACCACGGTACCTCAAACGCGTCTCCCTCTGGAGTGGAACGTTCTATGCCGCCCGTGCGTCCAAAGTTGTTCCGACGCGGCAACAAATGACGGCGCAAAAACTGCAATCTCACGCTGTCGGATGTCGCGATCCTGACGGACGAGTAAAAGTTATGGAGACAGCATACCACTTGCACGACGCCATCAGGCAGTAACCCAGAGAAAAAATTTTTTGGACGCATTAGACCATAGCTTTTTCTATACTGACAAAGCCGGGCAGATCGCCACGATAAGCGGCCGCCGAAATTGAAAAGGTAGAGCGGCAGACAACGGATGAGAGGAGAGCCACGTGACGGGCGCCCCGCTGCGGCGAGACGCCGAAACACACTATGGTTAGACACGACAGTTGGAGACGCGTTTCACGGCACTGCAGCTGCGCGTAACGTCACCGCGCAAGCTTGACGCCGATCGTCATTCGACGCACTGACTCTCCTGGCCACCGTGTGCCAATGGTAAGCCTGCGGAGGCCTCCTCGTCCCTTTTACTTTTTGCCTTTACAGCCTACATCGGTGTCTGATCTGAAATTAATCAAATATTAATCAATTCGATAATCCTTGCAGGCGAGTCACTTAAGGACCCCTTTTGTTGTTTGTGCGGTTCGAGATTTCGGTACACGACGACAACCGCAACCATTATAACGCGCCCAATCGCAACGACAGCCACGTTCGAATAAACTCGATGGAGGAGTACGTAGGCCACGTGGTTACCTCGAGGATGAAGGCACGACAGACAAAGCAACCGAATCCAACTTCTAACTTTAAAATGGAACAATTTGAAGAGTTTACCTTCGGTCTGACGATTGCTTATGACAGCTTTCTCTAATAGATCACTCGGCCGAATTACCCGAGTCTCGAAAGGAATGCCGGGAACGTAGGTACACGCGCTGCGAGTCATGGAGTCTTCAGCTCTAACTGTTCGAAAGCAAAAAACCTAAAACAAATGGAACTTCGCACGCGCATTCCCCATAAACGCTTTATTTGGGTTATTGTCTTCGAATATTTTTTTAAAGAAGACGAGCACGTGCAGCGCGTGTATACCTACGTTACCAACATTTTCTTCGATGCTTGGGTAATTTAGCGAAAAATCTATTCCGCAAAACTACGCAGCAAAAAGAACACAAAACAAATTGGTCGGTGCATACGTGTACGCGTTGTTGCATAAATTTCCGTACAACTACGTTTGGGTGGAGAAAGTCACTAGATCTCGGGAAAGTAGCGCCATTTCCTTCCTCGCCTGCTATCCGGATACAAACAGATACAGGCGACCAAAACCTCGCAAGGTGATTGGCTGATAGGCGTCCGTTGCCATGGCAATCGCCATTTCGGCCCCTTCGCATCTTCGAAGCTTCAAGAGGTCGTTCTAAACCAGTCGCACCAAAGTGGGCATGGATACTGAAGGTGTTCCTCGCCAATATAAACTTCTTTGGCAACGCCGGCGACCGGCGTTTCACGTTCACGTTCGAACGCGTTCAAGGAGTGCGATGGAGAGTGAGGCCACTAGCTTTGCGTCTAGCCACTAGTCATTCCGACCAGAGCTCGGCGTCCGGACGTCTCGCCCTCTCCCTCAGTTGGTGCCCGCATACATGGCTTTCACTGACGTCGCACCAGGTGCCATTGTGGCGGCCCTGCTGCCGCTGAACGCGTCCCTTCAGCAAGACACATTCGTTGAATTAATCTTTCTCGCCAAGGGGAAGGACTATTCCACCAGAGTGAAGCGACGTTCCGCGCGAGCCACGTATCATATCATATAGACCTTATAGACGTTTTTTTCCACAAGGGCGCCGCCATCTTGAAATATCGTCACTTTCAGTGTGGGCGAAAACATTGTTTTGACGTCGCCACGCCAATAGAATACATTCGGAATATACATAAGCGTAACTGTCACCTCTTCTCGTTTTGTCTCCCTTCTATTGGTGTTTACTACTTGCAGGTTGAAATGTTTTATTATTTTTTTCCGTCGCTCATACCAGATATGCCTGCCAGGCGACTGGACTTTAGGTCAGGCCGACGCCCAAAGGGCCAAAAGCGCACAGTCAAGGCGCTCATTACCTTTGCCTGTCTTTCCCATTACCGGCCAAACTAACGGAGCACACTGAGTGCGCCCCGGTCCCACGCTCCACGGTTGCCGCTTACATTCCGAACGTCTTTCATCGGCCCAGCGACGTTCGGGACAACGTTGTCGCCCATACCGGAAGTGACGACATTCAAAAATGGCGGCGCCCTAGTGGAAAAAGGCGCACACAGGGGCGACCCCGCTAGCAACAAAACCGATTGTAATTACCAATTTGCTCTTTTAACGTCCCATCTTTTAACGAGTAAAAAAATTAAAAAAAAGTTATTTCGTGGGTGGTAGGTTTATAAATCGTCAAACGTTGATTTCTCTTCCAATAAAAGACATTTTCGATTCAAATTCATGTCTCGGTTACATGATTTTGCCTTAATGCGGGCATACGACATTACGAGTCAGGAAGGCACACCGGGTTTCGCTCCATCCTTCGTACGTTGAGGTATGTTCACATGCGACTGATCGTGCATTACCTGACAACAATAGCAACATTCCGAATGATTCGAACGAATCGGTTAATTCGACATTCGTACAAAATTCACCACCTTTATCCGGAACTTCTCGATCTCAATCTATACGTGTATTCAAATACTGTAGCGTTTCATGTCTTTCTCTCATTTGCATTTGTAGCGTTTTGCATTTTAGGGAATCCAATGGCTATCCAGCGGTTTGGCATGTACCTCTAGTGTAGAGTGAGTTGTAGAGTTTATTCAATGTCTTGACAGCTTGGTTCGTAGCCGACAATTAACCAGGTCTTCGTTGCTATTTTAGCGCATCGGCAAAAAAAAATGTATATTTTTATAACATGGTCCTTATTATTGCTATTAGCGTACGTGACACCTGGAATTAACATCAAAATTCACGATTGAAGCTTCATCAACTAAACAAACCTCGATCGAGAACACGTTCCATCTGAATCCCATGTTTTTCCTTTCGATCGAAATAGACCAGCGAGCGGCTATGACGTCACGACCCTGCGGTGGCGCTGATGTTTTCACGGTGGATGCGCAAACGCTTCATTGCATTACTTTAATTCGTGCGCACGTAAAATATATATATTTTTTTATTAAGTAAATCAGATTTTCTTTATTCAAATCAAGTTTATTTCATTAAAATGAGATTGATTTGATTCAAATAAGATTGATTTGATTTAAACCAAGTTTGTCTGACTTAAATGAGATTTATTTGATTTAAGTTTGATGTAAATCAGATTTTTAAAAATTTAAACGACTGTAGCTATGAAATAGCGACTCGATAACCCTTCACCCCTCCATGTTTTTTTTTGTTTTTTTTAATATGGCAGGTTGTTTGATTGTTTTGTTCGAACATTGGAAACACTGCGGAAGAAAGATATCCTATTGTAACTTAAAGTACAGTAACTTTTTATTGGTATAAACACAGCCATATGCTAAAACAAACAAAGAAAACTATATTTTCAGCTAGTTTTAAAGGTTTATTTTGTTTTTATTTCGCGTTGTGATTTTGCTTGCAATAGGATGTTACGTAACTGCCGAGTGAGGTAGAAAGAAAGTGCAATGATCCCATTTGCTTTAGAAAATCATATTGCTTGCTTAGTTGCTCGAGTGCGGCCTGATATGAATCATTCTTGCTCGACGATTCTTTGATCCAAATGCAAGACAAATGCACATAGAAAGCGCCAAATGATAGACGTGCCGTATGATTATAATGCAATGAAATGGAAAGGTGCAAGCAAGCTGGACAAGAATGACGAAAATAATCCCCGGAGAAGAGGGAACAAAGGACAAAAATATTCTCGGGATTATTTTTTGTGCGAAAGCTTCGATTTATATCATCGTAGTAAACCTAGTCTGACTTAAATCACAAATTTAAATCGTGATTTAAATAGTCTTGATTTTTATTCTCCATCCTGATGGAATCATACTTTCTTTTTCAATAAAAATGGGCGAAAAAAGTGGAACTGTTCAAGGTTGCGCTGAACTTTTTTATTATCCGGTGCACGCGGTCACCATTTTTTGTTTCTTACGGTTTCAAGTTACTTTGTTGGTCGTAATAAAGAAAAAAATAATAAACATAAAATAAGAGTCTAAGGAAGACTCTAATCAACTTAGTTTCCGGGTCTTGCGAAATATTTGGACGGCAAACGGAAAAGCCGCTGAAAGTGCCGAAGCCCACTCCAAGCACGGACCAATTTGAAGAGCTCGACAAACACAGCTCGAAGGAAAAAAAGAAAGAAAAAAGAAGCAAAAAAAAAAGCTCTCAAGAAAAGTGGCAGCTTTAAATCTGGGACAAGGTCGGCGCTAATATCCAGCCTGCGTAATTGCCCCTACCAAACGAAACCCGACACTAAGACCTAAAAAAATACAAACATAAAAAGGGGGGCACGTGCGGTGCGAGGTGCAATTCGGACAAGGTACAAAAAAAAAAAGTAGGTACGCAAAAGCGGCTAACGGGAGTGCGGGAGAATCCCACCACTGCCTTAGCAAGCAAAAACGACGGTGACAAGGAAAAAAAATACGAGGCAGCGGCTAATGGGAGACCGGCCAAGCTCCCCACCTCCCTCCATATTAGCAGACGACAAATTCGATGAACGCTGCATCCAAAAAAAAACAAAAACAGGTGCCAAGAAAAAAAAAGTAAAAGGCAAATCTTTAGGAGTATTGGTACACATATATAAAGCGAAGGAAGAATAGCACAAAGAATTCCGTGTTCACTGGCGCGGTCATGTGCGTGGGTCTAAGCGAGGTCAGACACTGACAAACGGGAACCATTCGATTGGACGTCGCCGTCTGCGTTGCCGTGACAACGGAACGAGTCCTCATCCGCCGATCGCCCGCAGTGGCCACTACCGTATTACCGTCGCTCTTTAACCACCCGCCTTCTCTCCGTAAGGTATTGTTCGCACAACGCTCTGCCGACGGACAAACAAAAGACGGCTCCCCACCCCGACGCGCTTCGGGAATCCGTGCGAACCACAGCATATGGCATATACGTGACGTCACGAGTTATGTCACGCGACGCCTCCATCGCGCATGCGCGGGGCGACGACCGATTCGGCCCACCCCTAGCGGCAAAAGCGGAAAGCTAAATCCTCGCAGGAATGTTATTACGGGCGAGCGACCACTTTAGGAATGCGGCGTCCTCTTAGGCACAAATCCCCCAATCAGTGCGCGCTTCGACCCGCTGCCGCCTCAAGAGGATCAACAAAGAGAGGAGAGAGAGTTGTACGCAAGTAATCATAAATTGGTCGTCTTGTTGCTACGGCATACCTAATAAAAAAGACGCCAGAATGTACCGACGAAACTCCTCGGATACTGTGTCAACATCGCCGCTTACTATGATCGATAGACGAGACCAACGGCGAATTCGATTAAAACGGTTCTAGCGCGAACGTGACCAAAGTGTAAGTAAGATGAAAACGGTTTCCCCCGGGCGGAAGCAGACGACGGGCGAAGACAGCGGAAGAGAAAAGCCGCCGGCGGTGTAGCAGACGACAACGGTGGAATCGCGACGCGCGACCGTTATTTGCCGACTGCGGACACTCAAAACCTTTCATTTAGCAGACTGATATTATGAGAATGGGAAGCGCGAGATAAACCAGCATTTCTGTCAATATACTCGCTAAAAACAGCAACGATAATGTGGGAACAGATGGTGGGGTGATTACGCGTCTAATCGAAATCAAACGTGTTGCCATCGCTGTGGCGAAGTTACAAAACCGTTGATTTTGCAGACGACCGATATGATCAGCAGTAGAAACGTAATATTAACCAGCATTTTTTGTCAGTATACTCGCTAAAGATGTCAATGATAGTGTCAGAACAAATAGTACAGTGATTACGATAAGTCCGAAATTTAAAGCTTTCTCGCCATGGTCGCAAATTTGCGAAAAACCGTTAATTAACCGGCAGGCAACAACTTTCTTCGCATTAGAAGCGCAGAACTAACTGGAATTTCTGTCAGTATATTCGCTAGAAACAGCAATGATAACGTGGGAACAAACAGTCAAATGACTACGATTATTCCAAATCAAATGTTTTTTTCACCGCTGTCGCAAAATCAAAAAGAAACGTTGATTAAGCAGACGATTGATTTCGTCAGCTTTAGAAGCGCATGATTAACCAAAATATTTCTCAGTATTCCCCCTAAAAACGTCAATGGCAATCTCAGAACAAATAGTACGGTGACTACGAGTAATCCGAACAAAAAACAAAAAGGAACTTTTCTCACCGTTGTCGCAAAGCTCGTTGGCATCCTCGTCGTAAAGTCTCTCTCGAACTCGGCGCTTCCGCTTCCAAAACACCCAAAACGACCGCATCCGGTCTGCCAGTGCTAAAAACTTCGTCGCGACTTCTTATATTCCTCTCTTCTTAAAAACAAAAAAAATAGTTTAGCCCCAAACGAAAAAAACAAAATATCCAAAGGTTCACGCCGACCAAGATTGTCGCGAAGCAGACGACCTAACCGGCAGATCACCTTCTCCGCTCAAACTCGAGTTCGATTTTGTCCGCGAGGTGCATGGATGTGGCCTTATATATCCGTCCACTAGCGAAGCCGATCCGACACTGCTCCCCAAACGCCGGGTCCTTCCCTCCTCATTTTCCCCCATCGAAAGCGCGCGCCCCGGGATTTCGTTCCCGATATCCTCTAACACGGTCGCCTCTCCCTCGCTACCAGCTGCTCCGCCTAGATGGCGCTTCGATCGCACCTTTTTTTTTCTTTTTTGGGCGGTTAGTTTTAAACGTGCCTCATAGGTGGAACCTCGACGCGTCTATTTCTTTTAGAGAGCATAGATAAGAAAGAGGGTTCATCTGAAAACCACGGCGAGGAGGAAAGCAGGCGGGAAAGGCGGAGCGGACGGACACTCTGTGATCTGGGCACACTCATTTCTTTGCCTGTCGATCCGTTGGGCGTAAGGTTCTCGCGTCGGATTGAAGAAATGCTCTTTCATCACGCGAAGCTGATATAGTATATATATTTGGGAAGCTTAGATTTATTTTGTATATATATATATGGATGGATGGATGTCAGATGTTGAAAATGAAATTCGCTCGCTCGGTGGCGAAAGGCGCCGCGAAGATTCAAAGGGGGTTCGGCCGTGTTCATCCATCCATCTACCCTGGGCGTTACTCTCGCGTAATATAAAAATCACTTTACTTTCGTCGCAATAATCGCAAAATAAAGAACACCAGAAATGCCGGTAGCAGCGCGTAACTTCGGTAAAAGAAAACTCAAAGTTGTGACTATAAGGAAAGCTGACTGTACGCATTGCATACCTTTTTTGTGTTTAATATACGTACACTGGGCGAGAGAGTTAGTACAACCAAAATATCAAATCATTTCTAGCCTTTTTTTTTAGACGATGTTTTAAGGCGTAGTTGGTTCCCCAAGAAAAACAAGTCCCACGACACTACTAGTTCTGGTTAGCGATTCAGTCGACGGATAAAAAAACAAAAACAAAAAAGAAAAACGACCACTGCTTGTACGGGCCAACTGTGTAGCACACTATACAGAGAGAACTACTCGATTGTGGTCACGTGGCTAAAAAACCACCGCGCTCGACGCACAAAAAAAAAAGTATTGCATGTGCATTTGCGATTAATGTTTGCAAGAGGCGTCCGCGATTAAATCAGAAGCGTTCGATGGTTTGAGGTGGATCCTCTCTTCAATCTTGGCTTGATCTCTACTAAAATACCTACCGCGCTGCGCCCTCCGTAATTAAACGCTAAATTTAGAAGAAAGGAAAGGCGGGAACCTCTTTCGACATACGTCAGAGCAGGTATATTCGCCATTTTTAAACTAGAGTAACCTTTTTTTTGTTTTGTTTTTTCAACCTGCTTTTGCATTACCAACGAACACGCTTTCTCCACGCTAGCTCGCTCTCCTCTTTGTTGGCGATTTCGAAGTGCTTTTAATGTAACGACAACGATGTTTGTTTGTTTTGTATCTCGTTGCGGTCGTGTGCCTGTCCTTGAAACCCCCTTAAAAAATTCTCAAATGAAGATTAGTAGTGTTGATCAATATTTTTTTTAATTGTATGGCAAATTGAATCGTTTTAGCATCACGCGATGTCAGGTCGCGTGACGTCAATTTCCCCCGCTAAATTTAGCGGGATAAATGAATTGGTGCGTAGGTCGCGCGACGTTCATTTCCGCTAGATGTAGCAGGGGAAAATGGCGCCACGAGACCCGATGTCACGTGACCTATAGAGCAATTCAACTTGCCCGCTAAATTTAGCGGAGAAACCGATATTGGCGCGCAGGACCGCGACGTCCCCGTAACGCAACACTGCGCGCGTTGCATTATGGGACGCCACAGGCAACGGCTTCACGAAATGCGACTTCACGAAACACGGAGCCACTAGCCAAAAAAACGTTTCACGTTAAACACACAGACACACACACACACACACTCAAATAGAAATTTCGCGGGTTGCATATATAATCCTTCAGCTGACGTCGCCTCGCACTCGAATTGCCCTTACCTTCTCCTACCCCAAGCTCATTGTGACGTCGGGCGGCTGCCCAGCCAATATCGCCCAGAAGACAAGGCCTGCCCATGACGTCATCTTCGGTGGACCTCCGACGCGTCCCAATGCGCCAAACACGCTGCAGCTCGACGACAGTAGGCCGCAAAGCGAAATACGCCAGGCGGCGCCGCGCAATACAACTCGCGATGACGTTTGGAGCCGTAACAGGCGCACGCCCATCTTTGTGCGTGCTGGTATTGTGCCCTTGCAGGCCACCGGGTGTACTATTTCAGGGTCGATGCCGGGGCGGCGGCGGGCATTACGCGAACAATATGTGGTTCTGGAAGGCCGCCGATACCGCCTCTCCGGGGAATCCGTACGTGCCACGAATAGAATCTTCGTCCGTCGTCGGCCGGGAGCAGAAAGAAGATACGGCGCTCGCGTGTACGCCCTTTCGGAGAGAACGGCCGGACCTCGAGGAGATAATCCGATTGGGGAAGCGAGCCGGTTACTCAAACGAGCTCGGTGCGCCCTTTCATCTCGGGCTCAAACAAACGACGCAAAACGGAAACCTAATTTTGCACCGTAAAAGAGGTCCGTAAAAAAGGATCGTAACATCCTTCCCCCCCTCCCAACCCCCCCCCCAAAAAAAAAAAAAAGTACTCCTGGAAGATGGCATGGATTGTACCGTTTTGTCATAATAATTATTCCGAGCAACAACTAAAGTACGCACTCACCACTTCACTTAATACGCCAATAAACTGTAATATCGATATAACGTCGATTAGAGTGGAAGATTTTCTGGAATTGAAATAGGTTAATATGTATTTCGTGTTATGTGGTACCTTGTATTATGTATATTATGTTGATATATATTTTATGCTGTTGCTGTGTTTTTTTTTTATGCATTTGGAGCTACAAGGGAGCAAGGGGCTTCGACAAGCTGTTTTACTGGTTTTCATCCTTCTTTCCGCCATGTATGTATTTCGAATGACACATAAGAGTTATTGTTATTATTACTATTAATTATTATTATTATTGTTGTACTGACAAATCGTGGACGACCCGCGAGCGCAGCGCTCATTGTATTCGTTACTACAGCCATCGATAGAATAAAACCGGCATGGCGTCTCTCACGAATGCCCGGCTTCAAGCATGCGCATGCCGCCTTCCAGCGTGCTTTGGCTGCGCCTCCACGCTCGAGTCCCACGAGACGCCCATGCCTTATCGAAGCTAGGAAGCTCGCGCACGAATCAGTACGATCGAAGTACCTTCATGACCTATCCTGGTAATGATTATATAATGACGCAAATCTACGTTACACAGCGCACAAAAAAAAAAATAATTCCTGCACGTTACTTCTTTTTTTCCCTATCGGAAAAATGAGTTATGCATTGCCGAAAGCTGATTCTCCGCCCAAATGTAGCGCTTGCTGTCCGAACCACATGACAGAGTGTCAGAACTATCTGTCATCTTATTTAAACGTTACAAGTGAGTTTCTAAAAATGTTCTATCGGGGGAAAAAATGGGTCCATTTCCGCTCTAAATAATTTTCGCCCGTCATCCAAATCATCCGAAATCGCGTGGAAAGCGCACTTCCGTCCTCCGGGAATGTTAAAACCGTCCGCGACAGAGCAAAAGGATACCACCGGAGTGCTTCTCTGGAGCAGCGCTCTCGGTCAATCTGTGCCTACGGTCGATCTCGTTGGGACGGCGCTAAAATGCTAGGGCACGTGCTCGGATTATTCTATACTCCGGTGCAACTCAAAGAAGGTGGGGAGAGGGTAAGACGGGCCGGGTAGGAGGAAGCAGACGGCACGCTAGAGAAGAAAGGTGGAAACCTCCTTCTCTCTTTAACCTTCCGTCTGCTTCTCCCTCCCCGGCCCGTCTTACCCTCGCCCGTCGTTCTTCAGTTGCAACAAACTATAAATGGCGAGCCGATTCGCTTCGACCACCGAAAGGTCATTTAGAACACGCCATACGACCCGCCCTGTAAAGGGTGCACCGCCGCACACACCGGTGCGTTGGGAGAAGCCCGCCTGCTGCCATCGCCCCCTGAGAAGCGACCGAGTGCTTGTTTCTCCTAACGCACTCGAGGCATGTGGCGGTGCACCCTTTACGTGGGACACGCAGATCAGGGGGAAAGGTTCGACATATGTTTCGTTTCTCCTAAAAAATAAACGGACGTGACGATATCGCGTCCGATGGGCAAGAGGCCCAAATGAAAACAAAATGGCGGCATTTTGTTTTAGACAATATGTTCGTATTTTTCCTACGAGCGCGAGCTGCCGAAATCGGGTACTACAAAGGGATGTCGTCACTCTAGACAGACGTTGACGCACCCTAGTACGAGGAGGAGTTGCTCGAGCATACTTGCAACGCTTTCCGAAGCCACATTTCGTCGAGCGAACACTTAGAATACCCTAAATAATCTAACTTAACGAAATATATCATTTCATAACTGGACTGAGAGACAAAAGGCGGAAGACCATGTCCAGCAACATCGTGACGGTACAAGCCGCAACCAACTTAGAAGCGGGGTAAGAAAAAGTCGCACATAAGACACGTCAGGGTCCCTGTTGCAAACTCAGGGTGCCTGCGCGCGCGTTTCCCGAGTTTTTAGCGCAGAATCCGTTTAATAAGGCCCGAAACTCCAGAGGAACGTGTGACGTGACGTCATAAAACGCCGTCATGAAAACCATCACACGCCCGCCGAATTTAGCGGACTAACGTCTCGATAACTTCGGCGTTTAGGAAACGCGTTACGGAAATGCAAAGCGTGGCGGGCGAGGTATCGCTTGTCAGGTTCAACGGGCAGTAATCACACGAGATCAGCTCGACGCAGTCACTTGGCCTGAAGCCACGTGGTGTCATCGTGTCACGTGGTGGCGTCAGTGACGTCAGCCTGGCACCACGACGCGACACCAACGTCGCTAGACCAAGTCGGTTGCAGAACTCCTGCAAAGAACCGAAGCCCCTTCTCTCCTTCCTTCCAAGGTCATCATCCGTCGTTCGAATCGCCATCTAGGGGCCGTGTGTCAAAACTGTATTCCTCGGACAGGCTACGTTGAAGCGTCATCTAAACACTGTGCTTCCAAAACGTACGTATTCTATAGAGTACGCTCTGGTATAGTTACCAAAACAGCCGTCTCCAAGACCGTAGCGCTTCGAACGGCAGGTGGCGAACCTTTGGAGGAGAGGAGCTACTGCGCGAGAAAGCAGCGTCTATGGGCAGTTCCGCAACTGAGCTTACCTTGCAGCGCTGATGTGACTTCGCGTTGTAACATTACGTGGTTACCAACTCCGTGAGCGTCGTAGGAAGACTCATTAATAAACAGACAGCGGAGCTTAAAAGGAGCTGCAAGTTCGGTAACTCCAGACTTCGTCCGTAGGTTTAATATAAGTTTATTTGATATTACATGCGCTGGTGTTCTTTCTTTTTTTTATGTAGGAACACAATTCTTGTTAGCCAGACGTATCAAAAATCACCCAATTTCACTCGCTCTTCTTCTTCTCTCGCGGAGATTATTACCGGGTTCGGAAATTCGGGAAACTGATATCGAGCACTAATTAAATGCCTGCCCCGAACAACCAAAGCTCTCAACGTAGGCACACGGAAGTTGTACGGTTAATTCCGCGTTGAGAGCAAACAACCTCTGGGATTAAAAATACCCTCTCTTTCAAGGTTCAGTACGAAACAAAAACAAAAACAAAACAAAAATAACGCACAACACTGTTTTCTTTTTCCGAGCGCCCGCTCAAAATGTGTGTGTATTCCGAATTACCTTAACGATAATAAAAGAAAACGCCCATTTTGCTCGGGGCTTTCCGGACTATTAATGAATTTCGGACCCAATTAAAGCGACGGGAGATCTTGCTGCCGTCGTCGAAACAGGTCCCGCCGGACTCGTTTCGCGTAACGCGCTCGGGCTTTTACCATTTCTATTTCATCACCTTATTTTTTATCTTATTTTTCAGTTACGTACAATTTTTGGTGTTTTTTTTTTTTTTAACGCGGGATGTGTTATAGGGCCGGCTTCTCTGAAATTGGGCAACGTTACGAAAGAGCTTAATAAAGATTAAAAACAAAAAATACAGTTACGTGGCCGCTAAAGTCTAGCGGGCTCACATTCCGCTAAATTTGGCGAGCGAGGCATCACGCGCCGAACTTGCGCCAAATTAGCGGGTTAATTATTATTAATTAATATTGATCAATATTTGAAGATAAGTAAATAAAAAAACGCGTCCTTACGCGGCATATTTTGTGTCCCGGCTTCATCGGACGATTGTAAATTTTGTTTACTGCTCGACAAAAAAAAAAAAACGCGATGTGCACGGGGTGCGGCTAGAGTTCCTGTATAGGCTCCCAACGGGAGTCAGAGTTGCGCGTCTGTATTCCACGTGCCACCGCGCCGCTATTCGCCGAGATCCGATCAGAGTGAGGAGCCGGATCAGAGTGTCGCTGCAGCAAAGTAGACATTGCACGCGCCCCGACAGTACGTTCCCCTGCTTTTGAGCGCGCCGCGCGCCTCGAACACGCAGCGCCGCTATTCGCCGTATTCAGTCACGTCGAGGAGCTGGATCAACATGCCGTGCAGGAAGGCGGCGCTACGGGGATGAACGCGCAACTCTGGCTCCCGTATGGAGCCTATACAGGAACTCTGTACAGGAACTAGGCACGCAACACATTTTGCACGCCTTGCAAAATTCGAATTCCAAACGTACATACGTGAGGCTAAGTGCGAGATACGTAGCTGCGCAAAAATTTTTGTCTCTTTTTATATATGTGTGTGTGTGTGTGTGTGTGTGTGTGTGTGTGTGTGTGTGTGTGTGTGTGTGTGTGTGTGTGTGTGTGTGTGTGTGTGTGTGTGTGTGTGTGTGTGTGTGTGTGTGTGTGTGTGTGTGCGTGTGCGTGTGTGTGTTTACAGCAGCAAAGCGAATGAACGAACATGTCTATTCTGCACCTATACCCCGGTCCCGACCGTATCAGCCGTACCGCAATCACACGCAATGTCAGTGCTTGGAGGCATTAAAAAATAATTTTACTGTGTTCAAACACGCAAGAAGAACAACATAATTGTAAGAGATCTGGGGAAATAAGCATGAGTGATACGTTTATTGCATGCACAGTGCCAAAAACGCTCATATTGGCCGAGGAACGCTTCCAGTACGATGTTGCTCCATAGCGATCTTGGTGCGACTGGTCTTAACGACCCTTTCGAAGCTTTGAATGGGTCCAAAATGGCGATCACCATGGCAACCGCCAGCGATGAGCCAATCACCTTGAGAGGCGTCTGCATGTTGGTATTTGTCTGTGTCCGGATAGCAGGTGGGAAGGCAATGGCGCTACTTTCTCCAGATCCAGTGACTTTAACTTTAGCAAGCGCAACTGTGCGCGCGTGCACAAAAATTTTGTTGTCTTCGTCCGTTTTTTTATTGTTCCCCATCTCAGGGTCTACAAGATGTCGACAGCACGTCATTTACTCCGGTGAATGCAAAACCACCTTTTTCTACAGCAGCCTCCACAAATCCCCCCCCCCCCCCGCCCCATCAACCGGAAAAAAATCCTAGGCTGTGAAATAGCCCTGACGCATGCCGCGCAAGCTGTAATGTGAAGTTCGAGAGCTTGTTTTTTTTAACATTTCAGAGCTTTTTTTTTAATATAAAAAAGCAACTTCAAGGCGCTGTTATCCATTAGAATAATCACTCGCAAAAACTTCATACAGGTTTCTTTAATAAATAAACCGTTTTTAGTCGGCATAGATGCGAACTAACATAGCCACTCCGTGGCTTTGACATAGTGCGTCGTCTGCTCGTCACAGTAGAGTGCCCGCGAGGTGGCGCCGCCAACACATTCTCCCTCTGATTTCTCCTAATAAGAAAAAAAATGTTCGGCACTTTGCTTTTTATTTAGCAGGTATTCGCACAACTTGCTATCTTTCTACAAGAACCCCATTGACGTCATGCCGCGTGTTTCTCATGGCCGCCGCTCGCGGTTGCAGGCCGCAGAATATTCTATTTTGCCTCGCGATTACGCGGCAGAATCGCAACATTTCGAAGGAAGGAGGTGTGTTTTCTGTCCTTTGTGACAAGATAAACAATGTCAAAAGTTGAAGATGCCAATTCTTTCAACGTTAAAATCGTTGCCAGCTCCTTTAAGATAGATGTAGGTGCACCTTAGATTATTTTTATGTGTTAGTTTATCGAGGCGTGTAGGCTTCAAACGCCAAAATGCATTGTTTCTTTTTTCTACAACCAAATCCTGTAAGCACTACTTAGGGAAGAGCTTAAAGAATGCGCAAAAGTTTCTTCTTCCTTCTACTTCTTCTTCTTTTTCATGTGACAACGAGTATTTAGTTAGTAAAATTTAGCTAGATAATAAAACAAAAAGCTCTTAACCAAACAAGAGACATAAAAGAGACAGTGCTAGGAGTAAGTTACTTTTCTCAGTTTAAATTCCGCGTACACATTGGTGTTTTTCTGGTCAAGTTGCCACGTGACAAATCATATTAGTCCATCGCCGCGTTTCATATTTCAGCGGAAAAGTGACGACGCCGTCGTGTCGTCGTAGGTCAAAGCACAATCGAAGGCTACACACTGCATACAAACACAGACGCGCACTCTGAAAGCTATAGACGCAAAGAAAGATGGCGAATGCATTGACATGGCACTTTTAGAGCTTTTGAATGGCTCCAGCGACTCAAAGCGCTCCGACTTCAGGAGAAATACAGTTGCACCGTTACACCGCTCGAATCTCTGCCTCCTTATAGCCAAGGATAAAGTCTAACGGTTCACATTAAAAACGAGCGTGTTGGTAAATATACTTAAACAATCGGAAAGAATAAACACAAATTCGGGACGTCTGTTTTCGTCCCGAATTTGTGTTTATTCTTTCCGATTGTTTAAGTCTAACGGTTCGTATGCCGCATACACGCTTTCTAGAGGTTCCGAGTCAACTGTTAACGAAGGACAACTTAATAAACGAGGTTTGAGTCACGGGTATACGACGTCAACTCTCGTCAACTGTTTCTTCTTTTTATTATTATTATTATTTTTTATTTGTCGACCGATTCGTAATTGTAAGCCGACCTCAAACTCCCACCAAAGGAGAAGAGGGTGAGACGACGACCTCCGTTGTCTGCCCGCTGCGCCATGCCGGGAGATGGCGCCACAAGTCACATTTATCGCTAAATCTGTCGTCTATGAACGCGACGGCCGTTGACAAGTTTGCCGGTCTCAATCTTTTATTGGAAAAGAACTAAACCTTGAAATTTCACGAGGTACAAAACTGATCACCTCAGTGCACGTTCGGTGAAAGTTTGAGCTCTCTTTGCGCAGGTGCCGATTTTTCCGGCTCGTTTTATAGCGTAAGATCCACAGGGTGTTTTTTAAGCTTTACGAATTTGCTTAAAAAATTATAAAAACCTGAAAGTTACACTAATGCAGTTTTACATGTGAGTTGCATGTGAGTTGTACTGCCCCCCTGGCCGTACAACTCACATGCGACTACGATATCGGGGGCTAGTCGTCACGATAAGTTTAATGATTAGGTAAAATTTTTTATTGATTTTGTTTTAATTAGTGACAATAAACGCATCGTTTAATTTAGAAACTTGCTGAGCGTCATCAAATATCACTAAATCAGTTAATGTTTTAGAAAGATTCGGTGCGCGTGGGACGCACGCGTATAGTGCGCTAAAGCATAGCCTCCTATATACTGACAAAGCCTTGCAGATCGCCACGAGAAGCGGCCGCCGAAATGGAAAAAGTGGAGAGGCACACAACGGATGGAGAGGAGAGCCACGTGACTGGCGCCCCGCTGCGGCGAGACGCCGAAACACACTTCTCCCGAGCGAACAAGTGTGTTTCGGGTCCTCGCCGCTACAAAGCTGTGCGCTGACGTCCAGGTTCCGCGAGAAATGTCTCTTTGATGCTCTGTGCTACCAGATCCTCGCGCTCCAAATCTGCGACCGGGCACTCTATGGCTCCAAAGTTACCACTAGTGCAAAAGGCGCAAATCTGGCGTTGAACAAAAAACGCGGATAATAATAGACGAAGCGCGCGCGCGTTTTCTCACCCACAGCGTTGCGCCTGTTTCAGGAGTTGTAACATCAGAGCTTTTACGCGCTCCAAGTCTTTCTGAAATAGACTGATTTAGTAGTTCTCGGTGACGCTCAGCAAGTTGGTAATTGGATTCGTATGTTGATCTTCACTAAGAAAAGAAGTTAATAAACAAGTTTTAGTTAATTAACCGACCCATTGCGACAAATAGCCCCCATATATATTGTGTCCCCTCGCCCGCACAGACCGCATTTCTGCAGCCTTGACTTTTTTTTTTTTGCCAGTCTGTAAAGATTTAGAAGTACACCCTGTATATTGCAACAGGAAACAGTGGGATTTAAGTTCTCGATTTTATACTCCATCTCACAAATGTCTGCAGTGCCGTATGGCAGCGCAGACAAACGCACAAGTGCGTACGCCGAGCTCAGCTCGCGCACAGAAGGCACTTTCCAAAGCCGCACGCTCGCGCCCGTTCCTTGTTTCTGAGATGAAGTAGAGACATGAGGAAATACAGTATTTCCAACGCGAATAGGAAAAAAACGGAAAGAATAGTGCTACAGATACGAGAGATGAAGCAATAGTAGGCGTAATGCTAACGCAACATTAAATGCCTTAACAATTTCAATCAATTTTAATCTGCTTTGTGAAACATCATAGACTAACCTGCTGTTATAAACTAACTTCGCGTTAGATTTACGACTGTTAATGGAAACTCTGGCATTGAGCGCACAAATTTGTTTTTGGGGGCTTTCACACATTGGAGGACACAAAGTGGGCACTGTACCATTTCTGTCCCGTACTAATTGCTTTAAAGAATTCTTTCTTTCCACGCACGGCTGCGTTTTAATCTCGCTGTGTCCACTCGCACGCTCGGCGACTTCCTGTAATGACTTTATTTCAGAAACTGTCACGCTTTCTCTTTTGTCTGATGTATGACTATGCAAATGATGTCGAACCGTGCTATTCCTTAGGGCGCTTTCATTCTTATTCGTTTGCTTGCTCATTCTTTTCGAGTTTGTCTTTTGTGTCGTTGTAGTTTCATCCCCCGCAATAACCTCAAATGAAGTCGTAGCGTGCAAAAATAAATACATAAATAACAGTGATTTCACAAAGATACGAAACTTTTTTCGCGATATTTTCCCCTCATATTTTATGTTTACCCTGTAAAGGACCGTTTCTTTCTCTATTCCTGCTTCAAATTTTAATATTCATTTCACTTTGTATTTACTCACTCCTCCCTTTAATACTTGTCTAAAATAAACTTCTTTTTTTATATATAGACATGTGAAAACAAAACACCAATTTGCCCGCTAAAGTAAAAAAAAAAAGATTTCGTGTTTTTCTTATTTAATAATTGCATTTAATCTAGTGCGGCTGGCATAAGCAATTGTGGCACTTCGCCCTCGGAATTGTTCCCCAACTTATAGGCAACGCTTGGATCTTATGGAATCTTTGCAAAATATTTCCAGAGGATTATTTCCTGTACTAGGTCTGTTCTCTTCTAAGCCATAAACTACAAACAGCTATTAATTCTGTGTTTAAAAAAAACAAAAACTAAAATCTGATTTTTATTATTATTACCTTTACAAATAGGGCCGAAAGTAATTTTGCTGTACTGTTATGACCCGTCTCCATCTCCCTGTGTTTCGCTGTAAAAAAGTACTTTTTTCCCTCATTTTTATTTAAATTTTCTTTGAGTTCGATATCGACATTAAGTCGCTGTACGTGGGTTCGTTCTAAACGGGCTTCACTTTATGATATTAAAAAAATTACAGTCATTGGAAACATTACGACCTTTTGTCAAAAAAAAAAAAGCAGACCTTAATAATTTTGTTAATGCAACCTATAGAATTCAATGAAAAAAAAAACTTTGTAGAGTTGTGGAATTAAAACTATGCACGTCCAAAAGTTTAATTACCGCTTCTTGATATTTTGTGACTATCATCGAAGACATTCCCGGAAGACATTGCGATGTTTGTTGCTGTTCAGTCGAAATTCTCATTTTAATTGAAGGGATGTCAAAGAAAGTTGGGGATGCTAGGGGAAAAATGATCAAAGTGCAGGCGAGCTGGTGAGTATTAATAATGATGTTTAAACCTTACAACTAAAAACGAAACATGAAAAAAAAAAAGTAGAAGGGACATGAGAACGCCGTTTGTCCACTTTCTTCTTTCCCTTCTACTTTGTCTTCAAGTTTCCTTCCCGGCCTCGGGGTTTAAGCATCGTGATGCATTCTAGAATTTCGAAGGTAAAGTTCGCTGCCATTTATTGAAAGAAAGGCGCCTTACCTGCTTTTGTCGTCTGCTGTCGGTTGGCGACCGCCCGACGAGAGCGAACAGGAGCCGAAACGTCCTCCGACTTTTCTTCCCCGACGATCATGCCCTTCTGCACGTTCTGCGGAACCTTGCTCAGGGCCACCACTTCGACTCGGATCTTGGGGCACCTGCCCTGCCGCTCGAGTTCCCTGTACACCCGGAGGTAGGAGTCGTTCAGAGCAAACCAAGAGCCGTCCTTTTCCACGACTTGGATTCTGGGGACGCGCTCGTTGCTCTGCTGGAGGAGTTGGTGTCCCACGTCGTCGATGACGTCCGGCGTCAGGATGTACGAACTCGCAGAATCGTGCAGGAAATGGATCTCAGACGGTGCTAGAAGCATGGCGGATCCCTTTGCTGGCACTCGGAAAACTTTAGCAAACGATCAAGAAGTCAACTGAAGCAGACGATTCTGAGGCCGACTGAAACAGACGATTATGCTGCCGACTGAAGCAGACGATTCTGAAGCCGCCTGAAGCAGACGATTCTGAAGCCGACTGAAGCAAACAATTATGAAGAAGACTGAAGCAGACGATTCTGAAGCCGACTGAAGCAAACAATTATGAAGAAGATTGAAGCAGTCGATTCTGAAGCCGACTGAAGCAGACGATCGAGCTGTCGACTGAAGCAGGCGATCCTGAAGCCGTGTTCGCACGTCTTGGACACGTGGGGTCACGTATAAACATTTAGCTTAGAACGCGGGACTTAGTCGTTTGTGTGTGTGGCAGGAAGCTAAAATCAACACACTGACGTTTTACATATTTTGTTAGTTGTAACTCACACGACGAGTTCAGACACACTTCGCGAGCGTTTTGAGTTAAGTTTCGTTTTCTCGTAGTAGGGTTACTTTAAGAAGAGGTTGGGCGCAGTCCACAGATGGGGTTCGTTTGTTTTTGGTGATTGCAAAAGATCTCCCTTCGAATGGGGTTTGTGCGAGCCGTTGGTAGGTTTGCCGCACTGACCACCTCAGCAAACAAGGCTGTTCTTGGGTGATATAAAAAAACAATTTCCGCATTGAGTTCAAGGCAGATCAATTTTTAAAGCAGCATCGATACCAACCATGACCTGCGGAGACTGCAGCTCTTGCGACTGACGATTCTGACGTTGACGTCTACGATGACCTAGCCATGTCTTGCGTCGTTTTGGTTTTCCGGCGTTCCGTCTGAAGACTGCGAACTTATTACAGGACACGGAATTCCATTATTAACCCGTTTTTGTGAGCGGGGCCGCGATGGCTACGTACTTGGAGGTAGCGAATACGCTTTGCTTCGAAGATGAAAATGACGCTGATCCCCAAGAGCGTTGCTCCGCATCCCACATCTCCCGAGCTTCCCTACATCAGCATCACTGGTCGCGCTCCGTTATTCGTTGGAAGCCGTTGCTACTCTTCTACTCTGTTGACGCGTTCGAGTAATCACGTGCAAAAACTTGCGAAATCTTTTGTTTTTCGATCACGCACCAGTCACCTAGCTGTGTTTGGAGATTTGTTTTTGTCCTTTATCCCCCTTGTTTTCCTTCTGCAGGGATTATTATCGTCAGTTAACAAACACGTTTAATATTTGTGACGTCATTCACAATATTCGGTCGTAAAGAGTCATGCTATTAGCACCTGGATTACAGGAAGAATTTTTTCTGCGATTCAGTTTAAATAAACTATTTTAATCATTGAAGTTCTAATACAAGGTGAACGTTCTACGAAAACATAGCAAACGGTTTCTCTTTTTAGCCAGCAAAGATACGCGAGAGTCGAGACGCAGCAAATGTGCGCAGACTCAATCGCTAGCGCATAATCAAAATGGCCCCTTCCTGAATCGAAAGCGTGAATCGCTGGTACGCCGTCGTTGAAATCAATTTCACCCCTCATTTTGAGGAAAAAAACTGGTGACGTTAAAGTGGTCCATTCCCAACCACTGGATTGTGCGTACATGGTCGCTAGTCAGCCAAAAAACGTGTAAAAGAAAACGAGCCAGTCGCTCGGCCATCATGCTGCCGCGCTACAGGCCATGCGCCCGCCTTGCTGGGCTGTTCAAATGGCACCAAAACCACATACCACCTCCTTCACGGTAAGCCAGTCTTTGCTCTTCAGTCGAGCCGTGCATTTTGTACGCCGCTAGCAAGCCAGACGTTCGTTAAAACGCCCGAGCTGCCGGCATCCGTGATCACCAAAGCCGCCGAAGAAACTCCGGAAAAAGCTGCCAAGTCGAAGCGCCCGAGAGGTAAGGGCGGGAGAAAAACTACAGGCGAACGGAGACGAACTCGGCCTTCATCGACGCCGACCCGGACACTTTCGGCACGCTCGCCGACGGCTCGGAGCCGCTTCGCACCGGTGCCGAACTCCTGCCTGAGGACGACGACGACGATCCGTCCGTGCTTGTCCATCTGGATAGGTCGCCCGTGAGGGACTATGAGAAGCAGATCAAGACCCTGGTTGGCGAGCGAAAGGTGAGCGAGAGTTTCAGAGTACGTGACGTCATCCTCGTGCTCGGTTAACATAAAGTTGTCGTTTGTTTTGCTTGTTCCAACCAGTTTTTAGGGGCGAAGCTCCTTAGGGTCTAGCCTTGTCCGTCCGGCGTCCGTGCTCTCATCGATTGCCATCCCATCTGTCTTCTTTAAAAAGAAAAAAAAATGTTTGCGCAGTTGACAGGATTCGAACCTGTGCGGGGAGACTCTAATGGACTTCTAGTCCATCGCCTTAACCACTCGGCCACGACTGCGGGATGAGTAGGGGGCTCTGAGATGCGGTAGTAACTCAAGAGCTGGGGATGTCATGGATGAAACGTTGCATGTAGCCGCTCAACGTCTATACAGGAGAGGGCGCTGCGGTCAAATGCGTATATAATCGCGTTAAACTTCGCATGCATTGGCTCAATGTTTATAGACGAGAGGGTGCTGCAGTCAAATGCTCAAATGCGTATATAACCACATTCCATACCACACATTCTCTTTCTGACATGGACCGTTGACTTAAGCGGTGGAGATGCGTTCCCACGGCTTCTAGCGGATCCAAGCTGATCCGCTAGAAGAACCACTGGCTCTGCATTTCACCGACCATAAAGCAGTAATAATGAAGTCGAAACGCAACCCGAACTCCGCACTACCTATGAGCAATAAAAAAAAAAAATCAGCACCATCAGCACTATTTATGAAACAATAAAATCAGTATCATCAGCACCACCAGAGCTTCGCCCCAATCAACATCATTCACCACAGGAAATGCGGTAATTTTTTTTTCTTCTTTTTTTTATAATTTTACAGATTGTTTAGTATAATTGTTCATGTGCGCAGATCAAGGAGGCCCTGAACCTCTTCTTCGAGATCCAGAAAGCGTACGGAGTTCGTCCCACCCACTCCATGTTCACCATGCTCATCGGCGGCTGCGGACGCGTGGGGTACACCAAGATGGCCTTCAAGCTCTTCAAGAGCGTATGTGTCACTAGTCCTTCATCACTTTCACTCTATACTTCGCTCATGCTAAGCTGACAGGGCAGTGGAAGCTTAGTGCACGCTGGACCAGTCAGTCGCCTGCCTTATATCGCCCGACCCCAGTCTCTGCACGATGGTGGGCACAGAAAGAGGTGGTCACGGCGTGCAAGGCCGATGGTTTACTGGTCCAACGAGCGCGACGCTTCCATCTCCCTGTGAGCTTATCAGTGAGCGGAATAGCATCTATGTCTGCCCATGCCTTTGTTAGTCATTTTCATGAGGTGCCAGCACAGGTATGTAGCAGTGGCATAGCCAGGAATTTTTTGGGGGGGGGTGGGCTGAGGTGGCTGGGATGCCCATGACTAGGGGTGCGGAAAGGGGGAAATGAGGTCAAAATGCACATGTATATTTCGCGCTGCATTCACTGTGTGTGATGGACTTGCTTGGGTGTGACTATAGCCAAAGTTTATGCTACTCAAACTGAAGTTCTCTTAATCGGAAGTGTACGAACGAAAGGGTAATCGTGAGCGAGGTCACTGCAACTGACGCAAGTATAAGGCAGCCACTGCCGTGCCAACAAATAAAACGGAATGCCGCTTTCGACTAGGGAGACACGAGCATAACACTGCAAATCGTAAGTGCTGGCATCGGTGGTTCAAGAGAAAAAAAGCAACAAAAGTGTGGGAAAAAAAAAACAGGTGACAGGTTAGGCATGTTTGTTTGGCTGCAATGCATTGAAGTTGTTCAGATGCCTTTTCAATGTTTCTTTTTTTTATATGCAATCCATGCTGCCAGTGTTTCAAAAATAAAATTAAGAAAGACTGGGTTCGCTTTGAGAGTGACATTTTGACGTTTCTTTCTGTTTACAGGGATGTCTCGTTAATATATGGGCACCTCTGTTTCCCCCGAAAGATGGTTCATAGTGTAGGTTCGTCCGTAACAATGAGACAACATTTACCCTTGAAAATATAGGGGGATGGCCATATAAACGAGGTACATATTAATGATATACGACTTCATCGAAGCTTTGCCAGCAATTCGGGACCACCGGCGTCTGCTTCTATGTCCCATTGTTTCAAGGTGGCCTAAATACACTGGAATATGGCGAACCTGTTCCTCTAGATCAGGGGTCTCCAAAACCCGGCCCACGCTAAGTCTGATCCACAGAAGCCCGACTGGCCTGCACTGGCCACAGCCCATCCAGTGGAGTCCGGGCCACTGCCCGCTTCCGACCAACAGACTCGCTGCTACGGCGCAAAAATTATTGCCTAAAGAAATGGCGCCGTGACACGCTCCATATAGCGCAAAACGAAGATACAAGAAAGAACTAGTGAAACTGCATCATAGCGTGGGTCCTCTCGCCATGATATTAATTGAACGTTGTCATCACCATTCTTGGTCACTTGCTTCGTGTCTGTTTAACTGTGTTAACATTCCTTTGCATTATCATGTATACTCTGTTTAGTGTCCTATTTCATAGCTATTGCATATTGTCAGCATTTGTTTTATCATTCTCCTTAATCTTTTGCACTGCACTGCACAAATGTGCTAAATTCTCATGCGCTTTTATTTATGCCTGGAGAGTTTTCTTGGCCTAAACTGTCCTGTAATGTCATCATTAGCTGAATATTACATTTCAAGTTGAAATATATATATTCATCCACTTTAGGTTTTTTAATACTTTAACATTCATTTCTGCATTTAAATGCTTGTCTAGGTTTATTTATTTTGTTTTGTGTTTTTCTCGTTTATAATTACTATTTTTTTTTTTCCGGCCCTTGATATTGCGACAGATACTGTAATCTAGCCCCTTAGCCACAAAGTTGGGAGACCCTGCTCTACATCTATTATACAAGCTCTTTGCTTTTGACCAACGTTACTAGAACAACTCAGTTGAGAAACTTCCATAGGAGCCCGCTTCGGAGAATTGTCTCCAGCCCGTCCTTTGGCACCGAGCTCGACAAGATCGTGGCACCGCCTTCTCTTCTGCATCGGTCGCTCCGGGAACTAGTTATACATAGCGGGCCGGAGGAGAACAGAAGACAATAAAATCTTACCTGCATCTGCATAGGGAACTTTTGCCGACCCCTTGTCTCGAAACGAATTATGTGCCGCTAACTAACCAGCAAACAAACTAACGGGACGAACCGACAGCCGAGGGGCGGCACCGTAGCCGTATTTGGGATCCAGTGGCTTGGTTCCGGTGGATGCGAGGGGTCCGCGTTCCAAGGACACGGACCCCATCATCGTCCTACCATTTCCACCCGTTACCACCGTCGCAGATGAGGGATCGTGCTATGGATCCGACACCGGCCACGCTGACGGGCCTGTTCAACGCGTGCGCGGAGGCCCCCTTCCGCGAGCTGGGCCTGGAGAAGGCGCAGTTGCTCTACGACCGAATCCAGCTCAAGGGCTGGTTGCCGAGCAACATCACCTACCACGCCATGATCAAGGCCTTCGGCAGGTGCGGCGACATCGAGATGGCCTTCAAGGTGACTCTTGACCAGCCCCTGGCGCTTCCGTCACGTTCGGAAGGCTTTGCTGTAATGAGCCGAGCGTCTCGACGGATGCTATGCATCCCTCGATCGTCTTTGTTTCGTTCAAACTGCGCTTTTTGATAACATTTTGTATGTTTGCTTTTTGCATTTTTCAACACAGAATGTGTTTTAGGACTGGTTTCTGTAAGATGAGTGTGACGTGACAAAAGGAACGTTTCAAGAAACCGTCACACACAGGTGCTAAGCTTCGGGCGAGTCATTGGCCGCCAAATTTGGCGGCCTGCCGTGATCAGAAAAGCTCACAGAACGAACACGCAGCACAGCTGAAGCCACGCAGCCTTTTTGTGTCCTCATATTTTTACGTTACACGTAACATGAATAAGTAACTGCTTTTTACTCATAGAGTTCACTGTTTGGCACTACAACATGTGTTTCGGTTTAATGCATTTATGAGATTTTTACGCGGATCCATGCTGCGAATACTCCCTGCAAGCACTCTCAAGAAATGCTGAGGGAGTGGAAACTGACTGGTCTTCACGAACCGGGCTTGTTATTCCCCAAAGAATTCTCTCTATAGTAGCGCGAGTGCTAGCTGGAGGGTGAGCAAAAGCGCTTTCATCATCGCTTTCCGCTTTGTACAGATCATGGACGAAATGGCTGCGCAGAAGCACGCCATCACGACGGAGACCTTTGCGTTCCTGCTCATGGCATGTATCTCGGACAAACAGGCTGGTTTCACACTCGGCCTCAAGGTATGCTTTGCGACGGAATCCTGCGACACTGTCCCGTGACATTGTTTTATTAACCTCTAAATGAGATTGACAGCTATTTTACGAAAGTTATTGACTCGAACAGCAGTACCAAATGCTGATCATATTCCCGTCTATAACGAACTACTCTTGCAATGAACACTCCTCTCAGAGGCTCATTTTATAAAACAGGCTTTCAACACATAAGTGTCTGCTTGCATACAACGATCTACTGATAGCACTGCTGAACCAGATTCTTCTAAGTGGGTTCAACAGTTCAGCCAAACCGGATCTTTTTTTGTAAATGGATTCGACTATGCGGACGCCTTCGCAAAAATGTTACCGAACTTTGTGGTCATTGGTTCTTTGTCGGATAATGTCAGTTACCCTGTTTACTTGAGCAACAGATGCACTACTCATCTTACGACTCCTTTTCTGCGTGATAGCGAGTTTGTTTCACATGCACTGGCACCTTGCAAATTCTCCTTCGAGAATGCATCGCACTCGCGGAGTGCATCACGAAGAACCAGTCCCAAACAAACTTGCCAAGTGCAAACTGCCGCTGTCGCCATCTATGTTGTAGCAAGAGTACGGACCTCAAACCAGATCTAGTGCCCTGCTGTCGACGTGTCAGGCGGGAACGCGTAACAGTGCGGTCGCTGCATAGTTTGTATTTGCGATGTTTCAAACAACTCGATTGTCGTAGAGGTGTTTACAGACGAAGTGTGTTTCGGCCACAAGCTGACAGCAAAACAACTGTAACAAATAGAAAAGAGTGAGCAATCTTTCAATTCTTATAACTGTTTACACTGGAGAAAACACAGTCGATGCTATTCGTGCAGAAGCTTGATCAGTTCTAAGCATGAACCCCTAAAATGATACGATCTCAGACTAGCCCATTGGAATTGCGAGCAACACATTTCGCGGCACTTTCGATTTCCGTTTTTGGTCTCATAAAGTTGTGTCAGCTTTTATTCCCAATGAGAGCGGTGAGATCGAGAGGTTTCTCGAACAAAAAACGGGGGTGCAATTTGCAAAGTAACCAGTGTAGATAAATGTTTAAATGGGGATTTTACCTAAGCCTTGGTTAAAAATCATCATGTTTAGCTTTCTCGGCTGCTAATTGGACGCGTCACAGCTTGTGCTGGGCAAGCTTAATCGACAACAGTTGTCCACTCGAGAGTGCACATTCGGCCATATTTGGACGATAACTGTTCACTTGCGAGAAGAATCTCGCAGCCGCCGATGCGTTTGTCCCAAGCCATTTTACTGATTGATAGATTCCAGCAACGGTGCTAATTGTACGGCAACAAAACGACTCAAAACTTTCGAAAGTATGGGTTATCGATTGCTTCCTTTATGAAATAGCAGAAAGTTACAATTTAAGCTTGCGTTCGATACTGTCTCTCGTGGGTCACAATTTCTAGCAGAAAATCCACTTTTTTTTTTGGTTACGCTTTGTGCGAATGGCAGTTTGTAGCAGACGACAAGTAGCAGACGAGCCCCCTTCGTCTGCTCTCGTACCTTGCCTGCCTAAACTGAACGACGCATGACAGGATTGCATTCTGGCGCATGCTCAATTCTCTCAATGCAGCGAGTGTGTGAATGCTGGCACCAAAACAAACTCGGAAAAAGTGCAGCCAATCATGGAGTGCCGGCGGGAATGACCTCGCTCCGCTCTTGGAGAGGGCACACGTGGGCACGAGTGTACTGAAACAAACTCGCTATTAGAAATATAGCTAATTACATGGTTGAGAACACTGTTCTCCGTAAAAATAAAATCCGCTCAGATAGCATTTTCGTGAGAAGACTTCATCTCTATCCCGTAAATAGCTGGCATCTTTTTGTCGATCGCAGTAATTGGCTATCCGCAAGTTCCACGAGAATGGTGACCCACGGGCTTTCTTAAAAAATCGGTGTCTATTACTCGAGTAAACATGGAACGTCGCAACGACGCCGCTCCACAGGTGATGCGTCAGATGCTGTGGAAGAAAATCCGTCCCTCCATCTACTGCTACAACCTGTTCCTGCGGACGGTTCGCGAGTGCGGCGTCGGTCCTCCAGAGCTGTTCCAGGAGCTGCTGGATTCAGCCAAGCCGAAGCCAAAGCTTGCAGACGGCCGTGGAGCCGGCGGAAAGAAGGAACCCAAGGCCGAGACGCTACTCATTAAGGCTCGGGTACTTGAAGACGACATCTCGTCGACCGTTGCTGACGAGCCTATTGTTGCCGAAGGTGAGCGGAGCCAGTCGAAGGCAGTGTCATGCGGTGGCCGCGCAGATCGTCATTTCCGAATTTTACGGTGTTGTACTTTGTCTATGTTTCAGAGGCCGCGTCTGAAGCCATCAAAGAGCCGCTCTTCACTGACGAGGAGCGGCCATCTTCGGCGTCATCTAGCTTGGCGGTCCTGCCCAATCTTTTGTCGCCCAGCTTCAAGTACAAGGGCGACATTGTTGGTCTCACCGAAGTCACTGAGGCGCATCAAAGGTAACGATTAGTGCTGGTCTGAGGCTGCGGGGAGGCGGCACCTTTAGATTAAGTCCAGTCTATCAGCCAGCCTATTTACGAATGAATATGGATGCATACAGTTCAACCTTTTAAATTGATCGGTGGCCCGCACTGCCTAGCCAGTGCCTTAATAACACAAGTGCTATGACCTCTATGAAACATTACGGTTAAGGCACTGCTAACGGTTTTCTAGTAACATGCGCCGTGTCACGTTATTGCATCAGCTTTCATAGCTTTTTTGCTACTCTATTTCTTTTATTTCCCTTACTTTCTTGGAGACATTTTCTGTGGTGAATCTGCACAAGTTGTAGGTGTCAGTAAAACTTGGTTCTTCTATTTTTTTTCTTGGGAATGCTGTCCTGGCTTCATTTCACCGGCGGGAGCAGACTACTCTTCTCGATATCCATGTGCACACCAGTTTAGCTCGGAGCTGTTAGGGACAGAGCCGAGTTTTAAATGAATTCATTTTGACAGGCGTTTCATTATGCTTGGTGGCTGAAGCCTAAATAAAATGCCAAATCTGTTTGCACAGGTATCTGTGCTGCCAGGTGACTAAGGGGTTTGGGGAAAGTGTCAAACTAGCTATTTTATCGCTTCTGTTCCAGTTCAAATTCAGCAACTTTTTTGGGGGTTTGGTTTTAGTTTAGGCAAGCACACAAAATATTGGTTTGGCTGCCAGCTCTGCCAAGCACGAACCAGTCAAGTCGGTTCATGACTCCAGCTTTGATCATGGCCACTAATGCGCTTCCTGCAGCTTTGGTTCAGCACACAAATCGATACTTGCCTAACACAAAGATAAAGTCTAATGTCTCCTGCACACTAAATTAAAATGCATAGAAAGAATAGGTATAATGTCTTGCTCATCAAGTGTAAACCATTCTGGGTCAGCATGCATGCCGCAGACTGTAACTGTTCCAGTACTAATCTTATGTACACTTTATGAGCAAGGTTTTTGTAAGTTATGAAAGAACTGTTTTCGAGTAATCCAGTAAGCACCACATGAGTGTTGTGGTTGGTACAGGTTATGCTAAGTTAGGTTAGGGTTCAATATCAGATACGTAAGATAGTGGGGTATTGTTCAGTTTTAAGTTTAGAGAGGTTCGGTTTTGTAGGTTCGGTTTCGGTTTTGATCTGGCTCGAGTCAAATATCAGATTTTCGATTTTTGGTTCTGGTCCAATATCAGATGTTTGATTTCAGTTTTGTTCCGGTTCGGGTTCAATATCAAATGTTCTGTTCACTTCGGTTTTACTATTGGAGGCTTGGTGTTGTTCTAATTTGGGTTCAATACCATATTAGATTTTTGTTTTGTTCTGGCTCAACATCAGATGTTTGATTCGATTTCAGTATTGGATGCTAGATTTTGGTTTCGGTTTTGTTTCTTTTTTCTTAAAAATAACGGTTTTAATCCGGTTTCTAGTTTGGATTCATTTCGACATTTCAGTTTTGGGGTTTCCGCGCACCACATCACGGCACACGGTTTCGCACCGGCAGGTTGATGGTGTGCGGCGGCGTGCCAGGGATCATGGACCACCTGCGCGATATGTGCGTGCGCCCCGACGCCAAGACCATCACGCTGCTGCTCGACTGCCTGCCGGCAGACTGCGACTCCGAGGCGGAGCTCATAGCGGAGGCGGACAAGATGGGCGTCAAGCTCGACGTAGACTTCTTCAACATGCTAATCAAGCGTAGGGCACTCCGTGGAGACAGGGGACAGGCGCGGGTGAGTCGACGCTTGCTGCAGTTTTGTTGTGGGAAGCAGTAACGGGTACAACGTTCGAAGTAAAAAGATTCCCAGGATGAACTGCGGCAATAACCGAGGAGCTGCACGCTCTGTCGTATACATTTGCACTGCCGCGTTTAAATTTACTGGTCCTAGGCCCCGCAAAATTTAATTTGATGTGACAATGACATTGTGACATCATGTGATGTTGCAATGTCCCCACTAAATTTAGCGAAAAGTTTCTCTTGTGGCGTCACTGCCCGTCATGAAACACGCGAGACCCGCTGGAATACCTCGGCAATAACAATTATCAGATTAATTTACTCAATGATGGTTTTGCTGCAGTAATCAGTTCTACTGTCATTGGTCTGGGCATTAATTACTAAATGACGGTATTGGAGGAGTAATCAATTCCATAACCAGTAGTCTCTGTGTTAATCACTAAACGGTGACTTTGTAGGGGTGATCAATTTTATAACCATTAGTCTCGGCAATAAACGATTCAATGCTTGCCCACACGTGCCTCCAGGACGTCCTGGCGCTCATCAGCAGCCGCGGCCTGCACCCGGACGTCATCACGTACGGAGTCACGGCCCTGAGCGTGTTCTCAAAGAAGGAGGGCAGAGAGTTCCTCGATTCCATGAAGGTAAGAAAGCGGGCGTTTTCGAGAGTCACCGGATTGGCTCAATGTATGGCACATTATGCTGCTCGCCGAGAAAGGAGGCAGAGCTCGCCGACCGTTGGGTGTAGCGGGGATTCGGGTAATCGGGACTCGCAGAGTCGGGAAGCGCCAGTCCCAAGCTTCCAGAGGAGTCCGTAGGGGCCGTTGGATAAGAGAACATAGTCCGTCTTTTACAGCGAAGCTGTTTATGGCTAGGGAGGGTTCCGTGGATTTTTCGTGTGCATCAACAAGAACCCAGGACCCGAATTTGATGCAAAATCGCTTCATTCTATGCAAAAGTTTATACGTCTCATCACTTGGATATGCATTTTCAGTAAATTAGTTATGAATAGGCACCATTTTCAAGATCAGTAGACTCTCAGGTAGATAATAAAGGTTTCTCAAAGATTTTCCGCTGTGCGACCCGCGTCGGCCATGTCTACGCTCGCACCACCCTCTCTTTTTGTCGTTCCAAGCGCTGGCGTGCCTAGTTTCCTTTCCTTCCGCTCTTCCGGGGTGGCGGTCCCGTCGCACGTGTCTACGTTCTGCCGGGTAATGGTCCCATCGCGCATGTCTAGTTTCCTCTGGCTCCTTGGGGTGGGTCTGTGTTGTCTGCTAAACAGCTTCGCTGGTCATCCACCTTTACAGACTGGAATGGCTGACCATTTTTTACAGCGACAGCTGTTAGTTGCGCTTTCTCCGATTTCGTGACAGCGTGAGCGTAAATGCCGTCCGTTTCCACGCTATGTTTTGCGGAAAAATTGACATCATATGACCTATTCCCCGATTCCCGCTAATTTGGCAGGGAAATTGATGTCACGTGATTTGGCACAACGTGACATACAGACAAATTCCGTTTCTCCGCTATATTGAACGGAACGATTGGCGTTACGTGACCTATGCACCAGTTGAGTTTCCCCGCTAAATTTGGCGGAAAAATTTATGTCACGTGACCTGACATCACCAAACCTACAGACTAATTCAGGTTCCCCGCTCGCTAAATCTAGCAGAAAAATTTGTCATGTGACCTATGTACCAGTTCAGTATCCCCACTAAATTTGGTGGCAAAACTTAAAATCATTTATTCATCAACAATGTGTTGACGCTAAATCAGTGCAACATTATTGCAATGTCAGATCACCATATGACGCACGATTGGCACAATGTCAATCGATCGTCATCGTCGTATCGTCAGACAAGCAGCACAGCTGTCACTGTCTAAACGCATCACGTCGTGTGATCGTCACGCAAGTTTTGTTTGGATTACTCAGCAGAAAAGAAGCTCTTGGCTAAAAACACAGTTTGCTCAACATGGTTAAACTTAAAGTGACACCCTCATCATTTAGGACGTGTTAACCGTTTCTGGACGAGCCTAGCTCATCAACGTGTAGCTGTCCCCAAACCGTTCAGAATGAGTATAGCTCGTCTGCTTTCTCCGGTTCACGCACTCAACCGTTTTGGACAAACCAGGCTCTCTCATGGCTTAGTTTGCGGTTCTGCCAACAGATGGCAGCACCAATTTTTTTCTTTTTAACTGTGCTCCTATTTTTGTTGTGGCTAGATATATGATATTGAAGGCAACAAGCTTGGTTTTAAGATATCAATGTTTAACAAGACCAATAAAAAGAACAGAGCTGGAATTTTTAAAAAAGCGTACGGTAAACTTTTAAGTTATATCTTTGTTGCCTGTGGGCAACACCGGGCGAAATTGCGAAAGTGGCTTCCTGGCGAAATTTCTATGAATCATTATAAAATGTCAATATTATCTGCGCATGCAATAGCCTCAAGTAAAATAATCACCTGTCGTAAAATATTAAAAAAAAAAGTTTATATTTTTTGTTGTTTTGCCATTCTCAGTCGCTGCGTTTTTGCGCACCACACTTTCTTTTTTTTCAACTATTTGCACATGTTTTTAATAGATGGTGCTGTAGTTTCGAACTTCGAGACTGTTGCCAGACTGCGAAATTTAAGAAAAAAAGGTGATAAAACCGAAACTATTAAACAAAATATATTATTACGTGGTTTGTTGCCTGTAGGCAACGCTCGTCAACAAAGGGTTAAGCAGTTGAGGGTCGAAAATTCCCAAAACCTGAAAACGGCGAAGGGGTTAATCAATCCCTCACGAGAGAAGCGGATGAATGAGGGAGAGACTCGTGGAAGAGGAAGCGAGCAAAAGCAGAGAGCGCAGCGTCTGCTTCGGCCTCTGTCCCCCATTCCGTCCGATGTAACGGCCTCGCAGGCGGCAGGGCTGCGGGTGAACGAGGAGACCTGGGGCACCCTGGTGAACAACGCCTGCTACCGCTTCAACTTCTGGTTCCTGCTCGACCTGATGCGGTTCGGCGAGCAGGAGGGAATTGCCGTCAGCGTGACGGCGCTGCGCTCCATCGGCAAGGCCGACGCCAAGATGCGGCAGATGCTGCTCAAGAAGGTGCGTCCTTCCGAGTTTGAGGCCGAACGCGATTCGTTGTCCTCGCTACGGCACTTGGAATGCGCCTGCGACTGGTGTGTTTGCCACCTTGTCATTTGTGGTCCTTCGATTTCTGCCCATGGGTGGACGGATGCTAGTGGCCGTACCCTTCATAACGGGCAGTAGCTTGCACCACCTGGCATGAAAACCAAAGAACGAAAAATGTGATTCCTCCCCTTACCCTTCTATTCTTCATTTCATCTTAAGTCCAGATGTAGCCGACTCTACGAGCTGATGGACTCCTCAGACACCATCAAAAGCACACCGTTATTGTGTTAGTCATGTTTCTTTATCTATTCTATGGTCGCTGAACTAGTCATTAACAGAAAAGACCTAGCAACTTGCACTTTTGATGCTGCTTGATTGGCCCCATTGGCTCGTAGCATTGGCTGCATCTAAACTTAAAAGGTCACTGCATTAAAAAAAAAAAAATCTAAATTTAATTTTTTTTTTTTTTTTATGAGGAGGGAAAAAAATTGTGTGCAATATTTACGCCGCGAGACACAATTTAGGTGACGGTCACGGCCCGCTCTAAGCCCCGGCCACAAATCAGTTGCACCACCCGTTACCACTGGATTGGCTTGGCTGCTCGGCCGAACACGCTAACAAGCCTGCCGTCTCCCTTTCGCGACATCCGGTGCGTCTAGTCTGGTGTCTCACAACGCCTGCTACTTGTGCGAGCAGACGCGTGACAGCCTCTGGCATCTTCTGCTATTTCACCACCGTCCATCGTCGTCTGCCATGCCCGTAGGACGCGGACATGAATGCTGCCTGTTGCCGTCCGTTTTCGCCTTTAGTCGTCTGCTATTCCGTCCCCGCCAGAAACTTTTACAACGCAATACAAGCGTATGTCAGCGTGTATTGATGTGCGGTAAAAAGTGATTGAAAGAACTAAAAAAGCAACAAAATGAGTATGCAGTCATTTCAACTTTTATGTTCTTGTTATTTTTTTGCATGGCATCCGCAAGCAAGGTGAAAGAGCGTCTTAACGCACAATTAAAATGTGACCTAAAATTATTTGCATTGGCAGGCCAGATGCGCTGAAAAACTGGAGAGCTAGTTGCCTTTCGAAGCGAAATGACGGGAACATAGCTGGACTAACTTCATAAGAGCCGAATGCCCGATTGCCTCCAGACAAATGACTTACAAATTCTTACCTATGTAGGTATTTTCTCGGTATTGAAACGATGGTCACAATCACGACGGTTGCACAATTTACAGAGCAGCATGGCCGCTTTTACGGAAACTAACATCTTTATTCAGCATCAACACGTGCAAAGAAAGAAATCAAGCCAGATCGATCAAAATAGTTGATGTGGTGGGATGCTAGGCTTAGGCCAGTCCAAACTAACATCTTTATTCAGCATCGACACGTGCAAAGAAAGAAATCAAGCCAGATCGATCAAAATACAGTAAACTTTCGTTAGTTCGACCTCAGTTAATTCGACTTTTCGTTTCATTCGATCGTGTTCAAAAGTCCCGGTGAGCGCCCATACATTTCTATGGGAAGAAAAGTTTGATAGTTCGAACTCGGGAAGACTTCGCATCGGATAGTTCGTCCCGAGCGAGTGCGCGCGGGATCACTTTGCACGGCACCACGGCAGAAAAACCACCAACGTACGGCAAAACACGGGCCCTTTGCTGCAAAGCCGAACGTGCGCAAATATGCGTTTGCTCCTCTACGCTGTTGACCGTAGCAAATGACACGAGCCAGCGCAACCAATCTGGCGTGGAGTAGTGCGGAGAACCTAGCACGTGGTCGGGTGCGGAGATAGCGAGCGCTCTCAAAGCGCTTTCTGTAGTATCTTTTGCGGTCCATCTTTTTTGTTGTTATTTTTCTCTGTCGCCGACAGTCTGGCCGCCTGGCGCCAAAGTCGCCTTCTTGAGCTTTCTCTGCGCGCGCTTTCAGAGCGCTTTTCTGTAGCATTGCGTGCCAAAAACGCAAGTTCTTTTTTTCCTTTTTTTTTTATTTTCCTTTGTTGTTGACGGTCTGGCTGCCCAGCGCCAAATTCGGCTCGTAAAGCTTTCTTTTTTTTCTTTTTGTGCGCGATTTTTTGGGGACGTGACGTTTAGTTACGTTGCTCTTGGAGCATGCCTTTGGACATGCGTTTTAAGCGCAGACGGCAGCAGACCATCCGTGAGTACTTTGGATAATAAAAGGAAATTTAATTTTAACCGTTTTTCTGTTTTTTTTTAATTCGATCATTCGGATAATTCGACCAAATTTTAATGTCCCATCAAGGTCGAATTAACTAAAGTTTACTGTAGTTGATGTGGTAAGATGCTAAGCTTAGGCCAGTCCCGCTCACGAAAACAACCGCCGCACAGCGCTTCCGAAGGTGCGTTCTTGCGACAATTGTTTCACCGAGGTGTGTTCACACCTCTGTTGTAACGCACCTCAATGAAAAATTTTAAAAAATTATTTTTTCATTGCAGCGTTTTTTTTAAGCTGAAACAAAGTATAAGCCAATTTCCTTTCTCTTTTCATTTTTGTAACTATATCACCAGGCAGTGTAAGATAACGGCAAAATAACTTTAAAAATATCAAGCAAAAAAAAAAAAAGCATCACCCTTGCTTTGTTTTTTTGGCGAGCGAGTCGCCGATCTTTCTCTGACCAAACCTCGTCAGCGTTACCCAGACACTGGACCCACTGGGAGACAGGGTCGAGACTTTGGGCCGGAGTCACGCAAGAGGGAGTCTCAATTTTCCTTCGTCTCGCCTGTCCCCAACCGTGCTAGTCAGCCGTACGTCATTCAGCTTTCCTTAGACGACCTCCCCAGTCTTCTAACCCCCTTTGTGACCCAACGACGCTCGTCTTGCGCCGTACCCTCGTCGCGATCCCAGCGGCGGCGAAAGTCGATGTGGCAGATGCCCGTTCTGCTGTTGGTCGCCCTCCGGCTCGACAGTCCACGGAAGTTTCGGCAGCCACGAGTTGGGGGGACGCCATGATGACAGCGAAACTTGCATCTATTCGTGTCTTTTTGAGGGAACTTCAGCAACTTCAGCGACATTTGACAGCACGACGCGCCGGCTCCGGGTCCGCTAAGCACACCAGTCGAAGACGCATTTTAGGCACCGTAGCGTTTGCTTGCGACAGCACGCATGGTTGTACATGTCGCTGCTTGCGAGTCTGCTCCAGTTTGAATAAGGCCGAAGCTGGCCCGGGGGCCGTGTGCAATCCCCGAGGAGATACATTGCAGCCCTTCGCCTCTTTTGTACTGTCAGTCTCCCTTCTACAGTATTGCGTTGTTTTTGTTTTTTTAAAGGGCGAACAGCATTGTTGTTTTGCATTGTTTTTTCATATTAGCATTTAATGAACAAAACTCTTCTAAACGTATGTTGGGGTCTGTTAAATTGAAAACCCTTTTTGCGGTGAAACGTTTGAAACTGTCCAATAAGCTCCTCACAGCACCAGGCGTGTGTACCGTGTGGTGCTGTATGCAACGCAGTCATGTAAGCAAAGATAAATTGCGTTGTGGAGAGGAGGCTTCGGCTTTGTGAGCACTACACGTTAACATGCTTGTACCATGCGACGCAACTTGGAGAGCTTAAACCCAGCGCCATTCCAACGTCCCGTCCCTTCTATTTTAGCCAATGAAATTCTAATAACTTTTGTTTGTTTTTTCCAGGAGAAAGGGACCACTTCTAAGTTTGTGACAGAGGCCTCGGAAAGCGGCTACGCTGAGTTCAGAAAAGTCTACGACGCCTGGCTCAAGAACACTAAGATGGACTTGCCACGTCATCCGTGGGAGCAGTATGAACCAGAGAACATGCGCAAGTCCATAGCAGAACTCAAGGAAGAAGCTCAGCAAAAGACCGAAAAAACATAAAAGAAATGCGCGACTCGGGTTGTCTTTTTTTTTATAGCGACTTTTTTTATATAGAAGTTGGCACAAAACATAGTAGATATCACGAGAAGAAACAAACGCTGTCTGTACCATCCCAAAACATCTCCAGGACAGCTTCGGCAAAAGAAACATGAAGAAACGAGGACAAAGGATTCTGAGGTGGTGAAGAGTGCCATTGTATTTTTCATGAATAGAGCCTATGTACAGAGTTCAATGTGTGTTCGTCGACTCATTCAGTGTGCACTGAAACCAAATAATGTTCACCTCGTGGCCATCTTTCTTCGTTTCTGCAGGGGTGGTTTTGTTTCTTGGTCTTCCTCGCTACTTGTCTCATCTTCAACAACCTCTTCCTCCTCCTCAGACTCCTCACCTTCACCTTCGTCCTCAGCCTGCTCGTCAACATTGCCTTCAACATCTGCTTCATCTTCACTTTCTTCTTCGTCGTCCACCTCACTTCCCTCTTCCTCCCCTTCTCCATTCTCGTTCGCTTCATCATCCCCACTGCCATCTGCTTCCTCATCTTCGTCGTCTGCCCCATCGTCTGCTCCACCACTCCTGCTGTCGTCTGATTTGGCTTTCTTCTTTCTGTCGTCTACTTTAGCCGGTTCTTTTCCTTTCTTCCTCGGCTTTTCCTCCAATACCTCCGGCATGTGCAGGGCCATGCAAGTGATCCGACAGCCACATTTCGCTTCGCACAACAGGGTCGGATCATTGTCCAACCTCTTCATGTTGACCTTCCAAACGCGGACAGAACCCTCGCTTCCAGCAGTCACCAGAAGTGTTTCATTCGAAACGTTCACAACGGCGGCTGCCTTGACGCCGCGTCGAGTGCGCCGTAAACATGTGGTAGACGCTCTTTTTCTTGATGTTGTGTATCTCGACGCTTCCGCCGTCCCCTCCCAGCACAAGAACGTCGTTAGTGAGGAACGCTACGCAACATAACCGCTTCCCGAAGTCGATCGAGTGGACTTTTCCCGCTTTCTCGGCGCTGTAAACGTCGAGGGACTTGCCCAAACCCACGACGAAGTGGTCTCCGGCGGGAGACCAGTCGACGAAGTCGGCGGCGACCTTGATGTTTGTGATGTACGCGTTGCGGCCTTTCACCAGGTTCCAGGTACGTAAGGTTCTGTCTTTCGACACGGACAAGAGCAGCTTGCCGGTTGGATGGACGGCTAGGGATGTCACCTCGGCCTTGTGGCCGCGCAGCGTCTTGAGACACTGCCAGCTGCCCGTGTTCCAAATGCAGATCGTTTTGTCTTCGCTCGCGCTGAACAGGTGGCTAGACTTGTAGAACTGAACGTCCGCTATGGTGCCGTCGTGCTGCATCAACGCTCCCATTTCGCAGCGCGTCCGCATGTTGAACAGGCGCACGGTCTCGTCGGTGCTGCCCGACGCGACAAATCTGCCGCTGGCGGCGATGCATCGCACCGATCCCAGGTGAGAGTGGTTCGTGAAGGTTTGTCGGAGACTGTACTTGCCCTTGCCTTGCTTTTCGAGAGAGTAGCCGAGCACGAATTCTTCGTACGTGCCCAAAATCACGTCGAACACGTTGTCAGGCGCCTCAGAGGTCGCCATCTTAAAATGATCATTGACACTTGGATTGGCTTGGATCGAAATACTGCTGATGTCCCCAGGTACTGCCAAATAACTAAACATATTGTACTACTTCACCTGCCTTAAGAAATAGATATTTTGAAAGTTATTTAATTTTTTTAATTTCTAAAATATATTTTGTTAGGTTCACCGAGTTTTTCTGTGGGTCAGCATAAAAAAAGTTAACTTATTACTAGCGCTCTCTGGACCTCCAAGTGGCCGTTAACTCTAAATGAACGAAACTTTGAAGTCTCCTTTTTGTATCCGCCATTCCAGCCACACGTGGCGGTGTGATTTCGGTAAGCGATGGAACCGCTTTTTTCGTCACGTTCGGCTGTATAACCGGTGCCAACATCTCCGTAAACTATTCGGGCTCACTTCGGAACCATTTTTACGTTCCGATCATTCGTTATCTACTCACAGAAATCGCCCAAAGTTGACCATGCTGTCGACAGCTCGGCTAAGCCTCATCTCAAGTCGCCGCAAAGCGCGGCGACTTCGGTGTCAAACGTTCCGGATCTAATCTTGAGTTAAGAATTGTGTTAGTTTTAACGAGCTGCTAATCTTAGTTCAGAACCAAAGTCTAAAAATGCTCTGTTCGTCCAGAAAAAGCCCGTTACTGCTCGTCTTGAGGATGCAGCTTTCCATGCCACCGAAAAGCTCGCAGTGCCAACTTTAATGTTCTTTTTGCGTCTATAGATGTTTCTTTATCACCCTGTTTGTAAGTTGCGTGCTAGCTGCACGCGGTGCGTTTCAAAGTAATTAAGGGGACTTGCAAACGATTCGAAACACTTGTGTCGGATCATGTCAGCCGCTTGCTCGCCGTGGCGACCATGTAGTAATCTTTAATTTCGGGCAAAAAGTAAATAAAAAAGATTACCGTTAATAAAAGATTACGTTTTTATTGTTTAAAGACCACAAATCATAATTGCAGTTTGTTACTATCTACAGAAAGCGCCAGTTAACCGCGTCTTACGTTTTATCCCACGTTTCTCGTTAATTCGCCATGCGGGCAGCTTAACTTTTTTTTTTTGTCCTTTCTGGCTGAAACTTGTGTAGCTTCTGTACACTCCGGGTAGCTGATTTACCTAAGCTGAACGTGAAGTGAAATAGTCTTGCCGAAAGTGCTAGCTCTAAACAGACGGTGCCACGAGCTTGCCTGTTATGCCGGGTTGCTATTCAGCATGCTGATGAATGTTGACACTGATAAATGATACAAAGCAATGTGGAGCTAAAAGTTTGTCTGCTTTTTGCAGAGGGTTGCGATGATGTCAAACGCCAAACTCTTACTGGCTGATTGAAAAAGTAGTGGGTAGACCTCAAGGTGTCTAGCATTCAGGTCTACCCACTATCCTTTCAAAGACAATCGGAGCTCAGGCGACATATGGCGTCACAACAACTCCTGCTGAAGAAGCAGACGACTCTCTTTAAATCGTCTAACCCACCAATTTTGTGTAATATCACTCTTCTCTAGACCTTTTCCCCCCCAATCGCTTTCTTTTCCGTACGTCCGCAGGCTAGAAGATGGGTCGCATCCCTACTGTACACAGCAAGACGTACGTGACGCCCCGTCGTCCGTTCGAGAAGGAGCGTCTCGACCAGGAGCCTGGCTGATCGGAGAGTACGGACTCCGCAACAAGGCGCGAGGTGTGGCGTGTCAAGTACACGCTGGCCAAGATCCGGAAAGCCGCCCGAGAACTGCTCACCCTCGACGACAAGGACCAGCGCCGGCTGTTCGAAGGTATGCTCTCTTGGCTGAGTGGAGGCGCAACAGACAGACGGTAGTGTTGTGCCTTTTGTGTTGGGTGTCTGCTCGTGCCACCTGGCACGTGTGAGGAGCGGCCTAAGCCCCAAAGTGGGTTTAGGCCGCTCGTGTTCAGGTGTCGTGTTGCAACAAAAGGCCAATCGTTCCTCGTTTCGGCACTGGTGGTGTAGCTGTGATCTAGCATCTGCTTTCCCTAATTGTTTTATGCTCCTTGTAAAAGGTACCGAGCAGCAACAATGCTCGCAGCTTGCGAAATCGAGCGTCAAAATAAGACCGGATGAAACCGGTTTCAAATGGATCCTCCAGGTACCCTGCACTTTGACGAGCACTAGGAACCATGGGGACTTAGTCTGACTGAATGTTTGGCACCGTCCAGCGTGAAACTCGTGCAACATTGAAACTCTCCACGTATTCTTTGGATGCAAGCTAGCGAGAGCACTGCCAAACCGTGGCACACGCTCGTAATCAATCCGCCTTTTTCCAAAATGGTGCTACCACCTGGATGGGTGACTGGGCTTCGGGATCGTGTCGCTCAAAACCGTGTGCACACAAGGAAACCCGCATACAAGGCCTCTCCCACCCGTGACGCCCAAAATGTCGGCTACATCCTGTTGGCCCATTGAGACACTGTGATCTAGATACGGCTTTCCCAAACTTTGCTCTTGTCCCATCGTCGTCGGCCCTGCAGTCGATGCAAAGAAACCATCCTCCCTCTCTGCTTGGTCAGGAGGAGGAGGAGAGCGGGGGCACCAGTCCATTCACCTTTGATCAAATATTTCTGAAAAACATGTATTGTGTTGTGGCAAGAATGCACCATTTATTTTTCCGTATTCGCCGCTAGCTGCGCCGTGTGGCAGCCAACCGTGGCGTCTCCTTCCACTGCCCTAGGCCTATAAATAATCCACAATTTTTCTAAAGAGCTGGCACCACCTGAGGGTAAACTCCTGTTCAGGGGTGCCTTGTGTGAGGTAAAGTGCCAGTAGGAAGGAGAAGGGTAGAAGCCACAAGGGGATACAAGAGGGACATTGGGAGGGGGGGAGAGGAGGGAGGGTCATCTAGATCACTGCATAGTCGCAGACAGACCAAGAACTGTGGGGCACGTCATTTAGCACTTGCTTAAGGAAGTGCTCTGCTTGCTTGACGCTCACATATATCGAAACCTCCCGAACAGGCAACTTCCAAAAATGGTGAATTCCAAGGATTGCTTTCTGCTAGCCGCCGTCTTGGTTTACCTATCCCATAGATTCGGTTCCTAACATTTCTGGGGAATATTGTATGAATTCGTCTCGGATATGCGGATGCACTTTTTTTCTTTTCCCTGTTTGAGGGCTCATTTGTGGGCGAGGTTCGAAACCGGCCGGACAGACGGTGACGACGCGCCTCTCTTCCCCGCAGGCAATGCGCTCCTTCGTCGCCTGGTGCGCGTGGGCGTCCTTGAAGAAAACAAGATGAAGCTCGATTACGTGCTGGGCCTCCGCATCGAGGACTTCCTGGAGCGCCGTCTGCAGACGCAGGTCTTCAAGCACGGCCTCGCCAAGAGCATCCACCACGCCCGTGTGCTCATCCGACAGAGGCACATCCGGTGGGTTTCCTTTGGCCGAGCAGTGCCCCAAAATTCAGACGTTTGTCTTTGGGCAGCGTGAGGCTGATCTGCCTTCGAGGTATGGCCACTCCGGTTTATGCCGTAAACGAGAAATTTGGCCAGTACAGTACCACTGCTAGCCCGGGTTTTCTACGGGTTTCTAACGTGCTTCGCGTATTAGCGACGTGGTCCGAGCTACGAACATCCGGGTTCCACGTGGCCTGAGCTACGGTGTGTTAACAAACTTGCGAACCATTTTCCCCCGTGGTCGTTCGTGCACTTCCCGCGCATACTTTTTCAACTCGGCGTGTTCGAGGGCTGGGGTATTCGAGGAAAGCGTGACATGGCACGACGAAAACCGCCACACGTCCGCCAAATTTAGTGTGCAGCGTTCGCGCGACATGGTCAGTATGGCGATGGTTGAGCAGCTATACGTCACTTGACACCGACTATGTAGCCCAATGTCCTTCTGTTGCGTGACACCACGGTGCGAGTTCAAACTGCACGGCACTACTAAATTCGTGTGTGTCAGCGCGGCTAAAACCTCGCCGCGCATTTTGTCTTCCAACTTTATCACTGGGCTTGATCTTGGATTGTTTTCATTCTCTTGACGATTTCTAAAGAGTAAATAATCAAATTGTGTGGCTCAATGAAGCTCACTGATTTTGTCTTTCGACGGCTTTCTAACCTTTATTTGCATTTGATAGGTATGCCTCATTCATCTGCATATTTTGCGCTGTTGCAAGTTGTTTGCCCAATGGAAATGTGTTGCTCCTGCAACTGAGCTGTTATCCCCAGAGGTCTTTCGGTTTGCGCATTCTGCGGAATCTTTCTATACAGACGTGGCGTACCACATACATGGATTTTCTTGGGCAGGTTACAATTTGATGCTTGCACTCATGCTTGCATACACGAAAAAAAGAAAGAAAAAACTAGCGGGTTTAATTTTGTAAATCCTGCTGTCAATACTTTGTCCCACCTTACGTCTGGCCGTGGCAGATGCTACGAGCCATCGAAGCCAAACCAGGGCTGTGCAAGTGTCACGTGACCGCGGAGAGCGTATCACGTGCTACGTTCACAGAGCCAAATTGGCTGGGAAGGCTTGTAGCGTCTGCTGCAGTCTGGCGTAAGGTAGAACGGAGTATAGTACAAAGCCTAAATCGCCTCGGGGATACTTTGCACAATGTTGACACGTCTTGCTACCATACTTGTTTCAGCCCCAGCCCAGATGCAGCCAACGCTGTGTGCACAGGGCTCTAGTCCTTTCCCTTACGATTGGTTCGGCGATGACAGAACACACAATGAACACAGTGACGGTGCGCTTTGACGCCATCCGATCGGTTCATGGCGTCGGCTGTGTTGGGACATAATTTTTCTTTGCAGTCTCGCGCAGGATCAGTTGAGTCTGCCTAACGCGGGGTTCCCGAAACGCTTGCCGTAGGTCAATGTCGCGGAGAACTCTTTGGCCACGACTCTGCACGTTCCGGCCTTTAGAGTCGCCCAGACACGGAAGTGTTGCCGAAAGTAGGAGCGTGCGCTGGAGGCTAGACGAGCGAAACTCTGTTCTCATTCAGTCTGTGATTATACCTGTTGCGTGTGTTTGAGAGGGCATAATTGCTCTGGGCTACGATGGAAGATGTATATCTGCACGCTTCGCAGGCTGCTCGCCTCGGCTGCAAGCGGCGCCTCCTTCGATGGCAGCCCGTTGCAGACAAACTGCCAAAACAACTTTTCTCTTCTTTCTTTTTTTTTTTTTTCCCACTATTGTGTTTGATTAGTTGAAATTAAAGTCGTGGGCAACATTTGGGCTTGAAAACAGATTTTATAGCGCAGGTAAATTTTTAGGGTATACGATCGGCGATGTGAAATTCAAGAGGCTGTTTGCATAATGACGTCCTGATGACGATGGGATTGGTTTTCAAGCTTTAAGTGGCTTGATTGTCACTGGGATGAATTGTCATTTGAAAGTACAAAGGGACACTACTGGAGCAGACAGTTATTCTCTGAAAGGGAAGGGTTTTCTGTTTTCATCCCGGGCAAAATGGCTATCCTGCATTATAGTGCAAGCTTCAACAGCAGCATACTCGTATGGGGGTGAAAATGGAAGGAGAGGAAACGAGAGAGTGCAGGGATGTCGGAAGTTCTGGCTGGACTTATTATTGGACGGATGCAAAGATGGCTCACTTTCTTCGAATGCCGGCATTAAGATTTTGTTACCGTACAGCGACTGCAGATGAAAATGCCATTGGTTGTCTCCATGGTCATGTGATTGCTTAAAGGGATACTTCAACGAAATTTGAAATATACCCGTAGTGTTCAAAAACGGGTTGAATATGAGCCACAATGTCCGTAAATGACAATCGCACGTTTGTATTTTGAGTCTGGTGGCTGTATTTTTCGTTAAAAACGGCCCACTCTCGCAAGCGCTTGGAAAGCAGCCAGCAGAGAGCACGTGACATCTGCCGCAATGGTGACGTAGTTCATCTCGGGACGAGCAGAGCTGTGGGGAGTGTTGACGTCAAGAGGATGTCGTCACCGACGCGACTGCTTTTGTACGAATTTCGAGTGACTGGTTAATCTTCATTAATCTTGTGGAGAACAATAGCGACTTCTGGGACACACAAATGAGATTCTCGGAAAGAGGGGAGTTCCTTCTCCCCTCTTCTCTCGTGGTGGCCGGAGGCGAAACAGTTACCATCACTAGCTGTCAAGGCTCCTAGATGGGCATTACAAGCAAGGCGTTAGCGACATCCACCGGGTGCTCTTTGCTAATCGTTTAATTTGTTTTAAAATTCCTTTTCGTGACTTTTTTTTATCAAGAAATTGGTGTGTGTGATTTGATGCTGCTCTGTTGAACACATATAGACAAAGAAATAAGTGCTGAAATTTTGTTGTAGTATCCCTTTAAACCTAGCTCATTGAGGTGCACCCCGTGAGGAAACCCTGCTGCGGCGGTGACACTACGTTGTTGTCTTGATGATGACACTCTTCCTCCACCTTCCGTGATTACCCTCTACGAAATGCGTTAAAGCATAATAGGCTTTTTTTAGTCCTGGTCTCAAAGTTTTGTCTGTCCGTCTGTGCGATTCCCGCTAAATCTAGCGGCGCAGCTGAATTGGTGTTCAAGTTGCACGGCGTCTCATGTCATGTGAACTATACAGATTACACGAATGTAGTTGCCCCGCCAGAGTCGTTTAGGAAATTGATGTCGCATGACCCGACGTCAAATGAGAAAATTGGTGTCGCATGTCCTATGCGCCAATTCACTTTCCCCGCTAAATTTAGCGATAAATTTAATGTCACGTGACCCGGCCTCACAATCAGTGTATCGTGAATTTGATAAAAATTTAGGTTTTTCACCCACAAAAACGGCGGTTTAATGTCTTGAATAATTTTAAATGGTTGCACCTTAAAGAGACTGTGCAACGATTTTAATGTTGAAAGAATTGGCAGTTTGAATTTTTTATATTGTTGATGCAAGCCCAAGTGACCAAAAAGCGTCACCTTTCCCCGAAAAACTGCTATTCTGCTGGGTAATCGCAAAGCAAAAACGAATTTTTGCCGATGTGCAGCCGCCTGTCGGGGTTACGGGAACTAAAATGACACCGTCTCTGGGGGTACGCGGAAGTCAACAAACCCTGTCCCCCACCGCTGCTACACTCGCCGTCAGCCCCGCGGTGAACGGTCCTTTGTGTCCATCGCTCGCCGCGACCTTCGACGAGGCTAATCCTTTCAAAGTTGACAATCGCCGAGGAAGGGGCTGGTCTCTGAAGAGAGACCCCAAGGGGAACTACGTGAACCTCCAGAGTATGTCACTCGAAATTCGACGTGCAGAGTGGAGGGGCACTTTGACCTTCGATTTGTTTCATTTTTTTAAAAATAAGAACTAGCGCTCGCAAGAAAATAGTTTTCTGCTTTTTGTTCCATCGATGACGCCGATTAATTTCTGATGTTAATTGGCCAAAGTCTGAAAATTGTTGCACAGCCCCTTTAAACATTGCATTTCATACATTATAGAACTTTAGAATAATGTCGCGGCCAATTTCCACGTTAAAGGAAACCCTGCCGCCAGTAATAACATGCAGCAATGACATACCATATCTTCCGGCCTACGTGTCATCCTTTTTTCCTACAAATTTTCGTCTGTGTGTCTCAGGCACCGAACTACTTTCTGCTGTAGTCTGTTTATTATGGGCTCTAAGCAAAGACCGGGCGTTACATTCACATGTGGCCGATTTCTCCAATTAAATTTGGTATCAAATATTGATTACATCAGAGCAATCGCAGACACCAGAGGGTCTGCCGCGAAGCAGACACCTGTTCTGCTGCATGTCGCTTGTCGGCTCAACAGCCCACAGTGACGGCGACACTTGCATTTTCTCGTGTGCTTTGTCGGGACTTAAACCGTCTACCGCCAGGATTGCGGCATCCAACAGCACGACGCGCTGGCTTTTGCGATGTCGTGTGCCACTTTCGATGCATGGTCAGGATAGGAGGCTAAACAGCGTTGCAGGTGCCTCCGGCGCCGTGGACAAGGAGAGGCTTAATTTTCTCGTCCTTGGGTTGCAGGGTCCGCAAGCAGGTGGTGAACGTGCCATCCTTCGTGGTGCGCCTCGACTCCGAGAAGCACATCGACTTCTCGCTCAAGTCTCCGTTTGGCGGCGGACGGGCGGGCCGCGTCAAGAGGAAGAACATGCGCAAGGCCCAGGGAGGCACCGCCCAGGAGGAAGAGGACGACGACTAGGCGCTGCCGCGGGGATCCGAATAAATGGGTTACTCACATCCAGCCTCTTACTTCTCGTCTGCCAGCATTTTCTCCCCCGATTGGGGACAAAATTTTTTCACAGAATTTGCTCCCATGGAACATTTGATGACTCGCCTCATAGTATCATTTATTTATTCACTCTGAGGTCGCTCACGTTTGTGGTCAGCCTCAGCAAAAACGCAGATCCAGGCCCGTGGATGTCTGCATCCGATCCGCAGTTTGCCAAATCCGATTAATTTTTATCTGCATTTACCAGTCCGCAGATATGAGAGGCTCTAGTCGAGGTGGAAAACTTCCTCAAGATTAACGAGAAAATAGAGTGCAGGCGAGCCGGTGTAAGCTGAACATGATTGTAAACCTAAAACACAACTCCCACGCCGTCTTCTTTCTTTTTTTTTTTTTTTTTTAAGATATGGCGTTGGAGATGTGGTATATAAGGCGTGTAGCGAAATAAACTTTGTAGCTGAGTTTGAGACGTTGCCTCCTCTTTTTCTACCTTCTGTTGTGTTCTCTTTTATGCCCCAGTCTCAGGTTTACAATCATGTTTTCCTCAAGATTCCAAATGAGTATTGCACATCCAGGGTACTCACCAGTTCATCAATTGGTGGGGCAAGTGTGTCCCCTACTGTGATGCGTATCTTTCTGCAAATGGCCAAACATTGCCACCGTATGCTTGTGATCACAGCCCTCTTGTTAATATGTGAAGGGGTTTTGAAGGGGTTTCTTTTTAGGCTTTTACATATTTAATTGACTTAGAGGAACCGTGAAAGTTGCTGTAATCCGGTCTATGCAGGTGACTTGAGTTACGATAAGTCAGATAATTAACTAATGTGTAAATTAGCTCCTTCATTTGTGGACAAAAAGAACATGGTTCTAACTAAGAACTTTTTGGGTGTCATTGAAAAACCACTAAATTAGTATATTGGAAAAATTGGGGGACTGTGGGAGGAACGGAAATGTGCCAAGTTGCCACTCTTGCAACGGGTGTAAGGCTGTTGAGAAAATGCAGGCAAAAAAATAAGCGGGCATGTGTTCTGTTCCGACAGCTTCACGCCCATTGCACAACTAGTAACTTCAGCACAAGGAGGGGGGGGGGTTGCTACGGGCCGATGCCATGGGTGACCCTAGTGACGCCACTGCAAGGGACCCTAATATTTCAAAAATGTACTCATTTCACGATTTTCTATGACGCTCGGAAAGTTGATAATTTTAACCATGTTTTTTCTCTAATTAAGAAGCTTTTGAATAACGGCTAGTTCTAAAACATTGTCATTCGATTCAGACCGCTATTATCTTTGCAGTAAAAAAGATACCCTGTATTACAGACAGTTCGTTTGATCAAACAACCGTGCACTGAAGCAACTTTTGTGCCGCCGTAACTTGTTGAAATGCGTGCTGTCCTGTCGTAGTAACTTTCATCACGTGATTCGGCAGCTGGTCGCGCACCTTGAGCGTTGATTGGAGTTGTGCACGGGCACTTTTCACTTCCGAAATACCATAGAAAGTTCACCCCGAAAATAGAAGATTCATCGCCATTATCTTAAAGGGGGTGCAACGATTTTCGGACTTCGGTCAAACATTTGTGGAAGTTGCCCTCTGACACTTCTGAAGTAAAGAACAGAAAACCGATTTTGCCTGCGTGTCCTAGTTGTTGCGTAAGAAAAAAGATAAATATTGGCATTTCGGGCACCCCTCAACTCACTCCCAGTCTTCAGGGTCACACCTGGTCGCACTCCCAGTGACGTCATTCGGAGTGCCGTGTAGCTTCCCGTGTGCTATCTCGGGGGACGCTTCCTCTCCTCTCTCTGCTGACATTAGCGGGCATTATGCTGCAGCTTAGAGCCGAGCGAGGTCACGTAATCTTCTCGCCGTAGTTCCTTCGGCTGCCACTTGGGGCTGCAGGTGGGGGAAAAACATCGACTTTTGCTTTGCGATTATGCAGCGGAATCGCGGCATGTTTAATGAAGGATGTGTTTTCTCTATCCTCCGGGACACGATAAACAACGTAAAAATGACGAGATGCAGATTCTTTTAATCATAAAATCGTTGCACCGCCCCTTTAATTAAAATGCAGTTGCACGCTCCACCAGAAAGAACCACTGGGCCCGTGAAGCTGGCAAAACCAGTTGTAAATCCTTATTCCAGGCTTTTATCATCACTATGGTATTGATATGATATAAAAGTCCTGATTAGAAGACACGATAGTTAAAAAAAGTTTGCTTTTTGGTCTGACAAATTCTAACCTCGCGTCGAGCCCCCATGCGTTTGCCCATAGTAAGGGCCCTCTTTTTCCGTGGCGTTTCACGCGTTTTACAAATGCCATATAGACCAGATATTTCACATTCTCCGTGATATCTGGCTTATTGCAACGACTGTCCTCGGTAAAAACACTGCTCTTCATGCGCACTCTTTCCTGCGGAAATGCAGGTGTGTGTGACAGCATTCCACAAAGAAGTAAGGTCGTGCAACCTCGAAGACCATCCGGCACCAAAGTGCTGTATTTTATTTTTTCATAGAAGGCGTGCGTTTGAAGGAACAACAGGCGTCGAATGCGTCGTTGACACCTGCCCGTCAAAGTCAGATTTGTTGTTCATCCAACTTCCTCACTCTGACCTTCGTAAAAAAACAAACAGGGCTCCTTTAAAGCTTCAGAGCAACCGTCCTGCTAACAGACAGTCGACAGCTGTCGTCCAGCTCTTTGCACCAAGCAGGAGGGTTTCACCTTTAAATCGGTGTTAGGTCGAATCAACTAGGTTGGTTCGAATGCACGCCTGTGAGCTCTTTACGTTTGAAAGTAACTTTGGTAATAATGCCACTTACCCGCACGACGACAACGAATGCGCTGTCGGCATGGACAGTTTGCTGTCTTCTGGGAATGTTACTTGATCTGACCGCAGCGCAGCAAGGTAAGCCAAACGCTGGTTAGCGCACATCCCTACAGATCGCATTGCACATATAATTCAACCTCTTATGTAGTTCCTTAATAGATACGGCAATATCTCATCAGATAGTTATTTTCTAGAAAGTCGCAGAGAACGCTGCATTTGCTACGAAACCAAAGCCATGTTTGAAGAGTGACCTGCGTCAGGTGCCTGTCGAATGAGTGCACTTGTCCAGTTTCGGTTTTGAGAATGGCAGGGAAGAGCAATAGAAGGAATGAAGCACGTGCCGGAGTGGGTGGTGATTAGAAAAATATGCACTGCAATTCTCGGAAGCAGAAGAGAAAAATGAAGAGATTTTGTTAAGTGATAATAATTCAACGAGGTAGAGGGGCTTAGAGCGATACACTAGCAGCTGAAAGTGACCCCCAACCGGCCGCTGCCATATTGCACGTTTTTGACCACTAGACACGCGACCTTGTAGTTTTACGTCAAGATTTTAACAAAGAACTGTTTACAGACAATTGCTTATTGATCTCCATGAACAGTACCGACGACATAAGCTATGTTTCGTTCGTTTTAAGTCCAAAATGTGCTTTTACGACAAAAAACTGGCAGATTTGCAATGGCTCCGCTAGATGCCGTCTGTTGCGGTGCTGTATTTTGGGTTTTTGCCGGAGCTAGACACTGATCTCTGGAGCTAAAAGTATTGAAAAATAGTTCATGTTTCTTACAACTATCACGATACAAATCTCGGCTCAGTTTTGCGTGAAAGCCTCGGGGTTTGGTACGGTAACGTGTCTATAGTGGTCAAAATTGTACAACATGGCAGCAGCCAATGGGGGTTACTTTTTCCTGGTGAATGGGTTACCAGTTTATCGCTACTTTAAGCATCAGTAGCAGAAGACACGACAGACGCAAGGCGTTTGAAAAACGGGACTGCATGGGCCAACTGGGCTTGCTATTGTTTATTTCATGTTATAAATGCCAAAGCATTAACTGTCCCATAGAGCAAAGCCACCGTTGTCTGTAACCACGAAAAACGGCACTTAAAATCCGTCTAGCAGCGAAAAATGGCGGCTAAATTCCCATTGGTTGAGCACAGCAACGCAGATGCTCCGTCACGGAAGCCGTGGAGAAGGTGGGGGTGCTCCATGCAGTGCGAGCCAGGGCAGCCTGCGCGGCACACCACCGCACTCATCGCCGGCACTGCGGCCACTTCTGGTGGCGTTCAATTGGAAATTAATGCTTTCGCGTTTTTATTGTTGTGTGTACTAAAGCCTTAGAAGCTTTACACACCAGAATCTTCATAAGAGGCGAACTTAAAAGCACATAATCCCGTTCTTCTTCGTTTTACACCTGCTAGCATTGCAGCGAGTGATGCGGCCACTAGAAACAAGCTTAAATTTGGACAGACTCGGTATTTTTAATGAGACCTAATATAAGGATGTCGAGACAAACATTTAGAAAATATTAAAGTGTGCCATACTTTTGTTTAGGTGCCAAAGATTAGCATTAGACTAGCTGTCTACAACAGTTGCAAAAATCAACGGAACATAAAAAAAACTTGTTTCTTCGTGTGTATTGTATTGGTTTGATTTATATAAAAGTTATAATAGCAATTATCTTGACAGGTAAATAAAGATTGACTTGTTACCAGAAACGGTTGATAAGGGCAAGATAAACATTGCCACCCTCTCATGACTTGCAATGCTTACAGGCCCTCTACATGCGCACTGCGAGAGAATAGATTAGAATAAGGAGATTTTTCTATGCTATTTATATACAGGCGAACATCTTGGAATTCGAGTAAACGAAATTCAAATAGGACCGAGACATAATGACATCGTGAGACAGAAAAGGGTGGAAGGCCCAGAGTGTACTCTACATTCCCCTTCCATGGGTGCGCAGATCTCCAGTTCCGGCTTACAGCTTCGCATATTTGCGCGACAGTGGCTTTCCAGCTAATGCTTTGTAAACATCTCTCCTGTCCGTCTTCGAATGCGAAAGCTCGGGAAGGATCACCCACTCGGGTGTGGGCGATCCCTCCCGAGCGTCCTAGCAAGGCAGTGGTCTCTCGGGGCCGTGCAAATGCGGTGGGAGAAAAGGAGAGCGGAGGAAGGGAGGAAGAAAGATGACGGCCCCCTGGGAGCGTATTGAAAGCTAGGCACAAAGTATATCGAAGGCTTTGCATGCGCCGATGTTGCACGCGTGGCAACTTCGGTGCACCACTGCGCTCGCAAGCGCTCCTGGTCTGTCTAAATTTGACTGATTGAGTTGTTTGCGATGCTGGACCGACTCACCTCCATAGAGCTCATTTGTGCAGGTTTGACAGGTTTCATAAAAGCGGCCATACAAGCAGCGGCATATCCAGGGAGGAGGCTGACGCCCCGTAAGCCACTCCCCTGGACATCCCAGCAACCTCAGCCCCCCCCCCCCCTCCCCAGAAAAAAATTCCTGGCTAGGCTACTCAGTGCGAGACATAAAAGAAAAGAAACCAAGACACATCTCGTTTCTCTATTACTTTTCTTTTTTAACTTGAAACGTTTTCAGGTGAAGCCTCAAAAAGCGCAACCACGAATTTTACCCCCGCTAAATTTAGTGGGGAAATTGACATCATATGGCCAGATTCCCCGCCAAATTTAGCGGAGAAATTGACGTGATGTGACTGAACGCAAATTCAGTTTACCCGCTAATTAAGCAGAAAATTGAAGTCGCGCGATCTCAGCACCATACCACGGCAAACCTCACTCATGAGGGCCCTCACTCACCCTCATTCCCCTCATCTTCAGAGGTGACGTGAGGGTGAGTGAGTTTCTGAACCAGGAAAATTCATGAGTATGAATGTGAGTGAGGGCCGTGAGTGCGCGAGAGTGTGTGAGGGCCATGAGTGCGTGAGGGGCGTGAGGGCGGTGAGTGGCGTGAGGGCCATGAGTGCGTGAGGGGTATGAGGGCCGTGAGGTCGGTGAGTGCGTGAGGGCCACGAGTGCGTGAGGGCGGTGAGTGTGTGAGCGGTGTGAGGGCCATGAGTGCGTGAGGGGTGTAAGGGCAGTGAGTGCGTGAGGTCCGTAGGGGCGTGAGGGCTATGAGTGCGTGAGGGCGGTGAGTTCGTGAGGGCCATGAGTGCGTGAGGGGTATTAAACGAGAAACACATGTACAACGAAACCGTACGATCCGACGTGCGAACTGCCGGAATGACCTTCGCGGGCGAGGGTCTTCGTAGCACCAGAGAGAGAGCATTGAAAACCCTCGCCTCCGACCGTCATATTGCCTGATCGGACGTCGGATCGTACGGTTTCGTCGTACATGTGTTTCGCGCTTTAGCGCGTGAGGGCGGTGATTGCGTAAGGGGTGTGAGGGCGGTGAGTGGCGTGAGGGCCATGGGTGCGTGAGGGGCGTCAGGGGTATGAGTGCGTGAGGGCGGTGAGTGGGTGAGGGGCGTGAGGGCTATGAGGGCCGTGAGGGCCATGAGTGCATGAGGGGCGTGACGTTCAGTGAGGGTGAGTGTGATTGTGAGGATGAGTGAGGGGCTGAAGGTGAGTGTAGCTGTGAGGGTGAGGGTGAGTGAGGGGCTTAGGTGAGGGTGAGTGAGGGCGACCTAAAATGCCGACCTCTGCTCAGCACTAATTTAGCTTCCCGGCTGGACTTAGCAGCGTAAATGGCGTCACACGGCTTCATGTCGTGTGACCTACAGACAAAATCAGTTTCCCCGCAAAATTTAGCAAAAAAATTTACATTACGCTTCACGAATTAAGCTTGTTCACACTCTTGCGACCGAGTACAACCGAGAGAGACGAGATCTGTTAAAACTTCTTAAAAATATCTTATGACGAGGGAACACACTGACATTTTGGCGCCATCTATGCGATGACCCTGGAACTGCATTTCACAAGAGCGAAGGTTTTGCGGGATTTCCGAGGTCAAATGTGCGTAATACCTACAAGAAAGGCTCGTTTATAACGTTTACAAAAGTTTTTCGAGCCAAGAAAGAAAGGATAATGGGCGAGAAAAAAGAAACTATGCCGCACCGCTAAGTTTCCTCTGGTTGTAAGAGGTTTTAAGGAACCCAGGTTTAAGAGGTCGTAAGAGTGTGAACGGGCCTTTATACACAAAGTCAGTTTCTTTGCTAGATTTAGCAGGAAAAGTGACGCCACGTGACCTAGACATAAATTCAGATTACCCACTACCTGTCATGTCCCATACTCTGTGGACATAGGCCGTCCTGATGGGTAAAGTCAATTGGCCAATCGGGTGGAGAGGAGTGGGTGGAAATCAGTGGGGTGAAAAGTGGACACCTGGAGGTCCAGCCAGACAAGAAACGCCTGGAGGTTACTAGCTCTAAACCAAGAATGTTTCACGTAGCCACACATTACCAGGGCAATTTGCTGTACTTTTTCTGTCTTTTCCAGACTCATTTTTTGTTCCGTCTCGAGTGTACGCTCTTCTTGGGGCTTCTATTATACCAAGAGAAACTAAAGGAAAGGAGACGAGAGTGTACAGCAAGGGAAGACGTAAAGGAGTTGCCTTCGTCTTTACTGCCTTTCTTCGATCGGAGTGAAAGAAGGCGTTGCCTCCTCTTCGTACAGGGTCTGGTGTTCATTCGGCATTCGGATGCCAGACCGTGTGCAAGTCGAAGTGATGCCTTCGTTCGCCCCAATTGGAGAGATACAGCAGGTAGGGACAAAGGCAGGTAGCCTTTGCAAGTACCCACTACCCTTCCAATCGAAATCTGGAGCTCCGACACCACCGTGCATCATTCTCATCTTTGTATTGAGCGGTGTGCACCTAGGGAACACATACCTAAAGAGAACGCAGGAGATGATTACGGGGTGCTTCACCTGTCGAAATAGATAACAATATGGGAGTTGCATTAATAATTTCAAATACTCGCAGGTTCACCGATGAGGCCGGCCAGATTCCGAATACTTAATCTCGGTCCCATGACCATCGGGCAATGGCGTGGATACGGCCCAGAGCCTTCCCGGCAACTCGGAAAACAGTACCAAATGGGCCGGTTACCCCTGCCCTCAAGAATCGAACCAGAACCAGGAGGAAATGGAGGGCGCTTTCAGTCACCGTTGGGACCACAAAGAGAAAATGGCAGCTTATTTCCACCATTACTCAGACAAAGAGGAAATGGAAGCCTCTTTTGCCACCTCATGGACAAGAAAACAGAAGCTTCTTTCCACCATCGTTTGGAAAAAGAGGTAACGGTAGCCTCTTTCCACCACTATTTGGACGAGGAGATGGCAACCCCTTTTCACCACCATTTGGACGAGGAAATGGCAGCTTCTTTCCGCCATCGTTTGGAGAACAAAACAGCAGCCTCTTTCCACCACTATTTGGACGAGGAGGAAACGGCAGCTCCTTTTTACCACCGTTCGGAAGAGGAAATGGCAGCTTCTTTCCGCCATCGTTTGGAGAACAAAACAGCAGCCTCTTTCCACCACTATTTAGACGAGGAGATGGTAGCCCCTTTTCACCACTGTTTGGACAAGGAAATGGCAGCTTCTTTCCGCCATCGTTTGGACAAGGAGAGAACAGCAGCCTCTTTCCACCACTATTTGGACGAGGAGGAAACAGCAGCTCCTTTTTACCACCGTTCGGACGAGGAAATGGCAGCTTCTTTCCGCCATCGTTTGGAGAACAAAACAGCAGCCTCTTTCCACCACTATTTGGACGAGGAGGAAACAGCAGCTCCTTTTACCACCGTTCGGACGAGGAAATGGCAGCTTCTTTCCGCCATCGTTTGGAGAACAAAACAGCAGCCTCTTTCCACCACTATTTGGACGAGATGGCAGCCCCTTTTCACCACCATTTGGACGAGGAAATGGCAGCTTCTTTCCGCCATCGTTTGGAGAACAAAACAGCAGCCTCTTTCCACCACTATTTGGACGAGGAGGAAACAGCAGCTCCTTTTTACCACCGTTCGGACGAGGAAATGGCAGCTTCTTTCCGCCATCGTTTGGAGAACAAAACAGCAGCCTCTTTCCACCACTATTTGGACGAGGAGAAACAGCAGCTCCTTTTTACCACCGTTCGGACGAGGAAATGGCAGCTTCTTTCCGCCATCGTTTGGAGAACAAAACAGCAGCCTCTTTCCACCACTATTTGGACGAGGAGGAAACAGCAGCTCTTTTTACCACCGTTCGGACGAGGAAATGGCAGCTTCTTTCCGCCATCGTTTGGAGAACAAAACAGCAGCCTCTTTCCACCACTATTTGGACGAGATGGCAGCCCCTTTTCACCACCATTTGGACGAGGAAATGGCAGCTTCTTTCCGCCATTGTTTGGAGAACAAAACAGCAGCCGCTTTCCACCACTATTTGGACGAGATGGCAGCCGCTTTTCACCACCATTTGGACGAGGAAATGGCAGCTTCTTTCCGCCATCGTTTGGAGAACAAAACAGCAGCCGCTTTCCACCACTATTTGGACGAGGAAGAAACGGCAGCTCCTTTTCACCAGCGTTTGGACGAGGAAATGGCAGCTTTTTTCCGCCATCGTTTGGACAAGGAGAGAACAGCAGCCTCTTTCTTCCCCCACTTGGACAAAGAAACGGCAGCCCCTTCCAGCCACTGTTGGGACCCCAAGGAAGAAACAGCAGACTTTTTCTACCACCATTCGAAACACAAAGAGGAGACGGCAGCTTCTTTTCACCACCATCCAGACCACAAGGAGGTGCCATGACCATCGGTCAACGGCGCAAATACGGACCGGAGCCTCCCCCACGTCTTGGGCAACTCGAAAGACGGTATCAAATGAGTCAGTTACCCCTCCCCGCCATCCCCTCAAGAATTGTAACAGGACAAGCTGAAAACGACAGCCTTCTTCAGCCACCGTTCGGCCCACTGGCGCAGTCACCACAAGCGTCTCCGCGCTGCCCTTCGGAAAAGGCCTTGAGAATGGGAACGTGGTCCGAACAGGGCAGCGACACCCTGTCCCAAGCCACTGGGGTGAACCATGGATCCCAGGCAGGGTTCTACCCTCCCTCAACCTCCTTTGGATCCGGACAGTCGGGGTCTCAGCAAGGAGTCCCTCCTGGAGGGCACCCGGGCCAAGGGTCTGGCGTAATCCTTGGGTCCTCGTCGTATGGCGTGCGCGATCCTTGGGTGTCCCCTTCTGGACAAAGACCGTCCGGAGGGGAGGGAATGTTTGGCCCACGGCCCGGTGCCGGCGGACACGAAGAGTGGTCTCCGTTGAGTTCAGACGTGTCCGGGACACGGCCGTACCGACCTCCGTCCAGGGGTGGAGAGCACAGCGAGTACGGTCCCGGTACGTTGACCGGGTACGACCAGCGGCCAGAGGGCGGAAGGCCTCCCTACGAACTGCTGGGGACTGGAGCTTCTGGTCAGGCAACCAGAGACCTTGGCTACCCGTCGCCCGGTTCGGGAATTTACGGGTTCGGCCTCAATGGAGGCAGACCTCCGTTCTATACGCCGAGGACGCTGACCAAAGGCAGAGTTCCCGAAGACACGGCTTCCGAAGGCGGAGCTCCTGAAGTTGGAGCTTTTGAAGTCGGAGAAGTTGGAGCCCCTGATGTCAAAGTTTCTTAAGACTGAGCTCCCAAAGACACACCTCTCGAAGTCATAGCTAAAGGACCTGGCTGAAGTTCCAAGTTGCCCGTTTCTAAACGCGCAATAACAAAAAGAGTCACCAAAATGGGAAAGACCAAAATGTGTAAAAAATCTGACAAAAAAAAAAAAAAAAGATGTTTTAGTTTGTGGAGAAAGAAAAGAGAACTTGGGCCAGGAAACGCGCTGCAGCAAAAATGAAAGCTGCCTAGTAGGAGACGGCCCAATGAAGCAGGGGCAAGAAAGAAAGGCTGTGCTTAGAGTCGGCCCCCTTTTCTTAACTCTCTTTTGTTCTGGCAGACCAATTACAGCATAGTTATTTTGCATTGATGTCAAGTTGGCTTTGTTGGATGCTGCGGAGAGACATAATAAAGCTTGTTTCACACATAACGCTGCACTCATAAAATCGGCCATCCCAAAACACGGGCGACAGCGTGTTTCTTTCATTGCCATACTACACGCAGTTGGCCATAGACAAGCAAAACAACTTTTCAACTAGAACATTTGATTCGAGAACCTCGAATCACCCAAATTCTTCCTTTGGAAAGATGGAAATGTCTTTCTAGGACAGTACAATTAATGTAGAACAAAAATAAAGGGCATTCCCTTCAGTCAGATCACAATGGTAATTAGGACAAAGCTAAATTACTTTATGGAAGTGATTGATGTAGTGATATGCGTTCTACAAGAATATCTAATTTATTAAACTGATTAATTATAGCCATATTGGCAGTGGACGAATTTCACGTCCGCTCCGGCGGTGTTCCCAGGTCGTCTCGCCTAGCGCAGGCTTGTATATAGTCTTGTGCGCGTCCTCCTTTCCCGGCACCTCCTCGCGGCACATTGCTCAGTTGGCCGAAGGGAGAGCGGTGGACCCCAACGACTGGTCGCGTATCTGCTCCGAATGCCGTCCGGGGGACTTGCTGATGGAGAGGAACGCAGCCCCTGCTATGGCTGTCGACCGCACCACCACAACTTAGAAATGCACCTTAGTGTTGGAACCGACACTTGTGAAAGACTAGAGGGCAGCAAAATTGTGTCCGTTGCAGGTAAAAGGGGCACTGAAGTCGATTTTGAGATCGTCCTTTCATGGTGACAACTCAATCTAGACGCCCTAAGCATCCCAACAAACCCGAAACCACGACCGTGCGTAGCTTATTTCCTCATTAAAAGCGTGTTCAAAGATTGCGACACGCCCTTTATGGGAAGATTTTTGTTCCGAGTCAAGTGGTTGACGAAGGGCGCTTGTGTGACAGTTGCAAGCGATGACTTCGCCCACAAAGAAAAAGAGGAGTCGTATCCGAATGTGTACCTATCAGACTCTCTTCAAAACGAGTTATAATAAAATCATTCGGTATCTGCGTGTATTGTAGGGCTTTCATTGGTCCACACAATGTAGTCCGCGAGCAAAAAAAAGTCCATACGTTTTTCTATTGCCCCGAGGTGAATAGGCGGTTTTGTAATATAGGACTTGGTATATGTGGGAACTAACACATTTTAAACAATCCAAGATCAAAAACGACCTTTTTCAAAAATGACTTCAGTGCCTCTTTAAGAAACACAAGAAAAGTCCCTCCTAGAAAGCTTGAATGGATGGAGGGGACATAGGAACCGGCCGACTGGCGGTTTCCTTCTCTTTAACGGCTCTGCTAATGTGGGAATAGCGGAGGCCTTTGTGGGAGGTTGTCCTGCGTTTCTTATATTGCAACAGACCACAGACCAGACCGAATCTCTAATTACAAGCGTGTAGTGGGTACAGCAAAAAGAAAAAGGAAGAATGAACCAAGATTTGTTCCAGACTAGATCTCGCTTTATTCATTCACTGTTTCCTCTCGGTGCAGCTTGCTGCAAGCTTTTCCCTGACAGGAAACCGTCGCAACGCCGGAGACCATTCGCCACGACATTTGAAGCAGAGCAAACGGCACCCTCCCGGCCTATTTCGGACACTCTTTCTGCTGCGGCTAAGGTCTAGGCGATGGCGGGCGACGCATGGTGGAAGGACGTGCACATTGGGCCGGGCCCCGTGAGCGAAAATTGGCGACTTTCGGTGCGGGCCGTGGCAGGCAAAGAGGAAAAGCAAACGGCGACGGGCAACGCGAGCCTCACGCGCATGCTGCCAAAGCACAGCGAAAGTCAACGAGTCCGTGCTGGAGGATAGGCATTCACAAGAGACGCCCTGCAGTTTTCACCTTGCCAGTGACTACAGTTCCTTCCTCCAAAAAAGTTGCATCTGTGCCCCAAACCCATTTCGGAATGAGGTGTGGCACAGCTACAAAAGGGTCAGCAAAATCGGAAATAAAAAAAAGTTGCACTTTAATAACGCACAATATGCAGGGAAAAAATATATTCTTCCTTGTGTCGCTTGCACGATTTTAAGGAAAGTAATGAGGGATTCTTACTAAAATTCACTTTGATACAAACTGGGTACTCGAAAAGATCATCGCATCAGTGAAAAACAATCGCTACGCTCTAAAATGTTCTAACAATAAGAGAGAAAAAAACTGAGCAACACTTGCACATTTTTGTAGCCTCCGTTTGCGGTGCAATCGGTGCAACTAGTGGTGTAGTGGACTGCGAGCGAGTCTAGAACCAGACATATCACGCCGAGAAGAAATATGTAAAAAAGTTGTTCTGCACTCGTTGCACTAAAAGCAGAAACAAAACATACATACACCCACACACACTTTCTTCTGCTTTGAAAGAGGCAAACGTCAAAACGACTCTGCTTCGGTCTTCTGTGCTCGTAATCGTGCGTAAACAGCTGCTACCGACGGTAGGAGAAACAAAAACTGCTCAGCAGGACTCGTACGAGTTTAAAAGTGATGCAAACGCAGCCCAAGTTTGTGGGCTATCTAGGTTAAGCCAATATGTATAGCTGACTTGATCCAATCCAAGCCAACGCCATCTCTTCTCTTTGCCATATGAATTCGATTGGCTTATCCCAAACATCCCACATGCTTACCCACTTTGCGACACACACTTTATCAGTAAGGCCCATCAAAAAACTAAAATTCCATGGTCAGCGCAGGCTACGGAACAACCAAATTGCCGGGCTCTGTACTACATGCGTGCTAAAAGTTGCTGAAAGAATGCGCGCCGCATTATCCTTTGTCTGGAGACTAAGCTGGCACGACTACTCCGAGAACGTCCGAAAAAGGAGTGATCGATTACACGAGACTATTTACAAATGTACAACACCGCTGGGTCCTGCAAGACGTCGCAGATTCGGACAAACCGCCAGTCACCCGACAAGAAGCACACAGACGTCAATCTACGTACGACGCCTACCGAAAGCGGGCACGGGTGGCTGACGACCGCGTTCGAGAATCCCTCTCAAACGACCCTGGAGTAACTTTCGGTGACAACCCATCTGTTTTAATAGTCAGCGAGGGTCACTGGAGCCAAAGGCTTCGCAACTTTTCGTTGGCGACAAATGTTCTCGAGGAGGGAACACTCCTGTTACGGTCCCGAATCAATCTTGGTCATGTGACTGTGGGTTTTTGGGCCACGAGGGTGGAATGAATGAACGCGGTCGCCGCCGAAAATCGGCCGCACTAGTGGAAGCAGACGACGCGCGGAAAAGGTTTAGGGATGCTCGCGAGAAAAGAACGCTCCCAAACCGAAGAGTGAGCAATAATGGGAATGCTTCGGAACCACAAAATGCAAAAAAAAAACTGTCCTCAAGAACCCCATTGTTACAAAGTCCATGAAACAATAAAGGAAAAAAGAGGTGCTCGTTAACACAATGGACGGCAGTGACATGAGAAACAAGGTTGGGCAAGAGGTTCACGCCTCCTGCTGCCATCAAAGAAATTATTGAAAGGGTCCAATGCGAGAGGATCTGCCGAAAAAGATCCGCTAAATGGAGGTCTGTAGTCCGCAAAGGAACCGATATCCGCAGATCAGTGCCAATCATAAAAACTTTAGAAAAACCCGCCTCAACAAGGTGTGCCGTCTGCCAACCCATCTAGAAGATGGCACAGCATTGTTAAAGTCTTGGAAAAACTGAAACAGCTGTAGCTTCCGTTACGTCCTTAAGAATAAGGTTTGCTGAACACTCCTATGGATGCAAATTATAATGTAGTGGTAAGCAGAGTTATTAAACTTAGGTGGAATTTTTTCCTGGAGATATACGATTTGCCATCCCAAAAACTCGTCAGTTTTAAATCCATTTCAAGCTTCCCCACCCAAGAATATGTTAGTTACCACAAACCCTTGCAACGAATGTGCTAGACACACTAACACTGAGAACCAATTCAAAATACAATAGTACAATGCATTTGGTCATTTATGGAACGCTTTGTCTGTCAAGGTCCAACGAAACCAAGAAACTACAAGACAGACAAAGAGTGCAACCAACTCCAGGGTTGAAGCCCTGTGCAACATTTCGCTTCCCAAGGTCGCAACGGCCGGAACAACCACAAACAAGCAGTATGCAAGTTATTCAAGAAGCTCGACCTTGTAGTCAAGGTCAAAGCCAAGTCAATGACTAAAATCCCTTTTCTTTTTGTGCAACCGTCACAAGAATGAACAATGGCTACGGCACCAGCAAGCAATGGTGCAGTTTACAAGCCTGTAACTAAAATCAATTTGAGAATAAAACCAGTAAGATAATAAAAATGAACTGATGTTGCTTAGAAGGAACGGTCGCATGAAAGAATTTCATAATGGGAATATTGGTATCCTCTGTCCTTCATGACCTTATGGTTGAGGGGCCAAAGTGGAGTGGGCTTGGCTTCGACTACGACCAAGCCAAACTCCCCATATCTGTCGGCGGTTCTCACGCATTCAAGTCTTCCAGGGATGAAAAGAAGCTCAAAAGAACGGGCAGTACCCATATCCACTGTACCCAAGTCCATGGTACCTTTGTCCTCGAACCCAAGTCCTTGGTACCGTCCATGGCACCTAGGTACCGGGGATTTAAGCTCACGGTACCCAAGCCCATGGGACCTATGTACACAGTACCAAAGTTTTTGTGACAATGTCCATGATACCCAAGTCCTCTGAACCTATGTCCACGGTACCGAATGCTCCAGGATTGAAGTTCATAGTACCCAAGTACCTGGGACCCAAGTTCATGGTACAAAAGTCCACGGTGCTTGTCCCCAGGGCCTAGGTTAACAATACTTAAATTCTTGGACCTAAGTCCATGGGACCTAAGTTTACAGTACTGAAGTCCATGGTGCCTGGATACCTGGGACCTAAGTCCACAGTATCAAAGTCCCTGGGACCTAAGTTAATAGTACCCAAGTCCACGGTGCCTGTCCCCAGGACCTAGGTCCACAGTACTTAAGCTCTTGGACCTAAGTAACCAGAACCCAAAGTTCACAGTACCCGAAATTCATGGTACTTGGCTGAGACCTAAGTCCGCAGTACCCAAGTCCTTGAACCTAAGCCCACAGTACCCAAGTTCCTGGGACCTAAATTCATAGCATCAAGACCACGGTACCAAAGTCCTCAAGATCGAAGTCTGCAGTACCCGAGTCCTTGCGACAAACCCTGCGTGTGTGGAATGCGGTCTTAGAGGGTGCCACCGAGGAAGAGGCGGGTTCGGGAGAGGAGGGTGAGGCCGACGTCGCGCTGTCGCGGGTGTGCGTTGGAGTAGGAAGGCCCGGCGGCTGCTGTTCCCTAACAGGACGGCGGAGACTCCTGCGGCGCGGCTGCCGTGCCGCCGTTCATCTGCCCAAAGATGTTGCTGATGTAGAAGGCCACGTCCACCGTGTCGCACTCCGCGCGCAGGATGAACGGGTGGTCCTGGGATGGGAAGGGACATGCCACTGTGCAGCCGCAAGAGACAAGCAGACGGCGCAAAAACAATAGAATGCACACGCGACCCTTGAGCTCTGCCGAAATGCTTAGAATCACCCTTGTCTGCAAAGCTATTTGAATTTCCTCCAACTTCTGCACTCTTTCGTTCGCTGTGCTGCTGGAAACGAGTCAATGTTGTGCTTTTTGCCTGCAGGAACTTACAACAGGAGCGCTAACAATGTCCTCATTGCACATACAAAAGGCACAGCTCGGACAAACATTGGCACCGGGTTCGCTATTTGGAGTGCTCTCTCCATTGTGTGCTCGTCGAGAGCAGTCGATACCTGCCAGGCTCGCCACGTGAAGCGTTCCGGGAAGGAAGAATAACCCAAACAAAACAAGGCCTAACTCTTGCAGTCAACATCCTTTTTTTTTTTTATAAAGACAGTTTTAGGGGACAAGTGCAACTTAGCAGTATGCAACACTGAATGGGCCGTAACATCAGACAAGCACGGGATAACTAAAAGTGAACCACTGTGTCGCTCGTCTATGCCTGAGGTCGAGAGACCGGATGCCACATGACAGGGAGAATCCAACTCACCAGCAGTTTCTTGTACTTGGGCCTCACTTGCTCCTCTTTGATGAGGCTATCACATAAAAAAAAGAAAAAAAAATGAAGCATTTTTAATGCGAATAGCATTCTTTGGATACTTCACGCACTTTTCGTCTATGTATCTATCTATCTATCTATCTGACTATCTAACCTCTTACGCCGCGGGTCGATAAATAAATAAAAAAGACCGGCGCCGGCTGGGATTCGAACCGTTGACCCTTTGATCAGCAGGCAGACGCGCTAACCACAGAGCTATGAAGGCAGTCATTCAACGCACTCTAAACGGTTGTTTATATCTTTACCATAGGACGCGCTTTACAGCGCTGTCACAGCTACCGGTGCGCGCGCGTTCCATGCACGAGGGCTCATTCCGCTCTCGTGAGGCTGAGCACGGCCGCTAGCTCACCCTCTCCCGCGCTCGGGAGAGGGTGATGTAGCGGCCGTGCTCAGCCTCACGAGAGCGGAATGAGCCCTCGTGCATGGAACGCGCGCGCACCGGTAGCTGTGACAGCGCTGTAAGCGCGTCCTATGGTAAAGATATAAACAACCGTTTAGAGTACCGTTGGTTGAGACTAGCTGAGACGCCAGAAAGTCTGGTCGGTACCATTTTGAGTGTTTGTGCGTATGGCGCGTGCTTTGCTCGCCTTCCTAAGTGACACAAACGCACGTGCTGGGCTGTGGAGATCGTGCGCAGGGCTGTGAAAGTGTCAACAAATTTAGAATCGCCTCAAGAGTGGGCTGGCGTATCTAGAGTGTGCCGGCCACCTGACGAACGCGCATAACTCCGCACCGTTTGATGCTATTCGCATTAACGTAGATAATCATTCCCAAAGGATGGGTTCTGCTGATTTTTATTTGTATGTTAACATCTTCAAATCAAGTCATTAGACAGGCATGCAAGTGAGTTCTTGGCCCTTGTTGCTCATACCATGTATAGGGGGCAAGTAAAACTGTTAGAAAAATGAAAGCCGTTTACAACTCCCTGTAACACCGCTTTTGAGGAGAAGGGAAGGGTACTGAGGGGAGGGTATAGCCCTCCTTCCTCCTCCTCCCCTCAAGGGGGATCACGTGACCTGGGGGGGGTTACATGACCAGGGGGTCATATGACCTGGGGGTCACGTGACACAGGTCATGGACCCCCCAGGTCATGTGACCTGGGGGTCGATGATCTTACGGTTACGGCGACAACGCTTAACCCGGAAACGGGCCATTAAGAGCTGCGCTCTAAAAATTAAAACATAAAAACAAGGTTGTTTTTTTCTACAACATATTACAATGCAAGGATGAGGAAATAATAGGGAAGCAGAAAGATGACGGCACTGAAGAAGACCCCTGAGCAATGAAATTCTCAATGTGACAAAGCTTCCAATTCCTCAGTATAACTTCATTATACTGAGTTATAAACAAACCATGAAATTATAGTCTAAGCTCGTTATAAGAGACCTTGATATTGACCAAGATTTCGGTCTGTCGTTAAAGGAGTATGTTGTATGCAGATATGAAGTTGAGTCAATGGTACATAGAGGAAAACGAACCGAATTTCACAAATCGGTACGTTATATCCAAATGTCTGTTGTAATGAGCTTAGACTGTAGTAGTTTTAATATTTTGGTTATCTGGTACTCAGAATAAACACTAACATCTATGAAGCAGAGAACAAGCTTTTGCCAAGAGCATCATAACCCCTACCTAAACGCAAGTAGATCAACACCCAGGGAATGAGCAATCAGCTTAGCCAAGCTCGCCAGAGAGAGAACAGAACAGGGCCGCAAGCCTCAGAAATAGCAATGCAGGCAAAGGAAAAAAAAAAACGGCTGAAGCGGCATTATTTAAGTTCCACCAGGCTCCCAGGGATGCCCTAAACGCCCGCTTCAATAGACAAGCGTGTCAGTCTTTCAGCATGCAGGCGGTTTCTGGCAGACGAAAACCAAGTCTCTCAGTTGCTACCATCCTCTCCGAAACGCGTTTTCGTTGACAAGAGAAAAAGGGCAGCACCGGAGGGCCTCACCAGGTGTTGACGAAGTCGACGAACTCCATGGTGAAGCAGTTTCCGTTCTCGTTGGGGCTCAGCTGCGGGGGGTCCCCTGCACAACCTGGGTCAGCTGCTCGAAGACGCTGTTCCACTTTGGGTACGGGAACCGCCCCGTTGCCACCTCTATCTGCACGCAAACAAAGGAAACGTCCACGTTGAAGAAATGACCCAAGAACAACAGTAATGCCACGGCGACGGAGGCGGTAGAACTGTCAAAACGACGGAGCCGTAACAAAGACGAGGGAACAGCCGCAACTGTCAAAACGACTGAAGAACAGCTGTAATGCCACACTGGTGGAGGAACCGACGGAATGTAGAAATGATTAACAAACTGCCGGAATGAGTGGCACAGCCAGTAGAAAGGTTTTGGGGCTTCAGCCCAGCCCAGCCCAGCCCAGCCCCCTTCCCCTTCACTTGAAATCCAGCCGACCCTATAATGTAGATGTGCATTTTGACCCCAACTCCATCAATTCAAGTCGCAGACATCCCCTTCCCATCTCAGCCGTAATGTAAAAATGACGAACAAGGCCATGATGTAGGAACGGCAGAGAAACGGCCGTAGTGTCGAAATGCGCTACTATGTTCCCGGCAATCGTATCCGTGGCATATTGAATTTACTAGAGTAAAGAAATTCCCCATTGATAAGCAAGGCCCCTCCATATGCTTTCCTGCAGTGCTCACGCAAGGCAAATAGTTGCGTTTCAAGCTACAAATTCAGCTAATAATGAGGCTGAGAAAACCACCGTTTGCAACGTGACCTGCGCCGAATCTTGGAGAGTGAACTCTGTGAGGCCCGCGGTTGACACGAGCTCTGTTCACTTTTGATTTTGCAGCCTTCGGAGACTGGGACTTACTATCCATGCTGCAGCCCTCATCCGGATTACAAGCTTTTCCAAAACTATTGGGCACACTGAGGTATGATAAGCTGTTCAAACTGCTACTGTCTGCGATAGTCTGCATATTTCCTGAACGGATGGTTCCCTTTCACGTCACTACGAACTGACATTTTATTAGAAAAAAGAAAAAGCACCCCTAAGCTCTTGCACAACTGCCCATTGTCTTTTCTTTTCCTTCTCTGCTTTCTGAAGTGGTTGCCGTTTGCGTTGCAAGTATACTGACGCCTACCTACATTTGTGTTATAGCAGCTTCTTGCCTCGGCCTTCCCCTTCGGTGAAGACAAAATAATTGATGTTACCGCTTGTGCAGAGAGACATTGGGGAGACAGATGATCACAATGGCAGGTGTTTGAAGGGCAACTCCGATCGAAAACAAAACCAAAATAAACAACTGGTATTGCTTTAGTGGCATGAAATATGATCACAGCCGAAATATTACGTCAAAGTGAAGCCGCATACTCCACTAAACCCACTTTTAAAAATGCGACCAGCTGTTCTTTAGCGGGCGGCAAGCGGGTTTTAGCTTTTAGCCAAGGAGCACTGGAGCAGCACCCCGTGACGTCACGTGGTGGCCGTACGGCTGATGATCAGTGTTGCCATCCCTCTAGCAGATGGTTTCGGTTTTGCCGTAGGCGCCCGAATATTTATGAAACTACACACAACAAAAATAAATAAATTATACCTCGTAATTTAGGGACACTGCCTTAGCCGAAAATGGTTGTAATCCCAAATTAAAAGTATTGACTGGAGTTGCCCTTTTAAGATTCCTCTCATTTTTACACACTCTTGTAACCAAATAGTAGTAATTAAAAAAACAAAAAAAAAAGCTAAAGAGAAACAAATGTGAACAGAGCTGCCTAGAAAAAGAAAGAAGTGAAAGAACTTTGAATCGGCTTCCACCTGCTGCGATTTTAGAGAGCTGGAAGCGTGCCGAGGAACCGAGACCGGTGAGCTGGATGGAGGCTCTTGGGGCGCACTCACCAAGGTTATTCCGAGGCTCCAGACGTCCGACCTGACATCGTATCCAATGCCCCTGGCCGGGTCAATCCGTTCGGGCTGCACAAGCATGGAAAAAAAGTTGGCAAAGATTTCAGGTCAAGCGAGAGACTACACGACCGTCATGCGACCCTTTTCAACAGGTCGTGTCTCATCTGACACATCGTGCCTGTAACTTGCACAACCATTGCAAACATTTTCAAATTAAAAAAAAAAAAAAGAATCTCGTAAATTACGTACTGTGAACGACTGAATATTCGCGAATCGAGAAACATTGGTAAGCAACACCACAGTAAGTCACGCCGCCGGGCAAATGCGTTTCTCCACGCCGCCGGAAGTGAACGCTCCAGCGCATTGTCGAAGTCAATTTATGACCTGCGCAAAGGTGTATCGCGTGGTGCTTGCGCTCTTGTAGAAGCCCTTCCTTTGGGCTGTAAAAGTTACTTATTAATGTTCTTTTTTTGTTGCACTTCAGTCTCAGGTGAATAAGTAACGTTTAGAGCCCATATGAAGCTCCCAAAGGGCGGAAGCACCACGTGACCATAGCGGCAAGTATTCGTGACCATAGTGGCCACTTTTCCGCGGGTTCCCATGAGCGCCAACTACAAATTCGTTTCACGCCTTATATATAGCTCTAAAAAAATTTTTTCGTTGTAAGTTTGTTTTATGACATTTTTTTCCCATCTAGGCTGTTTAAAAAAATGCTTTTTTTCCCTTTGCATGTGTCTTTTAAGGGGGTAAGCTGACATGGAACCAAAACATTTTTATTTTTACAGCATGGAATTTTTAGGGTACATTTATAGCACATATACAGTGCAAATTACTTACATGACACCACATATAACAATGTACTACTTATAACTATCAGTTTTTAGACTGGAAATGATCAGTTTCTAATCTAGATACAACGATAATCGGTTATAACGATTAAAATTTTGAGTTTTCTCATTATTGTTGAGTCACTTGCTTCTTTTATCACAGGCCTGAAGAAATAGCAAAACACAGTGGGAATGTGAAATTTCTTGTGTGCATTTCTGAATAGGCACTCCAGGGTATGGCAGAGCCCTTTTTATTATTTTATTTTCGAAAAGATTTTTTTGCACAACATTGAATTTTATATCGGTCATACCCAGGATTCCGTGTTTTCGGAGTTTATTTTTCGTCAAATTCGGAGGGGGTTTTTCGGAGTTTATTTTCTTTTGAAAAAGAAGTTTATTCCTGTTTGATTCTAAAATCTCCGAAATTCTGAGCTTAATCTCGCAGAGTTTCCAATGTACACCACAGTGTTTCACACATACACCACAGTGCTATTTAAGAACTAAAAATAGCACTGACCTTGCTGTGTGTGTAAGAAAGAGAGAGAGAGAGAGAAAGAGAGGCACCACTCACGGCCATGTAGGGCCTGCAGCCCGCATCCCTCGTCTTGGCGATGGAGTCCACCAGCTGTCCGCTGATACCGAAGTCGCACAGCTTGATGCTGCCGCCACGGTCCAGCAGGATGTTGCTCGGCTTCACGTCTGCGAAGGAGGACAAATACAGAATTGAGTGTTTGATCTATATGATAAAGCAGAGGTACACACAAACGCGAGTGGAACCAAATATAGCGGGAGAAATTGAATTGGTGCATAATTAACTGCCAATTCAAATTTTCCAGCTCAATTTAGTGGGGAACATGCATGTTGCAGTTGCACCTTTTCGGGGGCATTTTCTGATGATACCCTCTCCTTCCAAAACACGTCTCAAGTAAAAGTAGTGACAACGCTTCTGAAAATGCCTCATCAACCGTGGCATCCTTCTGCAGCGTTCACGGACCTGGGCTACCTTCTCGTGCAAAATCCTGAAGGTACCTCGTGAAAACTATTTCAAACCGCATAATCCCGAGTTTTTCCAGTCTTTCTCTGCACACAAGGCAGTTCCTACACTGCCACTTGCTGTCAGGTCTTCCCAACGAGGCACACGGAGGGTGCAAAACACCTTTTCGGCTTTTTTGGTCGCCGAGGCTGCCAACAATGGAGATGACTTAGCCCCAACAGAAACCCCCGACGGGCGTCCCATACTCCCAACGTAACATTTGAGAGTGCCTTTCCTAGCCCGCAAACATAGCTGCCTAGATATGCACGTACAAAACGGGGCCCACAATGACCAGTAGTGATCAGCTTTGCCCGTGAAAAGCATGGCTGGGTTCGATGCGCTTCTATGTTGCACTTGAGCGCTGACGTACGAGGAGGCTAGCCAAGACCGAACTCGCTTCCCAAGCGAATATCAAGCCAACAGGAGCGACAAAAAAATGCTTGCTGGTGATAAGAGATGACATAAAGAGCACTTAACGTACCTAGAGCACAAGGAGCGCCACTCTGGGACCCTCATCTAGCCACCAACGGTGTTCGTTGAGGTTTACGTAACAAAATGGCAGCTCCTACATTTTATAAATGGACGTCGCGTGACATAGACGAACAACTGTCATCAGACGGCAAGAGTTGGTTGCCCAAGTGCGGCCATCAAGTGGCACGTGCCATGCCAAGACTGGAGAGCCTGCCTCACCCCTGTGAATGATGTTCAGTTTCTCCTTGAGATAGTTGAGGGCCTTCACCGTCTGCAAACAACAGGAAACACAAAGGTGATTCACCAACTCTCGGTCTGCTATAATTTGGGTTGCACTTGCATATCTTAAAGGGGCCATGAAACAAATTTTGGGCTGGGCTAAATGGATTTAGATTGGGATTTTACTAAAAACATATTGTTTAATAAACCAAAAAAAAATATTTAAACAGGCTTAAAGATAAAACAAATTCAAGGGTTTTTAAGGACTTTTGAGGGCCTGTAAAGATATTTTCAAGGGCCCCTTCCAATCTCTATCTAGTAAATTAATAATATAACAAGTTTTTTAAATGCACTGCAAAAATCATTTATTGCACGATACCTAGAACAAGGCGCATTGCCAAAGAAGTGCTTGTAAAGAGTTCAGTAGAGCTAGTGCAGCTTTCCTCGATTTTCCTGTTGATGCTTAGAAGTTTTTGCATCTTGATTTTTGCCGTTTTCCTTAAGCTGTTCGACTTCACAACGTAGGTGATGTCACCTGTTGCTTCTGCTTTCTCAGCAAAGTGATCGGCTGAAGCTGATCAGCAACTGTTGATTCAAGTTTTGTATTCTTCCTTTTCATGTTGTCAACCTCGTCTTCAACGAGGCGTCTCTTCGACTTGCTTGTTGAAGTTGTACCTTTTTCTGGGCTTCCAAATATGCTTGATAGTGCTGCCTTGCAGCTAACACAGAGGTCCTGAACTCCCTTGTTATTGGAACGCTCCGGATACCGCCTGCCTCGTCAACCGCGTTGCATATAACTAGGGTTCCGCGTTTTCGGTTTCTACTTTTTCAAAATTCGGCGTACTTTTTTCGGTGTTTATTTTAAAATTCACTTTTCGGTTTTTTTCGGCGTATATTTATGCCCACAAAAGTTTATCGGCTTTTTTTCGGTGAATATAAAATAAACACCAACGGACACCAGATATTTGTGATCATTCAAAGAATAACGGCACAGATACATTGAAAAAGAAAGGGACACCTTATTTGGCAAATGTGTGCAACTGTAAGAGAAACAAGAAAAAAACACAGAAGTACAAACAAGTCAGATATGAAGCCTATGCCCAAAATCATAGAACTTCACCTTCTGTATACCAGGATTACCCGTGATCTTAATATAGTACACACACAGATGTACTTTCCCAGGTTCTCCTCGTTGATCCGCTCTCTTTCTTTCCTGTTAATATGACCCTGAGCTTTGAGAATGCCCTCTCAACGCTAACACTGGACACTGGCAGGCTGAGGAGATGAAGCGCTGCCTGAGCCAAAATCGGCCAAAATAACCAATTGTGACCGCCAAAAGAGACACGGTGCGACGTTTTGAAGCACAGCACAATATGCAGAGCTTGCATCAAGTCAGGCTTCCTTACAACGAGTTTGAAAACACGCTCGAACATGGCGAAGTCATGGGGCATTTCGGACCTCATGTTCCGATCGATGATGCGCACATTAAACAAAAAACGCCGTGATGGCACCCGTGTATGCCATACGTCGGAGACGTTTCGATAGACACTGTCGTTTCATTTTTTCGCCACGGCTCTGTGGTACGACTGGAAAATCAAAGTGGCCTTTTCCGGTTAAAACTGAATTTTAGAAAATGGATTCGGCGTACTGTTATCGGTTTTTATCGGTCTAAATAAAAATGCCGAACCTAAAAACTGACCTTTTTCGGTTAAAACCGAATTTCCGAAAATAGATTCGGCATACTTTTATCGGTTTTTATCGGTTTAAACCGAAAAATCCGAACCCTACATATAACATGTTGCGAGACATGTGACAGGTCTTTCAGGTTCTCCACAGACACTTGAGTTGACGGTTCACACTGAATCCCCCTTCCACAGTTGCTTGGCCATGGCTAAGCACAAGCAGAAGTCTAACTACCTCCCAGAGCTTGGTGCAGGACAAACAAAACTTCACGAGTTCTGAAAAAAACTCGTCTAGTCTGTCTGAGCTCTTCTGAAACAGTTGCAGCTTGTGCTTCTGTTCTTGCACGAACTCGGCATACTCAGCGAATACAGAGTCTCGCTGGTGGATCAGTGCATCTCTTTGCAGTGATGAGGGCATCTAGAACCTTGTTGAGCCCTGGTAAGCACTGGTCTGGCTTGGCGCACATCTGCCGGGGGTCTAGTGTTGAGAGGCCACCAACCAAGGAGAACCTCAGGGGACCCTTCTCAAGGGTTTTCTCCGTCACACTTACAAGGAACTGCTTGCACTCCATCTTAAATGCAAATGCATCTTTAGGACTTGCTTTGGAGTGCTTCAGCACTTGTTCGGCTGTGTGGCCGATATCCACTTATTCAAGTGGAATGTAGTTGTTTGGGTCTTAAATTTTGATTTTCAACAGGCCGGTGGTCCGAGTTGATGCAGAAAGGACTGAACACTTCACAAACTTTGTGAGCAGTTTCTTGGCGACTGTTTCGAGGTCTCTTACTAGACGGACAAACCACGCTAGTGGTACTCTGTGAGGAAAAGCTTCACAATTATTACAACGTCAAGAGCAAATAAAAGTTTTGCTGGCACCAACGGGTCACATCAGAAGTCGCACAAGTTCTGAAATGAGGCACACTTCGGCAAGTTCACTGGCTGAATCAATGTACTTTTTCGCATCAGTCCACAGAAGAGGGGCTCGCTCAATCATGGGGGCGTTTTCAACCCAGCGATGGGCGATGAACTTGAGGGGAAATGTTGTCTGGCCAGTCACTGCCGAGAAGTCTTCTCGTCTTGCTGAAGAATCTTGAAATAGTGTACTCAGACTTGACAGAAGAGTGTCCACTCCCTATTTGCTGGCCGTTAGACCCGCCCCATAGGCATTGCGTGCAATGTGAAGTTCACAAGTGCCTAAATCCAGAAACCGCACCTAATAGTTTTGTTTCAGGTGCTCCTGCAGGCCTCTGAAGAACTTCAAGTTCATGTTCGGTCTGTCCATGGATCCTTGAACAATCTTTGGCAAAGGTAATGGCTCCAATGCACTGAGGAGTTAATCTTGGATGTAGTCTGCCGTTGCATGACCCATGAATACAGACGTGTATTATCTTGTGGTCACGTGTAGTATCTTGTGGTCCATTTGCTTTTGATGTAAGTAAATACTTGCAGACTCGTCAAACAGGACGACATAATAATCGCAGTTCTCAATGCCCCATTTCGTGGATGACAAAAAAAATGGCCTAAGGCCATGGCAAGCCACGTACGCACACTTCTCTCCAGAAGCAAAAGCCTTTGCAGCTTCACTGTTTGGGAACATCCTCTTGAACAGGTTATTTGTTTCCAAGGATAGTGAGACATAATCACCTTCAACGTCCACAAAATCTCGGCATCCGTCACTAACTTGTGCACCTTGCACACGCATGCCAAGTCCGATGACTGTGTTGGGACCACAGGGACAGATCGGTCACTCAAGCACGACGTCACATAGTTCCTCATGGAGCTAGCTGCTGCCGTCTTGATGTTCCCACTCGCCCATTGATGAGATGTTAAACGCCTTCCCGCAAGGTCCACATTTTGCCCAATTCGAGCTCGCTGCGTCTGGCGCAACCCGGTGCCTGTAGTCGTTGCGGCCCAGCCACGACCGCTGAAAGCTGCACTTCCCAGGCATCGCACACAACTTAAACTATGTCCACATGTGTTGCGTGAAACAGACGCGGAACAAGCAAACCAGGAGTAGCTATAACAAACAGTATGCGAGAGAACAAGGCGAATGAAGGGCAAGATTGCAAGATAATGGACGGGCGAGACCGGAACAACCAGGACTGCTACCATCGTGGCCAGGTGCTTAACGGGCATCCACTAAACGTGCCTCCTGAATGAAATTTTGAAATTTATGTTAACCTACATGTACAAAAAATAACTATATTTTATTACTGAAAAAAAAACTTAAACTATCGAAAAAAAAAGAAAAAAAAATCTATCATAGGGAAATTAAAAGGTTTTCAAGCACTGCTAAAAATTCCAGGACTTTCAAGGTCTGGAAAATGCAGTTTTAAAATTCAAGGTTTTTCAAGGACCCATGCCAACCCTGAAGGTAGAAAATGAAGAGCCCAATAGACCGATCTCACTAAGCGTTCGTCGCATGCGTGACACCGCCATAACTTTAGTTCACAGGAGTCAGACGGCCGTGCATGCGGGGGCTCGTGCCGTCTCGCGCTCTACACGCGCAGAGCTCCAGCGAGGTTGTCGCACGTGCAGAAAGACTAAAGTTCCCTCGATGCATTGCGGCAGCGGTGGCGTAGTCAAACTGGCTGGTGAGATCGGTCTATTTTCGGTACGAAAATTTCAAAACATAGCGGACTATTTCGTACCTCCTTGCCTTGAAAAGCTCTCTGCCTTTTCACTGTGATACATCCCCGGTACCCAAAGTATGTCACCTGGCCCCAACGCCCGTCAAGCAACACCCGACCTCACTATGTTCCCATCACCCCTATGCTGAGAGTGCAGTGGGAGCTATGTGCATGCCAGACCAATAAGCTGCCTCCCTTTTATCACCAGACCCCATTCTCTCCGCGAGGGAATGCGCGAGGAAGCGTGACCACGTGACAAAATATAGAAGTGTGGCTGGTCCAACGAGTACATAGCTTCCACAGCACTGTCAGCTTAGGGATGAACGGGGTGGGGAAAGCAACTTTTGTCTGGATTTTGAGCGACAGGCTAATCGACCGACAGAGCGACAGAGAATGGCGATGTCTGGGTACACAAACGAGGGTCCAAGCAAGAGGAGGGTTCCTCCTTTTCCTCGTGAACTGTATGGTATGCTACGCAATTCATGAGATGAGAAGGAAAGCTAAGAAGAAAAAAGTTGAAAAATAGTTTCATGGCCCCTTTAATGTTAGTCAAGTTCATACGAAACTAACGAAAGTAGAAAAGCCTACTGCTCCGGTCGCGAGCGTAAAGTCCGTGCCACTTATGACGAGTGAACTCACGGCGACGGTGATCTTCCCCAGGATGGCCTCGGGTATCCTCTGGCCCTGCTTCTCGTAGACAAACTTGTAGAACTTGTCCAGGGACGTGTCCATGATCTCCATGCAGATCCAGCAGTCGCCCTGCAAAGCATGTAAGCAGACCCCACGCCCTCGCTCAACTCTCAGTCAAACGACACAAGCAGCACAGAAGATGTCACCTACATGTGCCCAGGGCGGGCAGTGCGAGTCTATGCTCCACGGACTAATCATCCGCCTCTTTTTCATCATTCACCTGACCCCGCTCTCTGCACGCGGGTATAGGCAAAAGTGCGATCACAAAGCAAAAGAGACAAACAACTCGTCCAATTAGTATGGTGCTTGTTCCGGGTTTACCTCAAGGTGGCTAGAGAATAAGCTCTCAAAAGGGTTCCTAAACCCCATTCACACGGGCTGCTTAAAGGACCCGTAACCCCAACATCCGACGGCATGAGACCCCGGCTTCTGCGACGCCATCTGTTGCCACTTCGGGACCATTTTCTACGCGTGGAAACAATAGGATGCTAAACACGCCGGTCAAAGACGCAGCACTAAGGCCTTGCTAACTGGCTGTGTTAGGCACCCAGCGGCTCGTGGGCTGTCAAAACCGGATACGGCAAAAGAAAGAGCGTACGCTTCTCTCCAGAGACATGGAAGTTGGGGCACGAGTGTTTGTTTTTCGATTTGTATGACGGCTGCGCAAACGGCGTGGCTTTCCCATCGCCTCCCCGTCGTCGTCGCTTCTCCTTCCTTTTTCGGAACATTGAGAACTGACAACGGCGGAGACCTCGACGATGGCCAGCAGACGGTGCGAGTAGCTGTCCCGACCCACGTGATGAGAACACTTTGAACCACCCTCCACAAACACAACCGAAAAAAAAAGAAAGAAAAATGTTCCCCCTCTTTTTGAAAAAAATAAAATGTGTAAAAGCAGACCTGGACTGGAGAGAAAAACCTTTGCTTCCAGAACAGGAGATGCTGTGATCGCAGAAAATTTGTCCCGTCTGGACAATTCTTAACGAGACACGCTGAACAGATGAACTGGACGAGTCCCACCTCCTTGAAGATGGCCCCGTAGAACTGCACGATGTAGGGGCAGTCGTTGCTCTTCATCACCACCTCCAGGTCCATCAGCAGCTGCTTCTGCTCCTTCTCGTCCACCGTGGAGCGAATGCGCTGCGCAAACACGGCACGTCAAAATATACTTCACCACCGATGTCAGCCCGATGCTTCGCAGCATACGACGGCCCCACACAGGGCCCATCTACGGCCGCCACCGGCTTCACACTTCGCTGTCGTCATCGGTTTGAGTTTGATCAAGCTACACTCACTGCCGGCGACGGCCCTTCTACTATCGCCGCTGTTGTCGGCCCGATATTTGGCAGCCGTCGTCGGGCCAATCTAGGATAACTGCTCATACTCTGGGCCGATCTATGGCCCCCACAAAACTCGGCCCTATACTTGTCAGCTGTCACGGCCCGATATACCTGGTGCGTTCAAACTCTTGCGCAATAGTGCCCCTGTCCAACTAAGACGACGGAAGCGTAACCAGCCATCCCAAAGGAGGCAGCTCTCACCTTGACGGCCATCTCGAGCCTGCTCACCCGGTGCACCATCTTGTTCACCGTGCCAAAGGCGCCCCGACCGATCTCCCCTCGGTCCGTCAGGTCGTCTGCCGTGAAGTCATATTCCTGCAAGAAGTCGGCCGTGCCATATTTTCCCGTCGTCACGTGTCTAGAAGTTACTTCTGAGGTGGTGCAGACTGTGGACATGCTGTATAGGATGGTGTCGGATTTTATTCGATAGCCGACACTGTATCTTGTTAACGGACTCCATTCGGTCTCATTGTAACGGCTTTGCAAGTGCCAAATAATGTGACCGACACTTTCCATGTTATATTGCACTAGGGGACATGTCTTGCCAATAAATTTAAAACAGTTTCCATCCCAAGAAAAGATAACTTTGTGTAATTTAAACCTCTCTACAGATACTTACTTTCGTTTCGTTTTCTTCAGTTTAAGCATTTTGCTATTTTAAGACAGAGTGAACGTAAGAGAACGTGCAACACAAGACAGAAGAAAATTAGAAGTGCCACCTACCACCTCGGGCGAAACCTTCAGCTTGCCCGACGAATGGATCTTGGGGGAAGCCACACTCGTTCGCTGCAAACAGACAATTGCGCAAGGAATTGCCGAGTGTCGTTTACTACGAAGCGACAGGGACAAAGCAGGTGTGCGGCAGTGTCGAATCCATGTTACTTGCACATTTGTCTGACCGAAGTTGCATCAATGCTGCTAACACTGGCCAATCTCAAAATAAAAAAACATGAAAGAAAAAGGGGTGAATTTAAAGTCATTATTGACAACACCGAACAATCCCTAGATGGCAAACTGTTGCGAGCATAAAACAAACAAAAATTCATGTTTGAGGCTCCTATTGGCAATCGTGCAAGCACTGAGCTGCTATCGAAACGTTTTTGGTCAATTACCCGAGCATCAAAGACAATGCTGCGAACATAGGTACACTCGCTGCCCGTCCTGGCGTCTGCAGCTCTAACTGTTCGAAAATAAAGATCCATTTCATGCCAACGCATTCCCTAAAGATCCACCAATAGATCTTCCTTTTTTTAATTTTTGTAGCACGAAAAAAGGCATACCTGCTTTGCACACCTGCAAGTTCAGACTTGCACCAGCATCTGCACGCGCATTGGCTTCCGCCCCTTGACATCGCCACCCTCTCACCGTTGTCCGTTACTACTCTCCTCTTTCCTACACAGCACGCTTCCCTCTTCACTGTTTTGTCCACAGACAGACGCCGCCAGCTTTTCTGTCATGTGGGTCCTATTGCTAACTCATTAGAAAATCTAAAACAAATGGCACTTTGCACGCACATTCCACAAACGCTTCATTGCGGTTATTTACTTTGAACCTTTAGTATAAACAAGGTGAGCACGTGCAGCGCGTGTACCTATATTCCCAGCATTCTCTTCGATGCTCACGTATTCGGGTGAAAGGTCTATAGCGCTACCTTACTCCGAAATACTGCATTTGGGTCTTTCAAACAAAGGTGTGCGATGGAGTAACACACGTTCCGAGATTTCCCCGACACCATTAGTCTTTTCTCCAAATCACCAAAGAGTCCGATTTCCGCTTTCCCGCTCGTAGACAGGCCAGTTGACTTACAAAGGGCTCCTCCTCCTTGTAATGAGTCTATAAGAAAGCTTTAACGGCACCTTTTCCCGAAAGCAAACGCCACCTGACGTGCTGGTGCCACCTGTCGGTGGCACGAGGGTAGGAGGTACTAGCGTCGCCGATACGACGAGGAGGGTGGGAAAAGTTCCGGTTGTCCCGCCTCCCGCACGAGCTTCCTACCGTCGATAACGCGTCAACGTCTCGGAAGCCTGGAGCTCGCAGTCAAAGCACGGTGATAGGCAACGAGTGCATGCTGGAGGTCGGGCGTTTGATGTTGTTCTCACCTTGCCACCAACTGTATCCTACATCCTACCGGTGCGTGCAGTGTTACCAAAGGTGCAGAGTGTAACCTTAGCGGTTGAAAAGAAGGGATGGCAGGAACTCCCCTTTTATCCACACCCTCTTTAGTGTATCCCCCTGTCACTTTCCTCCGCGTCGGAGATTAGACCTTTATTAAAAAAATTTACGAAAATGGCCTTCCCTCTCCCGCTTGTAGCTTTGGCGGCACTGCGTGCAACTACTGAGGTAGAGTATGGATGGCAGCGGTTCTCACGTTCTAACGGGATAGTCGAGCCCAGGGATGCTTGTGTTCCCGTGGTACTTCTTAGAGCCCGCGCTGAAGGTCAGCTTGAGCTGCTCACGGCCAGACGCCCTCCCGTGCATGTCGCGGCATGCGGGGCCTGCACGGCACAAAAACACGCAAGATTTACAGACGATACAGCAGACAAACTGCCGACTCAGAAACTAGATCATGGCAGAAAGTTGTCCACAAGTACCGATTATTCCACCCTACAGGTTGTACTGTCGTACAAGTTGTACACACCCCCCTTTTTTTTCATTAAAACTCTTTTTTCTTATAGAAGTAAAAGTTGCATATAAGTCTGGCTTCTTTGCAAGAATGTTGCGCAGAGTCCCCGCAGCCGCAGACCTGGGCCGCCGTGATTAGGACTGTGTTAGTACCTTGGAAGAGCAGGACATTGGTGGTGTTCTGCTGCTTCTTCGTTGTAAATGTCAATACGGCCTACATCTTGCACACTTAAGACCTATACTTCTAAAAAAAAAGCATACAAGTTGAACTGCTGCATAAGGCACACTAACGGAAAGTTTTGATAAAGCTGCAACTTATTCATTGGAAAATATGGCAAACAAAACCACAAGCAAACCCCCACACTCACAACAGACATTAAATATACTCTCTTTGATGCATTTGAAACGAAGTAACTAGACAGCCTAAATTTTGGACTATCGCTGACAGCTACGCATGCTCTGTGTGCAGTTGACTAGAGAGAAACAATGTCCCATCAAGGCCCTTCAGCAGGTACATCTGCATAGGATCGATACAACTTCCTACAAAGGTGTCTCTTGATTGTCATGAGCCAAACCACTAAACAGTCAAGAATAAAAGTTGGAACATATCAGTGATCTCCGCCCAATGTCCATGCACACCTCCCATTGTGTGTGTGCAGAAAAACGCTCCAACAAAATGAGAAAAACGGGAAGCTCTTGATTGAATTGTCGTGTTGGCCATCGCCTTATCTAAAATACCTTAGGTTTCAGGACCCCTTCTGAATGCTCAGTCTTTTCCCAATTATGGTTTTGATTCAGTGGCAAAGCCAGGAAGTTTTTTCGGGGGGCTGAGGTGGTCCACGACTTGGGGTGCGAAGAGAGGGGGGGAAGCACCACAAGCCCCTTCCCGCCCACACCCCTGCTTTGATTGGATGCTCACACATACTCCCTGCCCAGCACATGCACTACACAAAAAAAAGACTATTTAAAATACTTTTTAAAAAAATCCCCAAAACTGGGTATTTCACCACCAAAACATGTCTCCTCACGTTTTGCACGGATATGGAGACAGTGCTCGCGATTAATCATTGACTGACAAAACCACCCCAATGTGTGTTGCAGTGTTGTCGACTTAAGACATGGAAGCACGGTGGAGTTACATGAATGGTGCGAGAAATCATCGCCAGACCATGCACATATCAAGGAACAGGTGAGCAACTGTGAAACAGGATGTCTGGTATTCTGTGCTGGTGTTAAATCAAGTTTGGTATTTATACATTGTTGATTATGCTGACTGTGTTTGAGTCACACAACAAGAACTGGTAAATGAAAGGCAAGAATACTCCTGCGGAGCAGCCCATTTTCTTGATGCGGACCTAACGTCATACAACAACTCGGTTATTTATCACAATCAAAGCAGGACCAAGTAGAAAAAAATCTGCAATAACTACGACTGAGCCAGTTTATAAACAATACCATACTCTTCTTCCCGGCAAGCAAAATATATTCTAGCACAATTTACTGGTTTCTTTTGCTATACAATGAACTGGTAAAATTCTATTTGGCAGTGACTTCTGTGCACTTTACCGGTAAACAGTAAACACGTAAAAAAGCTAAAAGCAAAAGACACCTTCACGAGCATGCCTCGCATAACCAAAGTAAAATGTCTTGGTAGATGAGACTATGTGTCATCCTCAACCGCTTCAAATAACTTGCTCCTAGTAAAGAAATGTAATGATGATTAAATTTGACTTTATTCTGTTTTAAAGACAGCTGAGGCGGCGTAGGGAATGAAACATCCGTCTCCAAAATGCAACACTGAGGAAAGTCGCCAAGTTGAAATAATAAAATGCGCTATTCTCAACGACTCATTTTTCTTTAGATCTCTCTAAATTAGCATGCAGACCGTGTTATTTCGCTTCCTTTATTCTTGTTTAGAGAAGTAGCAGGAACCAGGTAAAACAACGCACTGTCTATCCGGGTTGAAAAAAGAAAGCAAAAAGCGTTTTATTGTCATTTATTACGCGAGCAACCAGCCTCCACCTAGTAGAGTACTAGAAACGAACCCAGTATCATCGTAGTGTTGTCTTCTTTTCTCAAGCTTCTTCCATTCGTGATTTGACCGAAATAGCCACTCGTTATCGTACACAAACACGCGCTGGAAGGCCGCTATGACAAGAAGCGTTCCCAATCAACCAAAACGATCGGAATTTAGAAGATTCCGGCGATATCGCGAAGAAAGAGTTCAAGGAGATACGCCGAAAAGAGGCTGAGCGAACCCCAAAAAAACAGAAAAGAAAAACGCGATCGCCGAACCAGATAACCAACGCATTCCAATACAAGATACGCGAACGAGTAAGCCAAAGAACAAAGAAAACTCAGGCGAAAAACGAATAGAAGTTAATTCCGTTACGCGCGCGGCAAAAGTTGCGGGAGTACTCACTGGGATTTATGCGTGAAATTCCTCGCTGTTGGTCCGCCATCTTTTTTCTGGCTAGTGCTGCTGCCGCCGGTGAAGGAAAAAATGCATCGGTGATTTTGGGAGCTTCGAAGCTTCCACCGGATCTCGGGCCGCAAGGATCTTTGGCGTCCGGAACTGGGACAGTGCGGAAGATTTTGGAGGGTTAGGGTTACATGGTCCGCGGGGTTACCAAGTCATTAATCTGTTTGGCGCGCCAGTTAAAAATAAAAAAGAGCCACGGAGAAAACGGAGCGCGCAAAATCCGCAGCCCACACGCACACAACACAAGCTCCTACGCACTCTCCGAACTCCCCTTTTCCCTCACATCACCAACCTCTCACGTGACCCCACGAAACTCACAACCGCTAGACGTTCTTTCGTTGCTTCGTTAGTTTTGAGTGTCCACTCTAGCAGTTTTAGTATAGTTCTTCAGGTTCTTCACATAGAGATCAGGTTCTTCATTACCGAGTAACACTGGGTTAGATTGCTAAAATAAAATATTTAAGTTAATATTAAAGAAATGTCACTACCTAGTTTTAAAAATGTATAACCCTAATCAAATCAAATTTATTTTAAAAATGTTTTGTTATTTTTAAGTGCACTTAAACCACTCAAACCTAACAAAAGTTCAATAGTTTGCTTACATTTTAGTTTCCAAGCGCATTTAAATATTTACATAAAAAGAGAATTTAAAAGGCTTTTCTTTTTTAATATTTATCGTCTTAGCAATCCAATCCAATTCAATCCAGAATTGCACTTTCTCGATTTGTTTGTTTTTTGAAAAAACAAAACAAACCTCGAGGCTGAGATAAATCGCAACATACCCAGCGGATAGGCAGCCGAATTAGGGAAACTCAAACGCGGCAGAGGGAACTCTACATCCAAGGAAGACCATCAACTTCAACCGCTCGACAGAACGGTAGGCGCAGGCCCCAGCGACCAAAGCAGACGAACCAACATTCTCGGCGACGATTGAGAACTCCACACCCTCCCACTCGGTTGTGGACTCAGCAGAAAAGACCGTTCACCGCGCGTATACTCCGAACTAAAATCGCCCGAAATTGCCAAAGCGCACGGGTTTAACAACGCGCTTCCTTATCAAACGAGCGTTTTGCGTCGTTCGACTGCCGATTTCCTGCAGTACACAACGTTCGCACCAGCGACTCGGATCGATGCCGGGCGGTACGGTGCAGCGGTCCTTGCGGCCGTACCACATCACCGAAGACAACACGAGGACCAATGACTTCAAAATAAGGGCTCGCCACAGAGTCTACGAAGGACTCTCGAAAGGTGAGTCTTCACTTTTGCGGCGTCATCTCCTCGCCGATCTCTCTTTCGTTATCTGGGCGGAAGTCGGAGGTGAACGACGCATCCATATTTGTTTACTTCTGTCCGACTGGCGAGTTTATTGAACTGCGCTCACTGGGCCCCTACGTCGCCTTTGTAACGAGTGATGTTATTATAACGTACAAAGGCGATTGACTGATTGATTGATCATGCGACTTATTTATTTATTTAGAACACTATTTGCTCCACTCAAGGAGTCGTAGTAGGAGTGATTACAACATAAATTTAACAAAATGCTAGTCGAACCAAACAACATATCTATAAAAGATGCAAACCAACTGCCGTAACAAACTGACTAAAAGATTCTAAAATAACAATAACTTTTTTTTATTTATTATTATTAGAAAGTCGCAGCGCAAACGAGCTGGTGAATTTTAGACGGAACACAACTCCCGGAAAGCAGATAAGCAAAGTGTGTCGTTCTTTGCTTACCTGCAGTCTCAAGATAGTTGTCTGGTTGAACTATGCTGCATTTATAAATTTCCTTGGCCTTGTGCTTTCTAATCAAGTTACTGCCAAACAGCTAGGTGTCTATAAAATGATTCATTTGACCGTGATTTTACACCAGTACATGCGACTGAATAAAGAGCTATAAAGTAAGGATACTGCAGTTTATCAAACGCCATTTCATCGAACGCCATTTTTTTTAATAAGTTGGCATTTCATCGAATGCCGATTCATAGAACCCCATTTCATCAAATTGCTTGATGCTGTTTCATTGAATTTCCCTTTACTACAATTTGGAGTATTACAATATTTTTCATAAAATTTACTATCGCTTTTGAAATAGTTTTGACGCCGCTCTCGAATCACTAGAAATAGAATTACTACCCCGGTGAATTGTTTTTTTATCTAAAAATAGTAATAAAAATAATTTTTTGCCACATACTGGAAGGTGCACATGTGGTGGTGTGCGGGCTAGGCAGATAGGTGAAAACGCTTACTCAGAGCACCTGCCAGCTTACCACCACATGTGAAAAAACAAAACAGACATATATATGTTCAGAATACACACACTATAGAAAGTACATAAAAAGGAAAGATATGGAGGTGGGAAACACGTATCGCATTATAACGATAATGCCAGCTGCTTCCCATACATCCTGGCCAGCTCTCGTGACTCCGCCTCATTTGATGGCAGGAAACTGCGCACACTGAGCGGAAGTTTCAGAAAGTCTTTTATAGCAGCTGGGAGCAGTGAGGAGCTGTGGCGCAATGTCCTCCCCTCAGCTCGTCAGGTTGTCCAGTTCTCTTGCCGATTCGAGCAACTGTCGAGAGGTAGGTGCCGGTCAGGGAACCGTCCAAAGCCTGGCAGGCGAAACGAACACGGAACACTTGGCGCCTATGTTGGGGCAGGCGTCACCTAGGCACATTCAGCCGGTCACATTAGCTGGTGTCCAGCCCAGAGACATGCCCAAGTGCCCTGGAGCATATTGTCCTGAATGCCCTTTGCTCCTTCATACTGCATTTCATGCATTATAGTACTTTGGGGATGAAGTCGCTGTCAATTTTTTTCTTCTCAGTTGGTGGCCACGTATGAACTCCACCCATAAAGTGGCTGCTCAGTATGTCTCTTCATTGTGAGTCCCCATCCGTAAAACAAGGACCTTGTCCGACGTGGACACGATGGCACAAGGCTGGCAAAGTGCAAGCTTGCCTTTTGTTCTACGTGTCTTTTTCTTTGACCTCTCGGGGGGAGGGATGGGGAGGTTTACCGGGAAGCCGCGAACCTCGGTTCGGCCACCCGTCCCCACAATTGCTCTCTACGCACCGCCATTTCTGTCCGGTGGGCGCAGTTGCTCCGTTCCGCAAAGTGCCGCGCTTGCATCCACAGCCGAGTGACTCGGCATTTTATTGCCCCGCACAGACGCCCAGAGCGAATGGAAGGGGCCCTTCTTCTTCATCCAAGCGGCGGACACCCAGTTTGGCATGATCGAGAGCTACCTCGAGAAGAGGCCCGACCCCAAGTGGGACAAGGAAATTGTGCTCACCAGGCAGGCCATTGCCGCCGTCAACCGGATGAACCCCAAGCCACGCTTCTTCGTTGTCTGCGGAGACCTCATCGACGCAATGCCAGGTACGTTGACGTACCGGGCAAATCGGTGGGCGCGATCGAGCGTTACTCCGTTCACCTCTCGGCCGACAGTGCGGTACGGGCCGCTTGCCCGTCAAAACGTCCTCGGCTCCATCTTTTGCCACGCGATCGCACTCGTGCCCACACCCACACGTGCAGAGCGGGGCAGGCGACGAAAGGGAGGCATTGATTGGTGTCCGGCGATTGCGTGGCTTCCGCTACACTGTCAGCTTAAGGGCGAACGGGGCATAGTGTAGAACGTAGTCTAGAATGTGTGGGCCAAAGGCCTGCGTTGCAAAACCCTGTGTTTGGTCCTCGTCTGTGTAAGTATGTAAAAATTCCATTGCATTCTGATGTATGTTGCAGCATTAGTTCTATCGTTCTCATTAGTCTTTTGCACTACGCAAATGTGCCCAAGTTCCTATGAGCTTTGATTAATGACTGGCGAGTTTTCTTGGCGTGCGTGTTGTGTAATGTCATAATTCGCTAAATATTAAATTTCAAATTCAAGCATATGTATTAATCCACTTAGTAGGGTTTTTTAATACTTACTCTAACATTAATTTATTTGTTAGTAAATAATAAGTAAATAAATGAACTTAGATAAGAACTTAAGTGTATTTATCTAGGTTTATTTATTTAGTTTTTTTTCTTGATTGCTCTTTTTTTCTTAGGCCATTGAGACTGTGTGACAGATCGTTAATCCGGTTCCTCTGCCAAAAAGTTTGGAAACCCTCGGTCTACAGTGTGAGCAACCGTCATCGTAGCTCAAAGCCACATTAATGCCTTGGAATCCAAACATTCAGTGTCATGTTCGCTCGCTCCGCTTTGCAGTACATCTTGTGTAGAGAGAGCGTGGAAAATTAGAGCATCGCTTTACAGTTTCTTAAACAAGAAAAACCTGAACTACACACCAAATTAGGGCAGAGCGAGAGCACCAAGTTCGACGAACATATGTAGGGGTGCGAAGGATCACAGATGCCGTCGCAGTACATCTCATTTGACAGCAGCCAGAGTGAAGACGTGGCTTCACTGACGATTTCCGACGGTCCTTTTTCAGCATTTCGTTTCCGCGTTCCATCTTCGTGTTCTAGCTCCACGCTTGCGTTCTGCCCCCTCTAGGGTGCGTGGAACATGTCCAAAACCGTGGTTTCTCAATTTCTGCTCGACAACGTCGTAAAGGTGTCGCGCCATCGCCGGTCGCGATCCTGGCGGTATCCCAGAAGCAGCGGTGGACATGGCGGATGCCTGTTCCGCTGCAGGTTGCACTTCAGTGTGACAGTCCTCGGAGGCTTCGGCAGACGGAAGTCTGGATGCCGCGACGATGGCGACACTCGCCTTTGCTCGTGCTTTTTGACCACATTTCTACAACCGATTGCCGGAAACACGACGTTTGATGGTACGACACCTCCGCTTACGCGTTGTCGTTTGTTACCACATTGGGACTGCTTTCGGTGTACGCACCGTACCTCCACGTTCCGCTTCTGCATTCTTATGGGCGCGGTGCCGTCTGCCGTCGCTGACCTTTGGAACTCCCACAGGCACCGACCTCAGGAAACCCCAGGAGGACGACTTCCGGCGCGTCATGGCCGAGATGAGCTCGGAGGTCCCCCTGGTGTGCGTGTGCGGCAACCACGACATCGGCAACGAGCCGACGCCCGAGTCCGTTCGAAGCTATCGGGACACCTTCGGTGACGACTACTTTGTCTTCTGGTGCGGCGGCGTCATGTGCATCGTTATCAACTCTCAGTACTACGAGAACTCGACCCTCGTGAGTCCCCCACACCCTCTACGGTCTTCTGTCGTGCCTGCCGCGATCCTGAGTGCCGCCTGTTCACACAGAGCATGATTTGCGCGTGTACGTCATTTTGTTCGGGTAATTGAGGTGTTTTTTGGGTCACATAAACCGAAAGCACCAAACTCTACTTATAAATAAAGCACTAAGGTTATAGTGGCTTTTTTGTGTGCAAACATCTTGTACTCATATTGCACTGGCCCAATTCTTCTACTGCAGTGGAAGAATCGACGTCCTAGCTGTCCGGCTGTCCAAAGGTCCAATAGGACTGGCAGTATGCAGAAGCCTTACTGGACTACACCCACTGATGAAACCAATCTTGTGTCCACGCATTGTCCGCAGGTTCGAGAGCTGGAGCAGGAGCACAGTTCCTGGCTGGACGAGCAGCTTGAGGAAGCAAAGTCCGGGGGCTACAAGCATGTGGTGGTCTTCCAGCACATCCCCTGGTTTCTACGCGACCCCGGGGAGGAGAAGGATTACTTCAACATCGTCCTCGAGCTGAGGCAAAAGATGCTCGAGAAGTTTCATAGAGCCGGTGAGTGTCCTAACTTGTCCTCGTCGTTGTTACCATCGTCATTGCCATCATCTGTGCCATCGTCGTGTCATTTGTTTATCACCAGCCATGCGTTTGTAGAGTCGTGGGATATTCCGACCGTGCCCTAACTCCAACCAGAGGGTTAGCACCTAAGTGAAGTAGTTGCGTGCCTTTTGCTGCGACATTGTCGCTGACGCCTCCTATCATTTACATGGCCCTCAATGTACGCAGCATGACACTCTTGATGCAAACAAGCGATTAGTGTGTTTTTGTTGTTTTCTTGTTTCTTTTTAATCGAAGTGCTGTCATCAAAACTACTGGTGTGGTGGAAAGTGTATGTGTGCGGCTCTGACCTATGCGGTAAGATGGGGTGCCCATCGCCACCCTGCAGACGTGAGAAAGCTCCGATGCCCTGTTCGCACTACTATTATAGGGTTCTTGCACGAGACCATGATGCAATGCTACTGCCAGTTCGTAAATCTCATCGGAACCCACTGGAATCCATGTTGGAGGCATTCGTCGCTGATGTGCTACGTTTTGTGTCCTTTGGCGCACAAAACATAGCATGTTCGCGCTGTAGTTTGCCCGCCCACTCGAGGTTTAAAACGGTCAGTTTGCGCCGTAAAAGTTGGCGACAACGGAGCTTTGGCCAGGAGTTTGGGTTTTCTTAGAATTCCCGAAACTGTCAGAAATCAGGACAAGTCGACGCTCGAGCAATCGATTCGCCGGCATTATGAATGACTCTGACAGGTACGCCGGCACAACCTCGACCAGGCAACTAAATACGGGAGCACAACGCAGCAAATCCTGGGCGCTAACATCTCCGGGGTCAGGCGTGTTCGTTTTTCAGTGACAAGTTGAAGTGGCTCGAGCACTTGTCAACTTTATTTGATTTTGTCGATGCGCAATTCCGGTGTTTTCCTGCAAAGTAAGAGAGGAAATAACAAGGTACAGACCTTACAGGTGATGTTTTGCTGCTGCCTGCTTCAGACATCGGCGGGTACACGCCAACAGGTACCGCCGATGTCTGCTTCTATTTCCCGCCGTTCCGAGGCAGCCAAATGCATGGGAGCATTCGCTTTAGATTATTATATTAACTCTGATCGCGACAGAAAAGCTTCAGACCACGACTAAGGGTTTGGGGATAGCACTTCGTGTCAGGCGAGGAACCTCTTTGCGATTCACTAGGACAAGAAAATATTCTGAGATGTGGTTATACAAAGACGGCTGTATGACTCTACGGCACTACTGCGGCCACGATAAGACTCCGAATGCCTCCAACATGGCGCCAAGGCACTGATAGCAGACGACAATGTTGGTTTCAATTTCAAGCCTAACCGAAAGTGACGTCAGGTGCAAGGAGCTTATAGTGCCTTGCGGTGTACATTCGCTCTAGGGAGCTGAAAATGAAAGGCGTAATGTCGCAGAAGTGATAAGTGTCTTGAACCCCGTGAACGTTTTGCGGGCTGTGAGCGTGAACATCGGCATTTCAGTGCAGAGTTGTAGCTTGGTTGTAGCTAAGTTAATGCGCAAGAAATAGTACAAAACAAAGTTTGTGGAATGATAAGAGTCGGCAGGTTTGGGAACTTTTAGAGCACGCGCAATGACCTATGTCAATCCCGGGACCACCTTTCAGGGGGCTGTAATCAATTTCTATTTCCATATTTTTGTTTGCAGGTGTCCGCGCCATCTTTTGCGGCCACTACCATCGCAATGCTGGCGGCTTCTACAAAGACATGGAGCTGGTTGTGACGTCTGCTATCGGAGGCCAGCTCGGCAATGACGGCCACGGGTTGCGAATAGTCAAACTTCTAGATGACAAAATCCAGCACCAATACTATAAGCTTTCGGAAATTCCCGAGACTGTTGAGCTCTGAGATGAACAATGAATTGACATGTGTGACTTTTTTGGTTGGGTGGCTGATTTTTAATTGGGCACAAGGAGTGCTTCATCAGCTCATCTGCTGTTGTTTTCTGTTATAGTGAAATAAATTGACCAGACGACATGCCTCAGCTGAGTAGTTACGTTGCTCCAAGTTGCCGGCTGTTACCATATTTTTAAGAGAAATTATCTGGAGCTTTCAAATGGGAAACGTGACAGCCCAGCTGACACCTCACACTATCTGTGTAAAAAAAAAAAAAAAAAGACTAGGACATTGTTTATTTTGTGCCCCATTCACAATAAAGATAAACTATTTTCGCATCTTTGTTTGTCATTTGTAGGCCAGCAGTCTAACCAGAAAGTTCTTTGCTGACCAGCCATCTGAAGCAGACGAAATTCAGTTACATTACAATATACTTTCATGAAGAAAAGTTATTATTGAAAAAAAGTTTTTTTTAGTTAAGTTGTACATAAAACGTCAAAATTTAGGCGCATTTATATTTTTTAAGAGTTAGAAGGGCGCTTCGACACTACACTTGCTTAGCTGTATTCACCTTGAGATCGAACAGTGTCGCCACCGTGCGGCCGAAATTGGAAACATACGAAAGTGGAGATACCGCCGTGCATCATCTGCTACAGGCGCACGCTCAGAAGCACGGATCCCGACCACGTAAGCCCGTTTCCGACTGAGCTGAGCCCTCTTCGTTAAACGCTTGTTTTTGTTGTCGTTTATTTCTACTAAAGGTTGTGTTGTATCGCTTAACATGCGTGGAAATACAGCAAAGCGATTATTATTAAGCCAGAAGCTTCCATAATCTTAGTCAAACCATAGTTTCCATAAAACATTGATGTGTTGATTGGCGCTGTGATTTGATTAAAAATTTAGCCCGACTGATCACTACCCTTTTGTCAATTGATAAATCTGTTGGTCGATTTTTCACCGGTCATATGGCATGAAAGACGTTAAACCTACACATTTTTCAACTATTTTTACTATGTGATAAATGGCATATAGCATTCCCATTTTAAACTTAACGTAGTGGCGCCTACAGAAATATGAGCACGGGAAGCCTTTTAAAGGTATACCACAACGAAATTTCGACGCTTATTTCTTGGTCTAGTATTCGTGTTCAAGGGAGCATTATCACATCAGACACCCAATCTCTTGTTGAAAAAGACACGAAAAGAATTTTAAAACGAATGAAACGATTAGCAAAGGGCACCTGGTGGATGTCGCTAACGCCTCGTTTGTAATGCCCGTCTAGGAACCTTGACAGGTAGTGACGGTAACTGTCTCGCCTCCGGCTATGACGAGTGAAGAGCTGAAGAAGAAACTCGCCCCTCCCCAAAACCCTCTTTTGTGTGTCCCAGAAGTTGCTGTTGTCCCTCTACAAGATTATAGAAAAGGCAGCTTTGGGATTATTTGAGGTCCCCCGATTGTTGGTGTGCTTCAGCGGGTCCTACGAGCAATTGGGGCTTTTCCAAGGCCGTGTAAATGTCACGTGACCTTGGAGAGGGGCAGAGTAACGCACGAAAGCGTATCACGGGCTACATCCAGTGCGGGATTGGCTGGGATAGCTCGCAGCGTCCGCTGCGTCCAGACGTAAGGACCCGAGACAAACTACGTCACGATTGTGGCGGATGTGACGTGCTCTTCGCTGGCTGCTCTCCGAGCATTTGCCAGAGAGGGCCGTTTATAAGGAAAACTACAGCCATCAGGCGCAAAATAGAAACATGATTGTCATTTACGGATATTGTGGGTCATATTAAACTTATTTCTGAACACGATGGGTATATTTCAAATGTCGTTGAAGTATTCCTTTAAAGTGAAGTAATTTTTAAGTTATTACTTAAAGAGTATAATCACCCTAGATGACAATCACAAGCATGCTGAAGTGGTTTACCGTGCAAGCCCGTGTCCTAAAAGAAATTGATACATCAAAATATCAAAGCAGGCATTTTTTACTTTTTCTGACTCTCCAGCACAAGATACCGATTAGACGGAAAAAAGAAATACTGCAATTAAAGCATCACTCGAATAATCTGAAGGTTAATCGATGAACTGCCCAGTGATTTCCCTACAACCCCCCCCCCTAATTTCAATTCCTGGGCAAACCCCTGGAATTGCCCACTACCGATATGCGTTAGCTGAGGGCGGAGAGTGATCGGAAAGTCTCATCAGAGTTGGTAGCCCTCATCAGTAAAAGAGTCGCTGCGGCCAATGCTGTCTGTCATGGTGCGGGTTGTTATTTGAAGCAGCTTTGGAGTTGCAGAATCTGCCCCCTACAGCGCTCTGGATCTATGAGTGGAATTCACCAATATACTGCTGTTTGTTACACTCACGCCAAATATATTAGAATAGTTTGTTTCACTTATCCTGCTGACAAACAGTTTCCGGATCGTAACTAGAAGAGGCACTCTTTTCATCGCAACGTTACCCACACCATGGCTTAGTGAAGGGTAACATTTACGGAGAGCAAGTCGTCTGCTTCTTGCGCAGGATGTTGCTGTGACGGCAGAAAGACGCCGAGCTCTGATTGACAGACCTCAAGGCCTCAAAGCAAGCTAGCGGCCTTGAGGTCTGTTCACTATCCTTCAATCAGAACCAATCGGAGCTCGGCATTCTGACGTCACCGCAACCCTTGCAAAAGAAGCAGTCGAAATTGCGCTCCGCTCATGCGAAATACAGCACTAACTTTTCTTCATGCAAAATATTTATATTACGTATACTGCAAAAGCTACAAGTTAAAAAAAAACGCTGTGGCTAGCGTTACGTCCGGACGGAGCACTGGAACGCGTATACCTAACCTCCCCCCCCCCCCCGCCCTCCTCTCTCTCCCCCGTGAACCTGGGGAAGGCGGAGATTCCGACGTAACTTGGGTTACGTCGGACGTAACGCTAGACACTTCGAAAAAAAATGCATAGAACCTGCGATTTCACAGCCTGCAGTACCGGTATTCTGTTATCCGGGTTGGAATTCATTGTTTTATTGAATTCCCACGCTGGTGATCCGATACATCTATTTGAAAAGAAACAAATATTTAACATAGATACTGTAGTGCTTCACCCGAAGACAGGCAGACGACGCATGCACACAAGCGATTATTTCAATTTAGGCTGTACCAGCTGCACGCTGGTAACACATTTCTATCTTGACTGAAGCGCCGAACGGTACAGCACTATTTTCCGCTAAAATTGTTCTCCCACCGATACTGTGCGACAAAATAAATGCAAGAATCTACACCGTCTTGAGCTCGAACGTGTACAGCCATCGCCTGGTACAGCCCAACATACAGCCTATGGGGCGTGCCATGCTTCTATCCCCGCTGTGATGATGATGATAGCGCGACAGTAGTGACTGGTAGTGCCACCTTCTTTATCCACGTCATTACGACAACGAATTTTTTTTATTAAAACGCGTTTGCGACGTTCCTTTGGGAGCGACCGCCCGGACCGCCCTGATGCAAAAGGTTTTGGTGCCACTAAATACTGCCCAGTAGATGGGGCGACGATTGAGTGTCATGGCGGCGCCCACGTGTGTTACCTGTGTTACTGTCGAATGCGGGCGCTCGTCGAGGTGGCCAAGCGAAGAAAATTATCTCACGGACTTTTTGATCGTGCATCGTGTCGCAGGGTAACAATAGTGATCGCACTATAGACTCATACTTTATGTCATATCACACGTTACTTGTTCATATCGGAACGCGTCGTTAGCAAACCAGTGAATCCTTGACTGAGTACCCGGACGACAGATCTGACACACTGTCGTCTGTTCTGCTTCTTCAACCATGAAAGGACGCCAGAAAATAGACGATGATCGCTTCAAGCATATCGCTACGGACCCCCGATTTCGGGGAGTTCCCAAGTCGCAGCGGAAAGTCAAGATCGACGACCGTTTCGCCGGAATGTTCGACGACAAGCGCTTTAAACTCAAGTACGTCATGGACAAGCGGGGTCGTCCCATCCACCGGACCACTTCGGAGGACCTCAAGAAGTACTACGCGGTGTCGTCGTCTGATTCAGAAAATGACGACGACGAGGAAGCAGACGATCGCTCCGATCAGTTAGCAGACGGATCCGCTGAAGCCGTAGCAGACGAACTTCCTGGACCGTCAAAATCCGGACAGAAACAAACCAAGGCCAAGCGCAATTTAGATGTAAAGCTTCGCGGTCCAAGCACAGATGATGTTGGGGACGAAACTGACGACGACGATGACAGCGCAGTTGAAAGTGAAGGTAATTATTTCCTCCAATCAGGCCAGTTGTGGGTTTAAGTAGTGACATAGTTCTGGCAGCTGAACTAATAACAATAAATTAAACTAGATCCACGAAAATAGCTAACCTCGGAGCTTGGCGTGCTGACGTCACCAGAACCCCTGCAAAAGAAGCAGACAAACTTGCGCTCCGCTTTGCAGCTAACAAAGATTTGATACTGTTTCCAATATTTATTCCGTAACCTCCCAGTTGTGCTTGCAGAAAAGCCACCAAGCTGGGATTTCACCATCATACTAAGATATTTGAACTACAACATAATTTGAATTGGCTACCACATTTGTTAGATCAGTATAGCATAACAATGTGATCCCTAGCAGGTAACGTGAACGAGTTGGTGTGTTTATTATTTTCAGAGGAATCCGAGCAGAGCAGCGATGACGCGGCAGAGGAACAGGAGCGAGATCCTTCTCGTGGAGTCGGCAACATCGAGACCAGTTCCGACGAAGACGACAGTGGTGACGGTAACTGTTGCTTCATTCCCTTTGTAGCTTTGAGTGTGATGCACTTGAGACACACGCTTACCAGCTAACAAGCCAACTTAGTCAAGAAACATCCACTCAATTCATTAGCTTCAAAGTCTTGAGCATTTGCTTCTTCAGCAAGCGTAAGTTGCATGGAAGGAAAACTGCAGAAGAGAACATTGAACTGTTTGTATATTACTTGCGTCACCACTCTGACCGAAATTTGGTAAACAATCAATGTGTCAACATCAGTACCTCCATCAAATTGAGTTCATCCTGTCAAACACATTCAGTGAAAGGTGTGTCGTCACACAGTGCCCCTGTTGTCTATCTTGTCGCTCCTTTGCTACTTGACCACAATGCAATGAGGGCACTGTTTATGTCGGCTACAGCTATGTCTTTTGCTCCTTTGCTACTCTATTTGCAGTGATGTGATTGCTGCACCAATTGCGCCAAACTGTGCCAAGGGGCTAACCCTGCCACATCCTGCTACATTTCGCCAAAATATGGGTAATCTGCGCCAAGCCCGCGCCAAAGGACCAATTTAGGCCGCCTTTATCAAAACCGAAACTAAACTGAGTACTGTAATTGAGCAGTCGTGTGTTATGTGGCGCAAGCGGCCGCCTGACACAAAGTACCGTGCATCAATTGTCCACCCGGTCTTGCATGCGCGCTCTCGTCTTGTGGGTCTCGTCTCTCATCTCTTTTTTTTAAATATTTTCAGCAATAGATGCGGATGTGTGCAGACGCTCTGACGCTAGCGTGCCGGGTACCAGCTATGCCGTCATGCTGTGAAACGAAACCACATTTTTGCGCGGCAGGAGTTACTTTGTGAGCTGAAGCAACGGCCGTGCGAAAACTATATTTGGTCACTGCCTTTCAGTCACCGTGGTCGCGCGACGTCGATAGTTGCCGTCCCCAGATCACTGCAGATATGGTACTTTCTAAAATGAAACTAAGTACCGCCGCGTGTTCATCAACATTCCCGTTCTTGTTTAAATCATACGTTACTACAAAAATCCATCTTTAATTGAAAGACTGCTCTGTCAAAGTATTGATTATCTAGATTCCTCTCGGTGGGCCTTCTTTCGAGAGGGACCTCGGTACGTGAAAGATCTGCCGTGATAGACAGTTGGTGAAGAGAAGTGAGCTAAAGCAAAGAAGGCAATGTCTGCACGCTGGACCCGCACAGCGTGCTTGTTTGTCTCGAGTTCAGTTGTTGAACAAAGCGCTCCAAGCACGTTTTGAGGCTGGCTCGCAATGTCTTGCATCGATGCACTCAGGTTCTTTATTTTTTGTGTGATTAGCTTGTACCTCGTTTGCCGGCCTGGCAAGCACGCGCCACTGGACTGTTTTCGTCGCATGCTCGAAAGTTACATTTTGTGTACAATTTTGGGGATAAGTTAGCGACGGAGCTGAGGGGCATGGTTTCGGTTTCGATCGGACAGCCGTTGTCTGCGCTCGCGCGACGAAGCATGCCCAACAGCAAGCCTGCCGAGTTGGCCTCACCTGCATGCGAACATGATTGCATGACTGAGGCACCAGCCGGGACGTTTGCAATTCATTGTTTTACGTTTGCTTACTTTTGACGAAAATCTGGCACGTCAAGAACCAGTAAAACATTGGCGAGCGGTTTTCGAAATTGCTTGGCAATGCCTACAGCACTGTACACTTGTGGGATGTCTGGGGAGTAAAAACAGAAGCAGCGAGTTCCGTCACAACACGTCACATCAGAACACATCACAACACAAAGTGCCCTTCGTTTGTACAGCACTTAAAACAAATATTTTTATTTTCCTAAGAATATCTGCTCCAAAATCCACTTTTGCTGCTCCAAAACACTGTCTTGGCTGCTTCAAAAGCCGCTTTTGCTGCTCTAAAACACTGTTTTGGTTGCTCCAAAGGCCACATTTGCTGCTCCAAAACACTGTTTTGGTTGCTCCGAAACGTGCGCCCTTCTTTTTATGTGTCTTCCTTTTCCTTCCTGTGTCTCAGGTTAAGTTATGTCAACCGTCTTTGTGAATGCAATGCAATGAGGGAACTGTTTGTGTTGTCCTTTTGCTCGTTTTTCTACCATTTGTGGCTACATTGCAACGAAAGAATTGTTTGTGTTGGCTATGGCCGCGTGTTTTTCCCCAGTGTCGGCTACATCTTTGCTTCTCTTTGTATCGTTGCAATGAACTGAGGGGACTCTTTGCATTGGCTACGGCTCTGTCTCTCGCCTCAGAATCCGGAGAGGACAGCGAGCCGGACGTCGGATGGGGAGAGCTGGATCGGGACGCTCCGAAAGGCGACGACGTGACGCGGCGCTTGGCGCTCTGCAACCTGGACTGGGACAAGCTGAAGGCGCAGGACCTCTTTGTTCTGCTCCACTCCTTCCTGCCCCCGGCGGTGCAGTGAAGGGCGTCACCATCTATCCCTCGGCGTTTGGCAAAGAGCGCATGGCGCAAGAGAGCGTCAGGTGAGGGCGTCATCACCCGTGCGTGACAAACAAAAGGAGGCCAGGGCCATGGTACGTTCCTACACTTCAGAAAAGGGCCGCAATAGCCTTTCCGAAGAATCCCACGAAAGGTTTCTCGGCGACCTTGCATTGTGCGGTACGGGGAATGGCCATTTTTTGACGAATGTTCGGCGCCGTCTATTGGCAAGTCGGGAAGCGTTTTTGACGTCTTTCTAAGGAACTTTGACCGGCTATAATGTTCATGTCGTCGTTGCAAACGACAAAGGCAGAACAAAATAGACCTTTTTCTGGTGAACTTCCGCACACGCGTATGCCCTCTTCCTTGGCATTGCTTCCCACTGTCGCCACTTTCGGAGGGCAGCGTCCCGCACAACCAGCATTGTAGGCACCTATCTTTTGCGCGTATTTATTCTTCGACAATTCTTATTTTGAGTCTCGGTAGTGTGGGGCACAAACAGCAACGGAAACCGATGCAGCGGCACGATGCCGATGCATTCCGACGGGTGAAGGCATGTTGGGCTGCCCCTTATTTGTAGCTAGCAGACAAGCTCCCCCATGACACTGCCTGTTATTCAAAAAAGGTCCTTTGCGTCATGTTGCAGTCGAAACGCTAAGCTGCCCCTAGCTCCGCATTGTCAGCGATTTCCCTTACCGTCCCGTAAGCGTCACCAAAAAACACTGGGTGGCCGTGCCTGCCACCACTGTGCGTGCACTTAGGTAACCCCTGAGAAGGTTCCTTGTGGGGCCGTGCCAACGTACGCTTTGTCGCGGCCGGGCTAAAAGGAAAAGGTGCGCTTTCTTGCGGTTTTTGCAATGGGGTTAGCTTCTTTCTGCCACCGCGGGGTCGCTGCGACCTCTCCTCCGGCGCTTTAACTCGTTCTAGCAAGACAGCCTAACCTCACCGTGCTGGCCTCTTGGCTCCAGGGTTGAATTGGAGAAATTTCGAGACTAGTTAGAGCTACAGGCCTTGAGGCCACCTGCCAAAGGACCAATTCCATGAACAAGCGTCTACTCATCGTAAGCCAAAATTATTTCAATCGGCACACTACAGTTGTTTTGTACGGGTATACTGGCACACAGTTTGATCATCACGGTGGTCGGAAGAGTTGTTCAGGGTGGTTTAGGTAGTACTCGGAATGCTGGCTTTGTGGCACCCCCACGCGGTCAAAAAACTTCCATTGCTAACCGGAAAGCAAAGGCTGTAAGGAATGCTGCCGTCTAGCCCGGCCATGGCTCCGTATACATTCTTGAAGCGGCCTCATCCCTCCTCTTTCATCACTGCGGGTTCAGAACACAAAGAAAATAGAATGAACATGTAACAACGCCAACATGGACCCTGTTTTCGACTGTGTTGAGAAGGCCGATACCGTAGAATGCAGCCTATTGGCTTTGATCTACAGCACTTCCGGGTGCTGATTTCCAAACTCCCGGCAATCTGCCGAGCGAGTCAAGATTGCCGTTGCTATTTAGCCTATAGTCTGTTACAGGTTAGCCCTTAAAGGGGCCCTGCAAGGACTTTTTTACTGGTTTTTATTTTGCACCAAACCTGAGCGCACCTCTTCTTTTCTTGAATTCGCTTTATTTAAAAAGTTATAGGCAAATTAAAATTACAAAAACAAGCAAAAAATAACCTCCTTCATGACGTCGTTGGTCGTGGCTTGAGTGGCCATGAACTAGAAGAGGTGCAGTGAGCTCAGCGAGCGCTCACGGCTGCCACACTCTGTGTCGACAGCTCAAGAGGGCGCCACTAAAGCCTGTGGTGGATAGGCTGTATGAAGCGGGCACCCAGGGCAGCTCGCATTGCATTTTCTGCGCGATTAAACACAAATTCGGCATGACACTTCATTGGCCACAAACGACAGCAAACACCGGGTAAATATCAGTTCAGAATGGGAGCCACTTTGCGCTGCCATACCGCCAAACGGCCATACCGCAAGCCAAGCCTGCTCGCCAAAGGCCTTCGGAACGCTCGGAACCGGTCGGATCCTTGAGCCCGTATACGACCGCAGCGCCACAGTGTACATCAGGGACCTTTCTACACTTGCTGCTCGTTAGTGCATGATCCGACTGCCCCTTTTTAGTATGCGCCGCTTTTTCCACCGCTTGGTGGCGGGTATGTCGACGGGTCATATGTTGTTTCCGTACTTTTTAGACTGCATAAACTACTTTCATAAATAATTGGAACGGTTCACGCCACTTATATTTTGTATTTCGACTGAAAAGGAGCTTTTAGCGGCCCTGACCAGTAGTAAGCCAGGACCAAAGACTTCACATATCGCTCGCTTTCGGCACCGCGGGTCACCCCCGTAGGTGGAGGAGGTTTCCGCGTCGTCCGGTTAAAATATGATGCCCTGATATTTAGTTACTCTTTCCGTGCCTGCTGGCTTGCCCGTACCCCAAGAGATGTGGAAACCGCAAAGAAGGTAGACGCTTAAATATGATTGCAGGGCCCTTTTAAAGGACACATGCAAAGGAAAAAACACTTTTTTTTTAAACAGCTTGGATGGAAAAAGGATGTCATAAAACGATTTTACAACGAAGAGAAAAAAATTTAGAGCTATATTTACGGCACTATACAAATTCAGTAGTCTGGCGCCTGCGGGCACCGTGGAAAAGTGGCCCTTATTTGTCATGTAACGGGCCCATATTTGTCACTTGGTGCTTGCGCTCTTTTGGAAGCTTCTTTGGCCTTCAAAAGTAACTTATTCATCTTTGTTTGAAGTATAACAACAACTAAGATTAATAAGTAACTTTTAGAACCCAAAGGAAACTCCTGAAAAAGCGCAAGCAGACGCGATAGACCTGTATGCTGGTCAGATGACGGCGGCGTGCCCCAAAGCAGACGAACTTGTGCGGCAACGGCGGCATAGAGAACCGCATTGAAGCGGCGTCATACAATGCTCAGCGTGCGGTAGCGGCGACGCAGGCGGCGGCGCACAGGCCTACCACGTGACCAGCGGCGGCTCCTGCGGGCTCCAAACAGAAATTTATAGCGCCGTAAATATAGCTCTAAATATTGTTTCCTTCGTTGCAAAATCTTTATATGATATCCTTTTTCCATCTAAGCTATTTTTAAAAAAAGATTTTATTTCTTTGCATGTGTTCTTTAAAGAGACACTGACAACCCTCCGCCGCCGCCCCCCCCCCCCCCCCACCAAAATAAAAATAAAAATAATTTTCTGTTAGGCGATTTATTATGGTGTCGGAAGACTGCCCAATCAGTATTTTGCTACAGCGTCATGTAAATTTTTAATAAAGTAAAAAGATGCAACTGCTCGAAACCGAAACCAAAAGTGGACCGAGGGAGAAGTAGTATAGAGGAGGAGAGAGTTTCCAAAAATCTCGTAGCTGTGCAACATTGTTTTTTTTTCTATCATCATATTTGCAGTTTTTTAGAAGCCACAAAAAATGGGCATCATATTTTTTTTTCTATTTTTAATGTTGATTGTGTGCTTTCGTTGACCCACGACTTTGATTATATTTAGTGGTTGCGTCTAAACCATTAAAACCGGCACGTGACCACGGAGAAGAGAGTGAGCGCGACTCAAACTGGCCAGTTCTCAAACGGCGGTTTTCGGGCAGAAAAAAACAAAAACAAGTTTCGAGCCACAAATTGTGTTCTGTGTAGTTGTGCTTTCGAAAGCACTACTATATAGAACGAAAATACCCTGTCTGTGTCCTAGGAAGCGCACCTTTAGATGTGCCTCAATTTTTGTCTTCAGCCTTTAAATGCGAGCAAATTTTTGACGGAGTTTAAAGGTGCTGTCGTCTATCGAATACAATATTTGTAAACATCCACCAGGTGCACTCTGGTAATTATTTTATTCGTTGTAAATAATGTTTTGATGTCTTTTTGAACAAATAATTTATGTCTCTGTGGCATGGCCAGAACATGGTTGACAGTTAGACAATAAAATAGGCACTAGATTTTAGTTGTAGTGACCCCGTAACCTGTGACAGACTATAACGCATCATGTACATTCCCAACTACCGTCTCCTCGCCAATTCTTGCGCAGCGGTCCGTCGGGGCTGGTGGAATCCGCGCCGAAGAAGGCCGGCACCGGGAGAGGGGACCAGACGAACGGCGGGGAGCGGTTCGACCGTGAGGCCCTCCGCAAGTACCAGCTGGACCGGCTGCGCTACTTCTACGCGGTGGCCGAGTGCGACAGCCCTGAGACGGCGGACCACCTGTACCGGGAGCTGGACGGGCGGGAGTACGAGACCAGCGGCACCTGCCTCGACCTCCGCTTCGTGCCGGACGACATGACCTTTGACGACGTGAGTCCTCGTCAACGTGCAAGCCGGTTTCACCCAGTGCCAAACTCGATGGCCTCGTAACACTGGAGCGAGCAGCAAGAACACAGAGACGCATCCAACGTGTCTCTTTCACTGTTAAAGGGTCGCCAAACCGCTTTCTGCGGTAATCTGTCTATCTATGCTCATAACTCAGTCTATGGGTTCTAAGCTTCCTAAAAAAATAACCAAACGTTACATTCATGCATGGCCGATTTCTCTGTTAACATCGGTGTCAAAGATCGATTACCTCGGAACTATTGCAGACACTGGCGGGTGCCGTCGGACGAGGAGAGAGCCTTCTCCTCATCTGAACCAATTTTTGGTACAAACAGTCGGAAGGAGGGCAGGCGCCTTCTTGACTCTGCTCGAAAGAGACAGGTTAACTTGTCTGCGGTGGTGCATGCGCATAGTGGTGCTCAAGAAGGCAAACACAAGTCAAGCATTCTGCCAAAAACGTGTCGACATATTGCGTTGCACGTAGCAGAGGGAGAAAAGTTAGGTAGCAAGAAGCACTTTGGAGAAGGTGGTAAGAAACCGAAAGAAATTCATGGAACACTTTAGCCGCCGAAAAGATACAATATCTCTTTGAAAGTGATTTAATGCTCAGGCGTATGTGACGACGAATCCTTTGGTTTTTCCAATTTTTAGGAATCGGACGATAGTTTGATGGACAGTGACAGGAGCAATGAAAACTATGCAAATCCTACAAGCATTTTATCAACTTTGGTGTCTGCATGTCCGTGGGACTTGGATCAGGGGTCCTGATTTAAAGTAAGATACCACACCTTGAAGTCGAGGAAATGTTTTTGTCTTATTTTGATGCAGACTGCCTGTTCAATTCAAAAATTTTGCCGTACATTCCTCGAAGAAAAAAAATGAGTAGGCAAGGGTAAAGATGGTCCTTGAATACTTTTTGTTATTTATTAACTTATCTCACTCAAATACAGTACACAGATGCATCTCTTATAAGAGATTCATCTCACTGAAAATCTTTCCTTCTAGCTCTATATAGAGATTTGCAAGTGTCAACCATACATCTTAAAGCTATACACAAATATTTATGAAGTGGTGTTATTTATCATAAATAAATTGCAGTTGTAAAAACAAAATAAATGGGGCAATAATTACTATAAGTTGCAGCTAATTACTTCCTATATGTTGACTGTAGGGTGAAAAATAAAGCTTTAGGATGCAGTCCAGTTATTGCAGAAAACAATGACACCAAGTTCCTCAACATTCACTCGGAAGAACATTGTGAGGACCCCCGTAAGGGAATGGCATTTGACAAAAATAGGCAAAGCCGAGAAAATTAATTTTAATGTTCCTTTTGTACCTTAGATCTAGCAACTTGCGACTTGAAACTTGCTGTCTTAAAGCAGCTAGAGATCGAACTCAGCAATCATATTTTGCGGAAGAAACACTCTGGGCTGCAAAAATTTTTAATATTGCGATCATTGAAAATTAAACGCTGTCATAAGATTTTTACTATTTAAAGACCGTGATCCCCCCCTTATACAACTAACCCCGGCAGCGTCACAAAGAAATTAAGGCGCTCCTTTAACCTACCGGTCAAAACCCCCGATATGCAGAACGAATCGGGGACGACGTTATGCGCGCGTCTGGGCAGCGCGACAGTGGGGCGTCGGATCACGCTACGTCGCGGCGTCACTGACCCAGGATGCAAAGTCACGGCGACACTCTCACGCGACCATGTGACCCGTAGTGGCGTCCCGATAAATGTAGCAGGGAGGTACCGGCGCGACACGACAGCCTCGCGGGTGTCGTCTTTTTTGTGCGACGCGTTGGCAGCGTCGTTGGGCGCCAAAGTCTGTCGTTTCCCCAGGAGCCGAGCAGCGTGGCGGACAGCCTTCCCGACCCGTCGACCTACACCCCGATCAGCTTCGTCACCTCGGCCCTGCAGTCGGTCAACGTGGAGCTCACCTGGGACGAGGGAAACCCCCGCAGGTCCCAGGCCATCCAGAGGGCCTTCCAGGGGGACGGAGACGTGGTCGGGGACGACCTCAGGGTCTACCTTGCCTCTTCGTCCTCCGAGGACGAGGAAGAGACCGAGGAGGCTGGAGGTGGGTCAGTCGTCTCTCCCTCTCGGCACAATCCTTCGATTAACCTGGTCCGGAATTCTTTTTAATGCGTCAGCGTTTATTGCTTTGTTGCACGCAGCCGTTTTTATTGGACCGGACCGGTTTCGTGAAGTTGCAGCGCGGTTCCCCTTGTGCTCTTTGGCTCGGTTTGTTTGCTCGCTCGTTACGTCCACTTTTCTTCTTCTGTAAGAGAGAAAGAGTCTTCTTGCACGCTTCCATAGACACACTGCCATCAACGCGCACTGCTCTTACAACCGCACCCGGGGCGTAGGCACGCTGTTTTGTTTCCCCAGTGTGCACAGCGTGACAATCTAAAACCAAGGCGCAGCGACGATGCTGTTTGCGCGAAACAGTCGTCACCTGCAAGGAATGATCAGCTCTTCGAGTTATGCAGACCACAGGCGGCGGTCGAGGGAAGCTGTGGTGGCTGCATCCGGGACGAACTGGCTCTCTGAACACAACAGTGTGCGGACCGTCGCGAGGTTGGAATTTCAGTTCTTGGCCGAGTCGGAACCCCCGCGCTAATTACCTGCGCATTTCGTAGAAGATCGGCGTAGTGACGGCGGGGATTTGGGCATCGTTTTTCGTGACGCCATGGTAAAGTTTTCGCCAGGGACAAATCGAAGCACCAGAGGTGTGCTGCCAAAGTTGGTAGTCAGCCAATCGGATCGCTCGAAGGAGCTAACGGACAGACGTGGATTCGGAGAAGCCACTGCGGAGGGAGTAGCTGGATGGGTCTACTCTTTCACAAAAGCCCACCAACCCATGACGATTGGAAGCCCCATCTATAGGCTGACACAATGTTTATTAACAAGTCAGCGCTTGCCTGCGTCAGGTGTGGGCACTGCTCGTAAGCAGAAACCACATTCACATGAAGTGAAGGAGTACTACTTCCGCTTTAAAATAATTATAATTTTTTTATTGCAAAAGCATAACTGTCTTATGGAGCGAACCGACGTAACCAACTTTGAAGCCGTGCCGAACAGCATCTAAACTCCCCTTTCCCAGTGGAGCGAAGTGAAGCCGATTTTTGATAGATAGGCTCTCGTTGGCTGGCGCACGTCATCAAAGAACGAGACTCCCATTGGGGCGTAGTGCCAAAAACGCCACCAGAGAAGCCTACTCTATGGCCGCGCAGCGCACGCAGCGACCCAACCACCGGTATTTTTTTTAATTGTTTTTTATTTACAATTTTTTAAAAATTTTGAATAAAATGGATTGTGGTCTAGGTGGCACCTCAAGTTGCACAGACGTCTTGCAGTACAAGGGAAACAAGTGGTTCAGAATTTGTTGCAATATGATGAGAAAGAAACTTCCAACCAATCTGTAAATGTAAGGCCTCATTCACACAGCCGGCGCCTCTCCCATCCCGGCACCGTCAGGGGAGCACGCCGGGGCGGGGACGCGACGGCAGGGTGTCGGAACAGGCCACGCAAGCAAAGCGACGGCAGGATTGGATTAGGTCGGATTGCTTATTTATTCAACTTAAATTACAAAATAAAGAGATAACTGTGCCTGAGCATTAGTGCGCACGTTTCTTTTTTGGAAATTAGGGATTTGCATCTGCTATTAGCAATTCCTGCAGAAAAGGAACAAGAAAAACAACACAACAAGTGTTGGCTGACTGTTGGCAACCGAACGATGAAAAATCTTCCAAACTTAGCGAAACTTTACTATTTTGTGATTGTTCGGTTTTCGATGGGGGCGGGACTCTATCATCCGCCGGGACACCGGTGCCGTAGAGCAGCTTTCTACGTCGCCTGGCAGCCGGCGCGGCACAGTTTTCCGGCGAAAACCGGGCCGAAAATCCTCTCCCCTGCCAGGAACGCCCCTTGCAACGATGCCGGGATGGGAGAAACGCTGGCTGTGTGAATGAGGCCTAAGGGGCTCAATGCTTCGAACCCAATTCAGTTGCTTCTTCGGGCTATGATTGTGACCGCTGGAGCACAACAGTTAGTTTCTTCCACGAAGGTCGTCTCTTTCTTTGTCTTCTGTTGCACAGCACGGACCGTCGAAGTGCTTAGAAGGTAAATTGCCAAGGCATCTGTTGACGTTTCCCGACGTGGTTCGAATGTGCCACGATTCTGCTAGAAGTCTCTGCCGGGCATTGGTCTCAAAAGCGAAGATGGACACATTGTTGAAGTCGGTACAGTGGTCGTCGATGTCAATGTTAACCAACAGTGCTGCACTCGTCGTCAAATTAGCGCACATTGGTTCTGTGCTCGCCAATCCTCTATGTTTTGTCAGTGTACGTGGTGGAGCAATCTGAGCACGGAGTCCCGTGGACAATACCCTGCACTCTCCCATTGGGAGGGCAGTCCTTTGGCCATGCCGTACGGCACCTAACTGTCGAAAACCTCCTGTATCCCTTCTTTTGCCCGAACCTCCGCCGCACTTTGCCAGAACCTTGTATGTAAGGGACACTGATGCGTCTGGTAGGGCCAGACTATGTGCCTTCCCATGGTCGTAGGAGTCGGCGAGCATGACCTTGATAACGAGCGATGCGATGAACAAGACTGAGTGGGTAGGGGTGTCTGAACGCCTTGTGGCATATCGGGTGGTTAGAGCCAAACCGAAGATATTGCCCAGTGTGCTTCCTGCATACTGTGAACTTTAGTTCTTTTCTCCTCACCCGTACATTGACAAACGGCGAGCTGTCCCCTTTTTCGCGTTCCACGGGGAAATGGATGGCAGGCTCGACGGAGTTGATGTGTGCTGCCTCGCATTATGGGATTAGTTGTATGCTTCCTTTTATCTTACACCAATTTAATTTTATCCTAATAAGACAGACTTCTGTGAAATATGTTCACATTTAACTTCGTTATTGTACACGGTATGTGTACTGTCCTGCTTTTAGTCTCGATCCAGCGTCCTTTTACTGACCTATGTGACGCGACGTTCCTCGCAGACACTCGGGCCGGCGGCAGAAAGAAGCAGACGGCCGAAGCGCAGATCCAGAAGTACCGCGACCTGCTCAAGAGCCTAGACGGAGGCCCCAAGGAAGAGGAGAAGGCAGACGACATTGAGATGGAGGTCACCTGGAATCCAGGTATGCGTGGACGGACGAACGCACGGTGGCTGAACCCTTTGCAACGGGGGCAGTTTGCGGCACCTAGTGAGCAGTTAGCGTACTAATAGCTCATCATTATTGAACTGAGGTAGGACATTAGGGACTTTTAGCAAACTGTTACCATGTTCTACTTACTGCACTACCAGAGCCTTTAAAGCACGCTTTCAAGCGCACGCCCGAGTGATTTTGTGACTCGCACTTAAAAGCACGCTTTAAGTGCGTGCCTGAGTGATACCGTGGCCCGCACTTAAAGCAACCTCCAAAGGCTCCAGTGGTGCGGCATGTGGAACGCGGCAACGATTTGCTAAAATTCCCTATTATCACATTGCTCAAAGGTGGTACAGTTAGGAGAATGTTCGTTGAAGAAAAGGATTCTTCAGACCAGCTTAACAGTGGCATGTATACCACTAATGCTGGGTGGAAAACCTATTGATATAGTTTCACTCAGGCTTCAATTTTGAGCTCTGTATTAAATTATGGCAAAATGGCTGTAACAAAATGTGAAGTGAGCATAGCCGACTATATTGACTGAGGCTGTTCGAGTGCTTTAACTTAATACTACCGGACCTAGCACATAAATACCCACTTGCTAGCAGATGACAAGAGTGGTACTATATCAAAATATTGTCTCGCTTTTGCTTGCCCAGAGTCAAGACCCATTTACCCAGTAGTGTGTGGCTGTCTTTTCTTACATTACTTGCTCACGTGCAAAGCTACTTCTTGAAACAGTTCCCAGACTTTTTACAAAGCACGAATGTCTCAACGACTCGTGGTCATAACATAGTTGCACGGTACAGTGTGAATCGACCTCCACTCTCCTGGCGAGAGATTAGTGAAGTCCCTATTAACAACAGCTGCACCGTATGCTGTTGAGTGTGGTACTTTTGGGAAGGGTTAGCTGCTCTACTCTTGGTGGTCAAGGCGAAATGGAAGCCGACAGAGAGCCGAGACTTCATGTTGGAAATGTGCGGTCGTAATTGGTATCTATATATATTATTTTTCCTTCGTGCATCAGACCTCCACAAGCAAGTGGAAGACATGGTGAAGAAGAAGTTGGAGCAGCCAGAGGGGCAAACCCCGTTTGCGGAGTTCCTCCAGAAGAGGAAAGAAAAACACAAGATGAAGAAGGCTCTGAACAAGGTAGGTTGCGCTGCATCTGCCACTGCTCATTTCTGGGGTTCTTATAATGTGCTTGATAAGTATAAATGTTAGTAGGGTATCTGAAAAACAAAGTTATTTTGGCGGGAGAGTTGCAAACTTTTGACAAGCTGCTCATCTTCCGCAGAAGGCAGACGCCGGCGAGAACGGTGAGCAGGCGGCAAGCGGTGCAGACGACAACGACGACGTTCAGCAGGCGTTCTCGGACGACGACATCCCTTCCGATGTCGACGTCAACGACGACTTCTTCAAGAAGGAGTTGGAAAGCCGGAAAGGTGCGGCGAGGAACCACTCGACACAGTTGCTCAAGCTGGGGTACATTGAACCTCGCTTTACTTGGATATATCCTCGTTTTATTCAGCTGACAAAGGAGGAGGTGCAAAGAAAGCAAAGCGAAACAAGGCCAAGCCGGGAAAGAAACAGGCTCCTGTAGGCGACAGCGAAGCAGAGAAAAGCAAGGTGAGAAGGCAGTGGCCACTTTCTTTCCTTCCAGAAAAACAGTGTGGTGTAGAACATATTCCCTTGTTCAGGGTATCCTTTATGCTCCGAGCTAGAGATATAATGTGTTTTTCTTTATTGCGTTTGTAGGTTCCACGTTTTGGAATGATTCCACCGGGTATACAATGTTGCCAATATAGGGTCCAGTTTAAAACAGTCTGGCCACATCTGAGCACATCCACTGTTCTTACGAGATTTTTAAAATTTCGCAGTTCCTTGCCATGTCTTGAAAGTGTATTGTGGTGGCAGCTATGACCAGGTCATCCGACACCAACATCACACACGGTGTCACAAGACGTGACATATGACCAGGCCCTGTGTCACTGAAGTCACAATGTCAAATTGAGCAGAGAGTTTCCCAGCAATAACACAGGAGACGCACCTCAATGTCCGCCAAAAAACCTCTTGGACAACGGCTGTTTCCATAAAATGAAACCTATGTAGGCAGACATAAGAACACTTTGTATGTAAACAAGCACGCCTTCTCTTTGAGTACCACCAGATTCAGTGGATGAACTTTTAGACAACGAAAAGTTAGTCAATGCCTTCGAATGTGCCGAGCAATATCTCTGTTGTCGAGGGACAACTTAGCCAGTTCAGTGTGACCGCTAACTCGGCGTCTTTAACGCACGTCGGGCAGTAGTGGCTACACCAGTGCACCCCAATGCAATGTACGTCCATACATTGCACTGGGGTGCAACCGAGGCTACAGACGAGAAAGGAGTGCAGAGATCTCGAGGGCAAGTAGGACACGGGCATTGCACTTCCCCCGACTCGTCTTTCTACCCTTTGCACCATTTTTATTCCATGTGACACGTACCGACACGAATGGACGACATTGTCCATTCGTGTCGCACCTCCTGAAAATATTGCACCTCCTGCAACACGACGCAACGCATATGGTTTAGCACCATCTGGGTCGCAGCACAATTTACAGCCGATTGCGTATGAATCTTCTTTTGTATATGCATACGATAAAACTTTATTTAACAGTGTCAATTTGCACGGAAATGAAAGGAAACATTCAATCTGCCTCCAGATGTCGTTTGTTTCTCTCATTGTTATTTCCTATCTGTCCATTCAGTAGTTCCTCGATGTGTTGTAGTGTTGGAAACATTCAGGAAGATGGAGAGCAACAAAACTGCCAAGTGAATGTTTCCTTTAATTTTCGTGCTAATTGCCGATTTGAAATAAAGTTTCCAAGTCATCAGAGATGGTTTGACTCGTTATCGGAAATGGTAAGGAACTCATATTACTTAAAAACAAAAGTTTTCACAGTTCTTCGTCTTCTAAAGTGGACCTCCGTCGTTAAGGCCATGTCACCTTCCACCGTGCAGGCAATCGTCAATTTTTTTTTTTCCTGAGATTATGGAGGATTTTATGAGAATTCGAAACAAACGATTAAGATTAAAGGGGTAGTGCAACAATTTTACCATCGAAAGAATTTGCAGCTCATATTTTTTATATTGTTCATCTTGGCACGACGTGAGTGACACCTTCCCTCAAAATACTCCGATTTCGCTCGCACAATCGCAAAGGAAAAAACTAAATTTTTCTCCATCTCTAGCCACATGTGGTGGTATTTGAAACTACAATGTGGTGCCATTCGGAGTACAAGAGTTTTCGTAGTAAAAACTAGCTCATGCAAGACATAATGGTCATCCGGTCTTCATTCTTTAGGCGGCGCAGAACAATTCCCAAAGCTAATTAGCCAAGGTCCGAACATCGTTGCAATGCCCCTTCATTAGCCACGTTCCACACGAGGGACGTGCTTTGCAGCGGTTGTCTTGGGCTTCCGTTACCGACGCACATTCTCGTTCTTCCGCGCCCCTGCCGCGGACAACAGCAGGCGGAGCTGGAGCTCCTGCTGATGGACGACGAGGACGACGGGCGGCAGCACTTCAGCCTCCAGAAGCTGCTCGACGAGAACCAGGGCTCCAAGCGGAAGAAGAAGAAGGGCCGCAAGGAGGGAACGCGACAGAGTCCTCTGCGGAGACCGCTTTCCAGGTGAGACGCCTATTCAATGCGTCCGAGACGGCCTGCTGTAGTGCCGTCGCCAACAGAGTAAGAACAGCAGGAAAAGCATGCGCTCCGTGCCTTTCACCGTGCTTCGGCCGCGCACGCGCGTTGAGATGTTGAAGCGTTGTCGAAGGTATGAAGCTCGCGCCGGTGGGCGGGACAACTGGAGCTCCTCCCTGTTGTTCTCGCTCTGCCGGCAACTATCGACCTTTCCCAGAAGAGCTCTCTGGCCGCCGCCATTTTGCAACTCGTGCGACCCCCACCAGCCAGAAATTTCTGTCACCTGCCCGAGTTGTGGAAACCCGGCCGGCGCGACTCCTCACCTGCATCGTGCATTCGGAGTTTGCCGGCCATTCTTGGAAGTTTCTAACTTTATTTGCCTGCTCGTGCAAATAAAGCTTTGGGGGCCGTTCCACATCCTTCGAGGATTATTTCTGTCGAGGTAATCTCCGAAAACCCTCCCTGGCTATGTTCTTGGTCTTCGCAAAAAATAGACGATTGGGTCTGGAATAGGAAGCGGAACATGCACATTCGTGTTTTTGCTTCGGTACTGTGTAAAGAAGCAACTCTTTTCAAAACGTGCCCCAAAACAATCGCCGCAACCCCGGTGCAAGATGCAGACGAACTTGCCCGTCACACGGAGCCCAGCATTCTGCCACAATGCCTGGAACGCGTCTTTGAGGGCTGCTTCACGTATTTGCATAAGAGTCTGATCGACTGCATTGCAATCGCTTGCGACCGCTCACAACGGGAGAATACGCCGACTCAACCTACCGGGCGGACCTGGAATGCTTTCACCCCGTGCACATTTCCTGACCTTTTACGCGTCGTTCATTCGCCCGGGCTTCAAAAACTTAATGACGACGTTGCAAGTGGGATTCCGTGTTTTAAAGTTCAGTATTTCTCGCGAAATTTGGAGGCTGTTTTTCTAAGTTTATTGTAGCGGGAGCTACACTGGCCGAGGTTGAGCAGTTTCACGTGGCTCGCATAATGAGCTGTGCTCCGTGCTGCGCAAGCGCGAGGAGCAGTGACGTCACACGGCGCACGCGCTGGCGCGCCGGAGTTGCCGCCGCCGCGTGCGCCTCGCCGGTCTGCGCATGTGCGAGGAGCAGTGACGTCACACGGCGCACAGCTGGCGCGCCAGAGCCGCACGCTCTGCCGCCGCCGCGTGCGCCTCGCCGGTCTGTGCATGCGCGAGGAGCAGCGACGTCACGCGGCGCACAGCTGGCACGCCAGAGCCGTTGCTGCCGCGCGCTCTGCCGTTGCGCGCTTTGCCGCCGCCGCGTGCGCCTCGCCGGTCTGCGCATGCGCGTGGAGCAGTGACGTCACACGGCGAACAGCTGGCGCGCCAAAGCCGCCGCCACCGCGCGCTCCGTTGCGCAGGCCTTGCCGGTCTGCACATGCGCGAGGAGCAGTGACGTCACACGGGCACATCGGGTACGCCAGAGCCGCCGTGCGCTCCGCCGCGGCGTGCGCCTCGCCGGTCTGCGCAAGCAGCGAGGAGCAGTAGCGTCACACGGCGCACAGCTGGCGCCCCAGAGCCGCCGCACGCTCCGCCGCCGCGTGCGCCTCGCCAGTTTGTGCATGCACGAGGAGCAGTGACGTCACGCGGCGCACAGCTGGCGCGCCAGAGCCGTTGCTGCCGCGCGCTCTGCCGTTGCGCGCTTGCCGCCGCCGCGTGCGCCTCGCCGGTCTGCGCATGCGCGTGGAGCAGTGACGTCGCATGGCGCACAGCTGGCGCGCGCAGAGCCGCCGCCACCGCGCGCTCCGTTGCGCGGGTTTCGCCGGTCTGCGCATGCGCGAGGAGCAGTGACGTCACACGGCGCACATCGGGTGCACCAGAGCCGCCGCGCGTCCGCCGCCGCGTGCGCCTCGCCAGTCTGCATGCACGAGGAGCAGTGACGTCACGCGGCGCACAGCTGGCGCGCCAGAGCCGCCGCCGCGCGTCATTGCTGTTGCGCGCTTTGCCGCCGCCGCATGCGCCTCGCCGGTGCTGCGCATGCGCGAGAGCAGGGACATCACACGGCGCACAGCTGGCGCACCGGAGCCGCCGCCACCGCGCGCTCCCGTCGCCGCCACGTGTGCGCCTACGCCGGTCTGGCACGATGCGCGAGGAGCAGTGACGTCACACGGCGCACATCTGGCGCGCCAAAGCTGCCGCTGCCGCGCGCCTCGCCGGTCTGCACATCCCAGAGGAGCGACGTGATAGCCGCGGCAGACGCGCTGGCGCTGCCGCGTGCCCAGCTGTCCGCCTCCGTTGCACAGTAGCCAAGTCTGACGCTGCACCGGAGCCGCTTGATAGCGCCTCTCATTTTGTGCGCATAAGCTCACGCTACGTATATCCTGGCATAGCCGAGCTAAGCCACCGCAGTTTTTTGTTTTTTTTTTCGCCGAATATTAGGGGTTTGTTTGAGTTCATTTTTTGTTAATTCAAAGTATGATTTTGCCATGTTCTCAATTTTTCAAAATTCTAAAACGAAATAAATTAAGTTTGAACTTAAACACGACCTCTAAATTCGTCGGAACTCACCTGTATCGAACAATATTTCTGCAGCTGCATTTGGCGATTGCACCCTTGCCATTGGCAATACTATTTATCCCGCTACAAATACTGCAAAGAAGTGTTGCCTCGCTAACAGACGATACTTACAATATAAATCCTAGGCGTAGTTGCTGGGAAGCATAGAAGCGTCGGCTGCTCTCCCCCCTCCCCCTCCCCCTCCTTTCAAAAAGCTACAATATCATAGTTTTCACCGTTATGAAACCACTACCGTAAAATACCGGGCAAGCGCCCAGTTAAAATTTAGAGATAATCATGAACAAATAGGGGATGGGCGCTTGTCCGGTCATCAATTTTACATATAAATGTACTGTGTATATTTTTTCATATCTTGAAAATTTGTATATGGGCGCTTAATATGGAATGGGCGGATGCGCTGTATTCTACGGTACCCCTTTTTCCTCTAAGAGACGCAAATAGTATGGTTCAAACTAGAATCTTAAACAATAGTTTTTGTCGTGACCAAGAAATGCCACCGACCTATTGTCCCGAACGAACCATGACGAGGCGAAAGGAAAATCCCCTTCTGTCAGTAGTCCGACGTCTCGAAGGAAACTGAAGTGGCCAGTCCTCAGGACCACTGACGCTGTGCTCTGATAAAATTTGTTCGTAAGACACTGTCCCCTTTCTCTCTTGCTTTTTGTTTTGTTATTTCGGCCTAAAAAATTTGAGTTTATCAGATAAATTTGAATGGACGGAAATTTTACCAACAAGTGTTTTTTGGAATTTTTTTTTAATTTATCCGGAAACACAGAATTTTAGTTAGAGCAACCATTTTTTGCGATTTGATCTTGCAAATACCGCAAACCCCTCATTCGCTGATCAGAAGTGTTCCGACAACACCCGACAGATGGCGCCAGTGTCGTAAATGTGTGAACCTGCCTCGACAAGTGCGTTTACCGCATCACTATGTGCTGGGGTGCCGGGACGCCGACGCCCATTTGTCTGCCATGCCGTCGCCTCGACGGCTCCTTTGTTGCCATTTTGCGGACGCCAAGATGTGTCGGCACTGTAGGCAGCTGGACACACACCATGAGAATATTATTGTTGATAGTAGAATTGTTTTGATCACCATTATACACAGTTTGTGCACCTGCAAGTTCTGCACTGTGTTGCCGATTGTTTTTACAGCGGAGCTGTTAAGGGACTAGTTTCCTCAGGATCGTGTCTCCCGCAAAGAAATGTCGACACAACACTCTGGTTTCCGCCGTCGCTCATAGATGGCGGTAGCTGTCCAGAGTGTTGTGCTTGCCGGTTGTCTGCTTGCCCCCGCCGTTCATAGATCGCGGCAACATTTCTTCAGAGGAAGAGCGGGAACATAACGATTGGCAATGTGCGCAGCAGCGCGAATGGTTTCCCAACTGCCACGAGGCCGCAATCGCCTAAAGTTGCACTACGTCGAGCGCTTCAGATTCTCTTGCGAAAGAAGAGCAGATCGCTCGCCTAGAAAGCCACCACCGAGAACAGAAGCTACAGGTCCGCTGCTCTTCCTTCTTCACCAGAGTGGAAAGGCTGACAGTTTTTGTTCTTATTTTGTCGTATATTATCATTATGTATCATATCTTCTGGTGTATAGTTTGCCGACTACAGTGTTTAAAAGTTTAAATTTTACCCGGTGCAAACTACACAAGGTTTTGTATTTTCCTAGATCATTCACTGTGGCAAGACACAAAGAATTTTATGAATAACAGAATATATTAATGGTAAATTATGTATGATGCTCCTTTGTGAGCTAATACAGCAAGCATTTGTCAAGATGTGGTGTGTATGATCATTTTTACATTCGGATTAGGCACTAAGTGCAGACTATGTGGACCACGCACCGGGTGCACACAATCTAAGCAAAACCTTTTATTTTGACTTGAAATTAGTTTTTGCAGACTATACACCGGGTGCTGACAATAGTCCGGAAAATACTGTACTTCTGCATAAAATGACACAGAATGTGTTTCTTTTCTCTTTTTGTGCAAGTGGTTCTCAAGCATGCTCCCAAAAATCCTCATTTTTAGGGGCAATTTATTTGCATCAATAAATTATTTAAATTTACTTATGATTTTTTTACGTTCCTCCTTATTGAGTATAGCCTAAAACAGAAATACCTGTTCTTGAAGCGTTTTAAGAGTTCACAATCAACCCTTTTTTTTTTTTTCCGTCGTAGATGGACCTTGCGGATCCTCGGTTTTCGGCGCTGTACGATTCGCACCACTTCAGCATCGACCCGACCGACCGCCACTTCAAAAAGACAAAGGGAATGGACGCGCTCCTGACGGAAAAGCAGAAGAGGAGGCTGGCAGAGCCGTCCGCCAAGCCAACCGAAGCTAAGAAGCCGAAAGTGGAAGAAGCCGGAAAGCTGCAGCCAGAGACAAAGCCAGAGACAAAGTCGAGCCAGCAGTCACTGGCATCCCTCGCAAGTTCGATCAAGTTCAAGTTGGACGAGAGAATGAAAAGCAAAAAAAGAAGTGAACATTCTATTTTTTTTTTTGCTGGCTATAAAAGACTGTACATAGTTCTTTGGGAGAATGGCCCATTAATTCAGAAATATTGTTTTGGTCAAACTAGGTTTTCAGAGAAAAAATCTCAAGGGTACAGGCGAGCTGGTGAATATTAACCATGTTGAATTAACTCGAGACTGGGGTAGAGAAGAAACATCAAAATGCAGAAGGTTTTGATGTTTCTTCTCTACCCCAGTCTCAGGTTAATTCAACATGGTTAGGTTTTCAGGTTTAAACCCGACTTTATTGTCAGTACGTGGAAAAAAAATATGTTTAACTGAAATAGGGACACAGTGCAATCCACTTACGATAGAGAAAACCCAAAAATTCAATCGTTCTAACCAATTATTGTTGTATCTGGACTATAAAAACTGATTGTTTCTTGTCCAGAAGCTCTAGAAACTGATTGTTAAAAGCAGTACATCGTTACAAGTGGATTGCACCGTACATCACTGTCATGTCGCCATGTTTCTTCGAAAGACTTTCAGGACGAAGCCCTTGGTTTCACTACCAAATTCCATTTCTGGGAAAGGTTAAAATGGATATTTCTGGGGTATCAGCTGTAAAATGGGTAGTCTGAACAGAACAGCTGATCAAACCGAACTACATCAATGATTACTGCAAGTGACTCTCATTGGGTCAAGGGCCACAAGACCGTTTGATCACACGGGTGAATCCTGGCCTGACCAGCATGCCCCAACACGCAACAATCCACAGGTGATACTTGCCGGCGTTTCCCTGACAGAAATGTGGAAGTCCACTCCAAACACCATTTCTAAATCTCCTATTTGTTCGCAAGACGAGCACGAAACACGCTTGAAAGAAACTGCACGTTAGCAGGCAACCCCAAATTTAAAGGGACACTGACGGGGTATTTATGCACGCCAAAGTTTTTATTTGAATATGACCCATAAGAGCCCAACTACCCAGAATACAGTCTGCGGCGCAAAATTCGTTTTCTTTCCGCCCGAAAAGGAGGTTGAGAATTGGCCAGTTTCAGTCGCGCTCACTCTTTTTTATTATCACGTGGCGTTCGAACTATGAAATATATTCAAAGTTACAGGTCATCTAAGGCGCACATTCATTATTAAAAATAGAAAAGAATATGAACCTCATTTTTTGTGGCCTCAAAGAAACTGAAAATACGTCGACTGAAAAAAAAAACATGTTGCACAGATCAGGGAAGTATGTGTACTACGTCATTCTCAAAATGGCGACGTACCGCGACGCTGGATGACGCGATGGCAGTGCACGACGGACCAACGTTGCGACGGGCGTGGGGATGCTTTTCGGAACTGTCGTTCATGGTACCGGCCAATTGATCTTTAAGCGCAGAACAGCGAGCGGAAGGAATATAAGTGCGAAACAATCGCACGACAAACAGTGCACGTAACTTCATCGTTGTCTGCTTCACATGCTAGATAAGCGGAGGAACAGATAACTGGGTGGGGAGCAATAGCCACGTGACTTCCGACAACTCCCCCGCTTTCACATTTCCCCCTCCTCCTCGGTACGCGTAGTCGGCCATAGATCTATGTGCTCGTGTTTCGGTTTCGGAGCAGCAAATTTTCTTGCTTTATAAAAAGATATGCGACTCTGCAGCAAAATATTGATTGAATAGTATCCAGACACTATAATAAATTGCCTGGCAAAAATCGAAAAAAATTTGTTTTGGCATGTCAGTGTTCCTTTAAACTTCCGCTAAATTACCCAAGCACCGAGAGGCACGCTGCGGGGCATAGCTGCATGTGACTGTGTCTGCAGCAGTAACTGTTCCCAAGTAAAACCTAACATAAATGGCACTTCGCACGTGCACTTGTCAACATCTTATTTTGGTCAATTCCTTCTAATCTTTTATGTAAAAGGCGAGCCGAGCACGTGCAACGCATGTACCTACTTGCCCAGCATTCCCTCTGGTGACTGGGGTAATTTGACAAAAAGGTCTATTAGTCTGGCCATACCGGGTATGCCAGTATGTGGGCACGCAAGTCTTCAAAGCTGGGCTTACGGCAGGCTAGGAAGGGAGACGCAAAAATTGCGTGGACGAGCGTGGTCCCACAGTTCGAGCCTACAGGGCGAAACAATCTCTATGCGGGAAGCAGCACCACCTCGCATTTGGGGCTAGAAGAAGGCGATAACGAAAATTGGTGGATTGAGCATTTTATTACAATCGGTGGGGGAACTGTTCAGCCGTAAGAGGGAACACGACCCCCCTAGTATATTCTTTTAATGCGAATAGCATTCTTTGGCTACTTCACGCACTTTTCGTCTATGTATCTATCTGGCTATCTAACCTCTTACGCCGCGGGTCGATAAATAAATAAAAAAGACCGGCGCCGGCTGGGATTCGAACCGTTGACCCTTTGATCAGCAGGCAGACGCGCTAACCACAGAGCTATGAAGGCAGTCATTCAACGCACTCTAAACGGTTGTTTATATCTTTACCATAGGACGCGCTTTACAGCGCTGTCACAGCTACCGGTGCGCGCGCGTTCCATGCACGAGGCTCATTCCGCTCTCGTGAGGCTGAGCACGGCCGCTAGCTCACCCTCTCCCGCGCTCGGGAGAGGGTGATGTAGCGGCCGTGCTCAGCCTCACGAGAGCGGAATGAGCCCTCGTGCATGGAACGCGCGCGCACCGGCTAGCTGTGACAGCGCTGTAAACGCGTCCTATGGTAAGATATAAACAACCGTTTAAAGTACCATTGGTTGAGACTAGCTGAGACGCCAGAAAGTATGGTCGGTACCATTTTGAGTGTTTGTGCGTATGGCGCGTGCTTTGCTCGCCTTCCTAAGTGACACAAACGCACGTGCTGGGCTGCGGAGATCGTGCGCAGGGCTGTGAAAGTGTCAACAAATTTAGAATCTCCTCAAGAGTGGGCTGGCATATCTAGAGTGTGCCGGCCACCTGACGAACGCGCATAACTCCGCACCGTTTGATGCTATTCGCATTAACGTAGATAATCATTCCCAAAGGATGGGTTCTGCTGATTTTTTATATCTCTCGTTCGCTTCGCTTTAGAACCCAATTTCCAAATAATTGACTGGTCTCTGCCATTGCGACGCTGCTGCCAGCTTACAGACGGTGCCGCGGTGATAGGGACACTCGAGGCACGATGCCTGGAACCACTCTCGGCCGCTGGGAGAAGCGAGCAATCACCACGCTTCCCCCTTCTGCCGCAAAGGCCTGTTCACACATACACGTCGGCACTATTAGTCAGCACTGGAAGTAGCACTGACCTTGCTGAAGCAGGGCTGAATTTGCACTATATTAGCGATACGGCACCGCAGTGGCGCTAAGCTACGTTAAGGTCGGTGCCACATCAACGCCGTGCCGAGGGTCGTTTCGGCACTGCATTGTACGTGTGAATGGGCCTTAATTGGGTGACGTGCACGGAACGCCGTCGTCGCCCTACAGCCATCCCAAACGAAACACCATGTGAGACAGAGTCGAAGGTATGCTAACCCACTCCACTCTTATTTTTCGACTCGTCAAAACTCTCTGGCCTCGTGGACGAAGACGCCGAAGAGTCGAACTAGAAGCCTACGTCTAGTCGGTTGCGTCTTGTGCACCCTCCTCTGCCTCCTGCTGCGCCTTGAGGGCCCTGCGTCGCTCGGCGACGAGCCGGTGCTTCTGCTTCATGAACGCGTTCACCACCGTCACGTGGGGGCCCAGGTCGCCGTCTGCAAGGTGACGCGCGGCACTGAGACACTCTCGCCACCACGGTTTGGCAGTGCACCGATGTACGTAACAATTGGGGCTAGGCAATGCGGAGAGCTAGTTCTTCCGCTTCTTTTCGAAGTGTTGTGGTGAAGTCAGAACGTCGAGCTCCGATTTTAGCTGCCTCGAGGTTTACCAAGTATTCTTTAATCGAAGCTCGGCATTGCGATGTCATCCCAACCCATGCAAAAGAAGCGGACGAACTTGCGCTCTGTATCGATCGATGAACCTCCCGATCAATCGACTAATGCTTTGATTGCGACACACTTCTTTATCCAGTTAGTCGGCCGAGTTTTGAATTGGAAATTCTGGGGAGAAAGTCGCTCGCTTTACTACTGGTGCACATTTCCATATCTTGGGAGGCAGTGCCATTGTATTCCACGATAAAACGCTGGCCTTTCCTACGACTAATCTAGAGTGACTATTAGATTTAAAAAACTACAAAAATTATTTTATTTCTGAAATAGTTCCCCCGCATTTTCTTTTCTGGGCAGTGCAGCATCGAGTTTCAAACAAAGGCGACACATTTTGCCGTGGCTGATGTAGCAACAAAGAGTAAAACGAAAAACGTGTAGTTTCTACACTTTCTCCGGATACTGTGCACGAAGCAACGCTCGCAGTTGGGCATGTCGATACGTAGTATAAAGGTAAACAATGCAACACTACGGGCGACGGGCTGCAACGCTACGGGCGGCTAGGCAAAAACATGTCCGGCCCGCATTTGTTTTTAAGCTTGTTCCTCTCAAAATACGCGTAAAAACAAAAGACGACGAATGTCGCGAGTCGGTGCCGTGTCTGTGTTCTTCTCCCTGTTTTCGCTTTTATTTGTGCCACTTACTATTATTCATTCCATGCACGACTTTTAGTCGACAAAAAAGTGGCAATTAATTGGGTTTCAATTTTAAATCGACGGCCAGCCCCGGCAACTCTGCTCCGTTTCACCTCATGACTGACCGAACAGGAAGCTACGAGCCATCCCAGTCAACGCAGCACTGCGAACGTAAACGCACTAGACGCGTCACTCTGCCCCTCCAAAATGTCGCGTGATGCCCGCACAGTGTCGGATGGGCTTCAGTGGCGCGTAGCGTACCCCGGAGCCTTTGACGAGGCGAAATGGAGTGTACTAGGTACCACTTTTCTGGCGCCACGTTGTGAAGGCTGGTGTAGCTTCCACGGCGCTTCAGCCCACACTGCTGTGCAGGCACGCGACTTCGTCTCGTATCTCGGTTGTGTGCGCTCTCAGGCAAAGCACTACAGAGGAGGCTGGTGAACTCGCTTTTTCTCCAGCATTCCCTCTGCTAAAGTGAGTGGAGGGCTTTGCAGGAGGATCTCGTCCTGCTTTTCTTAACCTACAACAGAGCACAGGCACAGAATCTACATAATCATTTTCCAATCATTTTAAAAGCAGCAGTGCTCCAGGGAATATCTTGTACCTCCACTCTCCCTCTGCTTCCCTCCCCCTTTCCCTCTCCACTCCCTCTCCTTCCCCCCTCCTTCCCCCCATTCCCAACATTGTCCATTATGCGAGTTGTCCACGGTAATGCGTCAAAACTGCACCTATTTACATAGTTCATCCCTGAATGTTTATTGTCTAAATACGTAGCGATGTATCCACGTAACCGAGATGTGACAGTGGCGGCGGATGCGGCTGGGCACGTACAAAAGAATATAAAAATGGCCATCTTAACATGATCTGTTTAATTAAAAAAAAAAAAAAAGCCTTAATTTATTTTTTGGAAGCGGTAACTTTGAACTCTGTAGGTACTTTTCTCCTGACCCCCAAAGTTTCCAATTTCGTGGATTTTACGTACTGAACTTGGATTGATGTTGGCACTAAAAGGCGCTCTTTCGAAACAAATTTTAAATTGTTGGCAAAAAGGAGATACCTAGCTCCTTTATTTTTCCACCATGTAGCTTAATGTGCAACGCACCCAATTGGGGGCAGATGTTTCAATAGAGGTCTAGCAAAGTCTTTAATTGCTCTATTTCTTTTATTAATTGGGAGACATACACTGAACCCTGAAGCTTAATGTTTGACATCACAGAACCCGAGACAGTGAAGGGAGACTTTGGAGACATTCTCTGTTGCTCCTTCCTTTTATGCGTCTAAGTTAGTCATGCACAAGTAGTGAATTTTGAGTTTGAAGCGAATAGTGGTTATGGCCGAATATTTTTGATTCGAATATCGAATAGTATCTCCAGGCCTTTCACTACTGTTGCACCGCACTTAAACGAAAGCCCGGCTAAACTTGTGCAAGTTTTCCTCAAGCTTCCACTTGTTCGCTTAAAAGCTAATTTTAATCTAACTATATTTATGGAATGTGACCTCAGAAAGTCCGATGCCTTGGGGTGGCCAGTCAATGACGGATTTGACATAAAATTAGACCTGTAGAGATGCCCAGGTCTACCTAACTAAGAGAATTTACAAATCTCGCTATATGCAAATATTTTTTTTTAATCTCGAACTTGAAAGAAAAAAAAAAGAATCAGGAATGATGAGCACAGGTTATCAGGGTATCTCTGCCTAACGTATACACTTGCACAGCAGCCAGTTTAATTTTTTTAATTTTACTGCAATGTAGATATCAACATTCGCAGAGGTTAAGTTTCTTTTCAAATACACCAGGTACGCACGTGCAGCATCCTCCTTTGAAAGTGTGCTTTTCTCTCAAGCACGCAATTGCAATATTCATACTTTTCCAAGAGTTGATCGTGGCAAGTTACCCCGTTTAGGGCGCTTCTTGCCGAACACTGGTGCACTGCAAAGAAGCAACATCCGCGGAGTTTGCTTCCGCGGGATTTTGCCTCTCCGCTGTGCACCCATGCTCGGTAAGAAGCATGCTCAACAGGTCTAACCTGCTGCGATCAACATTTTGAAAAATATTAATATTGCAGTTCATCTCGAAGCGAATATTGAATAGAGCATTATTCAAAATCACCGTTCGAAATATTGATTATTTGCACAACACTAGTCTAAGTACTTCCAACATTGGATTCCTCACACTTTGAAATGCTTGCCATCTGTTAAAAGTAATTTTTTGCAGAGCAGTTCACCCCTTTTTCTGCAAAGGTGGGTGGTTTTTAATTACCTTGACAACTAACCGACTGATTAGAAAAAAAAAACAGGTATATCTGATATCGGCACAGAAAACTAAAGAAGCTTGCGTCGTCTAATTAGGTTTAGGCATAAAACAAAAATGCAAAGCTCCAAGAACGGTCTCCCCGACTAAAAGATTGTTATTCGGCTACTGTCATAGTCAAACCCGAGGGTCTCAAAGACCAACCGAATTACAATTTCACATTCAAGGGTGTTTAATACATTCAGAGTCCCCATGGAACTTTCAGCGAATCTGCGACGCTTTGAACGTACGACTTGCATTCTAGCTCGTGAGGAACACCACTCTGGCCAACGTTCTGCCAGTGTCTGGACAACAATCTCCCAGTATCTTGCAAATGCCCTGCCAATATCTGGCCACCCTTCTGCCAATGTCTGGTCAACATTATCTGACCAATGCTCTGTTAATGTGTGGCCAACATTTACCAATATCTGGTTAATGTTCTGAGAGTGTCCGGCCAACCTTCCGCCGGGGTAATGCCAATGTTTTACCGATGTTGTCCCAATGTTACACCAATGTCTGACTTACATTTTATGAACCAGTTAAGCTCGGCCTCCCTGAAGTCTTCGTGCAGCTTCTTGCACTTCTCTGTATTGGGCGACTCGTAGATGTAGCAGTCGTCGCGCCTCCGAATCAGGATCTGCAGAATTCTCGTGTCGACATCCCTGGAACGGTCACCAAAACACAAACGCACGGTTCTAATCATGTCGGCAGACGAGACAGGTTCTGTATTAGCAGGGTCAGAGCTTGACCCAAAAACCTGGGGATTGTCTCGGTATAAACAAAAGAAGGAAACGAGCGAGGTGTGTGGGTACCGGAAAGTGAAGCTGCAGTTACACATTTCTTCCCGTGAAACTTGGGATTTTTTATTCAACGACGGCTCCAATTTGAGGTTTTAGGGTTCTCCCCACAATTCTGATAAAACCGACTCAAGGCGGGAGGGGGAGGGGGAGAGATAATTTTTGGGGTTTCGCCGTGTACACCGAAACCACAGAACGCTACTTGTGTTTTGCAAGCAGATGACGGGGCTGTAAATGCAGCCGCAAAGGCCTGACTTCATTTTGCTAGCAGACGACGGATCGTTGGTACAGGCAAAGGGGCAGCGCGACGATTTTTGGATTTTGGCACTTAACTGCGGGGATCAGTCGCTGTTGCTCCCTTTAATAAAAAACAGAAAATCATGCAATCTTGCAAGTGCTATTTTTTTTTTTTTAGTTAGACAAGTTAAAGTTTGAAGAACCTTCTCCACTCTCATGCCATCCTTTGGATGACATCACAGGGGGGGGAAGGGGGCACACCAGGTGGTCTATTGTTGGGTTCCCTCTTCGGGGCTTCCTGCGCTCTCTCCACGAACGGATCGCCGAAGGTCATAGCGAGTGATCGAGACAAAAGACGGTTCGGACGGGGAGGGTGGTAGCGGAAAGGGAATGGTTGGATTGAGCTAGGCTAGATGGCGCCACAAAAACCGGTGATACGACACTGTGGCTCCCAGAACCGCCACATGCGGCTGCACATCGGGGAGTAACGTGTTTCATACTTTTACGATTACATGGTATTTTGGGGGAGGGTGAAATGTTTCCTCTTACCTGTATCAAGAAAAGCAGTATTGAAGATACAAGCTGCAAATGATTTCACCGTTTAGATCATTTCACAGCCCCTTTAGGATGGTTTCACTTTGTTTTGATAGCAGACGATAGACTGTTAGTGCAGTTAGGCTGTGTTGCAATGTTTCGCCGACAGACAATGGGTTGTTAGCACAGCCGGGACCACACTGCTGTCTCCTACTAGTACACGATGGACTGTAATCGCAGTTAATCATGGTGTCGCTTCGTTTTGAGAGCTGAAGATGGGCTCATGGCACAGCAGTTGAGCTGGACGCTGACATAACACCGACTGGCATCGATGAAATCACATCATGTTAACATCTGGACGGGCTCACGAACGAAAAAGAGAGGGAGAGAGAGACAACACAGACCTGTCTCTCTTGTACTGTTCGTTGGCCTCAAACTTGCACATCAAATCGTCCGTGTAGCACTGGTCGATTTCCGGCACCCTCGGCAGCTGGCGGTGGTACCAGTAGTACTGCTTCCTGTTGGGTGCCACCACTTTCTCTGCGACGGAAAATAGAAACGCATGAAATGAGGATAGGCTCGAGTTGGATTAGTCAAGAGTTAAGCGCACCACGCCGGCAAAAGATTTCGCAGATTTCTGCCATGTGCGCGAAGAAGTGACAGCGAGATGGCAATTGCGCGCGCTTTTTCAGGCGTCACGGGACGGTTTTCCGCCTGGCACAACGCCGACGCCGCGAAGGCTGCTGGGAAGTCCCTGTCACAGCTAGTGCCGCAAAACGTCCGATTTCGAGTAGTAGAAATCGCTTGCGTGCACAACGAATCAGCTTGGCGCAAATTTCGAATCAAAGGCACAGGTTAATTTTTTAGCAAAACTACGATGGTCTTTAAACATGCTTCGTATGTTAAGCCGTATCTTTGCTGTAACTAGAGATTCGGTAAAGCCGTACGTTCGCTGTAACAGATAGCAGTTTCATGCTTGCCTGCTAGCGCGACTTCATACTCAAAGTTATACGGTTATTATTTTATATTTTTATATTTTCATTCACTGCACACAAGATTTTCATATCTGAGAATTTTTCGCGCAATTAGCTGAATAGACATTCAACGGAAATTACAACTCATGGCATTGCATCGATAATGTTCGCTGCTCGCCTGTGTTCCGACCGTACTGTCCCGTGGAAGGAAAAGAGCAACGCAACAAAGCGATAGCAACATACACTTTGAAGGTTTCGGTCAGACGAATGTGGGATCTCAGGAAATTCGGTAAACGTGATATTTTACATGTATGCATACTGCAGTAATGAAGACGTCGCATTTGACCTTCCGAGCGCTCCTCACCTCGAAACCAAGTGACCGGCGTGTCCCATAGGCTGAATATGCCGTTGTAGAATCTCTCGAATGCATTCCTGGGTGGCACGTCGCCCGACGGCATAGTAGCGAGTTTTGATTTGAAAAATAATTCACGCTAATTACACACCGAAGCCGTACAAAGCATGTAAAGAATCGAGTTGATGAAGTTCTTCCACAGCTGACCGATTCGGCCAACGAACTTCCAACAGTATATGATTTTTTCGTATCCTATTTTTCAAATTTCAATCAAACAAACTAATGAAAAAGTTTTATTAAAATAAATTTTAGAATACAAATATTATGAGTGTTTCAGCAGTCGATGTTTTATTTTAAATATAGTCAACGTTAATACTTAATACGAAACATTTCGTAAATAATGCTGGTTGCCCTTTATGAAAGCTGTAGTATGCTGTAATCTTTCATTATACTTTAATTAGAATTATTAAAATTGCTATCATACATTTATTGAAAATATTCGGAACACATTTTTATACGAAAGTTCGGCGCACACTTTGCTATCAGACGGTAAGTCAATCGACATTTTGTTTGGCAATCTCCGCAGAAGTTTTCCCCCAAATCCGAGGTCTTGCGTCGTTACGGCGTTGGACGCTGTCTCACGCCCGGCCTGAGTGAGTAAGAGACAACACACCCCACCCAGACCCACCAAAATGAATCGCCTCTTCGGCCGCGGCAAGGCGAAAGAGCCTCCGCCGAACCTAACCGACTGCATCGCTGGCGTCGATGGCCGCGCGGAGTCCGTCGACAAGAAGATCTCTCGACTAGACGCCGAGCTCAAGAAGTACAAGGACCAAATGGTCAAGATGCGGGACGGGCCGGCCAAGAACATGGTCAAGCAGAAGGCCATGCGCGTCCTCAAACAGCGCAAGATGTACGAACAGCAGCGCGACAACCTCATGCAGCAGTCCTTCAACATGGAGCAGGCAAACTTCGCGACGCAGACCCTGAAAGACACCAAGACCACGATGGAGGCGATGCGGCTGGGCGTGAAAGAGATGAAGCGCGAATACAAGAAGGTCAACATCGACGACATCGAGAACCTCCAGGACGACCTGGAAGACATGCTCGACCAGGCCGGGGAAGTCCAGGAAGCCCTGGGGAGGAGCTACGGTATGCCAGAAGTCGACGACGACGAGCTCGAAGCGGAGCTGAACGCCTTGGGAGACGAGATCGCGCTAGACGAGGACACGTCGTATTTGGACGAAGTCACCGCTCCGACCATCCCCACGAAAGAACCGGGAGCCGACAGCGTGCCCGCGACCCAGGGAGGCGTTCTCGTGGACGAGTTTGGGTTGCCCAAGATTCCCGCGACCTAGGGTCCCTTTCCTGCTGTTGTTGCCTTGGTAGAGCGTTCCCCGGATTTGTACGACACTTACGAGAGTCTTTCGATTGTAGTACTACCCTCACCACGATCGTTGCACGTATCAGCACTGTGGAGATATGCTTGGCTTTACATTACAAATGTGTCCTATGGTTGTTTCGTGTGCTCTCGCAAAAGTACACATTTTGCGTTACCGTCTTTTATTCTGTACATTATTATTATATATATATATTTTTTTCACTTTCAGAGGTGTGTTGAAGCTCGTGTACGCATCTGTAACCTGCTTGGCGAGTTAACTGCTAGACGGTGTGCTGGTTGGGAATAAAACCACATGTGCCCCACCCACAAACCCAGTGTTCCATTGCCTGCTCCGTGGAGGTAGGAAGCTTCTAGAGGTGACACGATACCACCAGAGGTTAAGCCGGCAGAGACTTCTGGTTGCCGGTCTGGAGGGACACGCCCCGACGATGACCAAAACCAAAAGATGCTACTGGACGAAAGGCAGAGCCGATTTGGCGCAAAAGGTTGTAAGTCACCTTCGGGGGTGTTCCACCGGCCATGACATCTACTTTCGGCTTCACTTGAAAGTTTCTTGTTCGGCTGGCTTAGGGCCGGTATGTCGCGTTCTCTTATTCTTATTTCCATGGCCTGCTTGAATACAGTCCGTTGTAGTAGAATGGTAGGGCGGGTCCCGCGCACAAAGCTCTCTGGTTGCTGCGATTGCTGCTTTCCTCCTGTCCAGCATTTCCTCTGTTAAAGTAGAAAGAATGGAGAGCTTTGCAAGAGGAGCTTGTCTTGCTGTTCTACACCTGCAAGACTATACGGCGAGCAAGTGTTCCAAAACACGTATTCGGTGCATTGTAACATTCCTGTTCATTTGGGGGGCACCCCAGATATCAGTACTTGGTCCACCTTTTTTTTTCTTTATGAATGCTATTTTAAAAGACATGCAAGTATCAATCAAGCGTTTTGCAGATGACTATTATTTATTTGGAAAAACTATCCCCCCAAGGTCAAATACATAGTATCAATAATGCACTACTGCAGATTGAAGAATGGTCTAACGGACGGCAAATGCAAATAAATTATGACAAAACAGTAGCAATGACCGTAACTTTGAAAAAGTATCTCCTGCATTTTAGTTACACTGTGAACAGAAGAAATTTACAATCTGTAGAGCACTATAGATACCCTAGGCATAACGTTTAATGAAAAATTGACTTGGAATCAATGTGTTGATCAAATTGTGAACAAGGCTGGATGTAAACTTTTTACGCTTTAGGCATACCCTGAAATTTGCAGATATTGAGACCATAGCATATAAAACACTAATTAGAGCAATGCTGGAGTGCGCTAACTCCGTTTAGTTTCCCCACACGGCAGATGGGATGAGCAGACTTGAAGGCATCCAAAAACAAACTCGTGGGTTGATCTTCAACGTATTTACAAAACGGACTTCTGGGACGCACTTGCTTAAGACGCCAATATGAAGGCGTTGGAAACCAGGGCAAGAACATGCAGCAATACTGATTTAAACACAATGTCTTTAAGTATCAACTTTTCCCTCTGACAATTCTAGATTGAAACTCACTGTCAAATGAAATTGTCATGCTTTCGTCACTCACCAGTTTTGGTAACACACTTCATCGGTTTCGATCCACTCTTGCTAAGGCTTTCAACTGAGAGCCACAGTATCCAATAAATAAAAAGGGGACACCTCAATCAAGGGGCATTGTAGGGAATGTGCAGGGAAGCGATGACGAGGCAGCCAATAGCATGCTATCACCGGCTAAGGTTGGAAGGAAACAAAAGCATGTGGGCGCAAAGAGCAGACAAACATGCACGCTGTACACTTCCGATATGTTAACTTTCTATTTCCATGTCGAACAATGGAATTGAATTCAGACGAGAGCATGGGTTAACTGCTGAGAAGTATGGACAATCATACAATACATGCCATAGCCCGATAACATACAGTGCAGACTGGAATGATTTATTGGAGTGTAAATGTATATGGCTTGCACATCACATCATCCAAAGAGCACTCCGACAGCCACAGGAGAAGTGGGGAAGGAGCTCGCCTAACCCCGGTCCACAGTTGACCAGTCTTTCCAATGGAGCCCAGCCCACTCCCAGCAGACCCAGGCTAGTGGCACAAAAAGTGCACACAAAGAGAAACTACATGTAACACGGGTCGTCTCGCCATATTAATCACGTCTTGTGCTTCATTTCTGCCCAATTATGCAGAACGTCCAGAGTTCTCACATGCATTACACTTAATGCCCTCCATCACAAACTACTGCTTATTGTCCCATTAGTATTCTGCAACAATTTCATGTGCTTCATCCACCCTTTTATGGTGATCCAAAGTATGCAATGCAACATCAGTGCAAGCCATGTATACTGCAAACGGACTGGAGGCTGTGCTACTCAAAAAAGGGACGCTTGGTAGTTAGAGTTTCATTTGTGAAAATTCCACATGGAAACTGCCTGCAAAGGAAATACGGCCTGTTGGCAAACAAGTCATACACTGCAGGAGGTCCATCTCCAGCGCAAGTACTGTGGTTCAAGCTTCCATCCTTCAGCGAATGCACTGGAGGAAAGACCTTCAGATGATTCCATGTTGCAACTGGATATGCATGGCCATTAGCCAAGTATTTGGATAATGTTCACACTGCCGGTTGGAAGTTTTACCCAGGAGTGTAAACAACCAAGCCACTGGGGAGCTCAGCCCCACCTATGACAACAGAGGAGACGAAATTGCACCAAGCACTTTTTATTGCTCCTCAGAGAGGGACAGCTCAGGCAGTAGCTTCCTCCTTCAGCTTGTCCTTCTTGAGGGGACCCTGCACAGACAAGAGCATGCCACAGATCAGCATAAACATTGCCACAAAAACCAATCAACTTCAGAAATAATTGTAAATTCAGAAGGAAGGCAGTTAGGGTCTAGTCATCACTGGGAGACAGAAAGCGCATCCTCAATTTCTCATCACAACGAACTGGTTCGAGGGGCCAATACAGGAAACCAACAAGACTTTCACTCCAGCTCGCAAAACCTCCGGTTCAGCACACACCGAACTAAACGCTCCGACATTCTGAGTTTGCTACTGGGAATGAAACTGCCCTTCAATGCACCAGTTGCAAGCAATGATTGATGGGAACTTCCTGTATGCAACTGCTAATTGACGCCGAAGGGAGCTTTGTTGGCTAAAGCCAGTTTCAAGCAACCAGTTCCGAGAATTCTCCTAAAGACCGACGACCTGTTTGCGCTTTCCACTTTCCCCCGCTTCCTCCTCTCCCCCTTCTACCCTGTCCACTGCTCCCCGTTTCCTCCTCCCCAGGGTGAGGAGGATCTTCTGCCTTGCAGAATCTCGAGTCTGGTCGCCGGCCTTTAAACACCACCAAGGGCAATACAGGTTACAAAAAAGCAAAGTCTACTTGTACATGCGAGCTCACACCAACGTATAGGCGTGTTTCAGCAAGCCTCGGTCAAGTTTGTTTCCTGTATCAACTACCCCCGCGCAAACAAAGAGAAAGGCAGCAGTGCCCACCATGAAGTTGTGCTTCTCCGCCGGAGTCTGGAAGCGGCCATGGCCGAACTTGGACGACGTGTCGATGAACTTGAGGTTGATCTTCTCCAGGGCGGCGCGCTTCGTGTGCACCAGCAGCGACTGAAACCGAAACACGGTGCTCAAAACCCAATCCCACGGCATTCGACGTCCTCCACAACTCCAACGAACAATCAGCCCTATCATTGTGCATCCTCCACGGTCTGTCGGACAAATTGTTTGGCTCTAATGAATCATCACAACAAGAAGCGAGAGTCAATGATCCAGAGTGACACGCACCTTGCGTAGGGTGATAATGCGCTTCTTGGGACCCATGATGCAGCCCTTGAGCATGACGTAGTCGCAGTTCACCTCGCCGTAGTGGGGGAACCCACCCTGTGGGGATAAAACAAAGTAGGCACGCGTGAGAACCAGCCGTAACTTGCAACGGGAGAAGGGTACTGGATGGGGCATGCTGAAGTCAGTCCGTCCTAGTTCAACCAAATAAAAACTCTCAGGAATCGAGTCAGATACGAATCATCATTCCAGCAGTATATCCGCCCCATCGCAGTGGCTGCTTGAGCAGAACTAAGGGTACACTTCTCGCAAAGGTCGTGAGACGCTTGCATGAAGTTGAATTGACTACGAGCCGTAGCGTGCGTTGATGTCCGTTGCAAGGTGAAATGGGGAATAGAATAAGCTCGTCCCCTGCAAAGCCGTCAGTCATGAACAGCCTCTTCCGCCGCCTCCCAGGCTGTCCTGCTCAAACAGCCACGCCTTTACTGCCCAGTCACTCGAAAAGCGCTTCCTCACCATGGGGGTGATGCTCTTGTTGGAGGTGTCGTAATCCGTGGCGGCGTTGTTCACCACCAGCTTGCCGTCCTTCTTGTGCACCCCCTGCCCGATGCGGTAGATCTTCTTGTTGATCTCCGTCCGGTGGTGGTAGCCCTTCTGGCCTGCCCTGGCCACCGTGAACTGCACCCTGCTCGGATGCCAGGCACCTGGATGCCGCAACAGACGATGCTTCAGAAACTGCGCAAGCTTGTATGCCGAGCTAGCCAGTTGGGCACCTCGGCCAAAATACTTAAACTAGATAACGAGCCGTAAGACAGGACATCTCTACTGCTTTCACAAGCTGGACTCCTAAGGATCCGAGGCTTCCCAATGCCCTCGGCCACCCTTCCTCCTAAACGAAGCATTTTTTGCAGCCGCCTACTGAGCCATCCTCTCTAGAATGGCAATATTATTTACGAGGTCTGTGGGCTTCTGCACCGCTCTACTGTAGTGCAGCAGAGGGTTTCTCGTCCGAACAGTCGAGAGATGGGGATTCGTAGAGATTGAAAGTGAATCCTTCTCGGTAAATGGTAGATTCAAAGGTTCCCAACAAATTCAAAGGGGGCACGCCAGCGTCAGTCCGTCCTAGTTCAACCAAATTAAACTCTCAGGAGTCGAGTCAGATACGAATCATCATTCTGGCAGTGCCCCACCCCTTTACCACAATCTCGGAAACCAGGCTACAAATCATCACCATCCCAGAACAGCACTGTTTGCTTACGCCAAGAGCCCCCAAGACATCCGTGCTTCATATAAATGTGTCAACCAGATCTGAGTAGCTATGGACACGACATTACAGGCAGGAATGTCTTGGAACGTGAAACGTAAGCCAACACTTAAACGTGAATGGTAATTTCCTGCCATCCGTGCAGACGTAGAAAGAAAGGTGGCGTACCGATACAGGCGACCTTGCGGAGACCCTTGTGCGTCTTGCGGGGCAGCTTCTTGGTGTGCCAACGGCTCGTCACTCCCTTGAAGCCCTTGCCCTTAGTGACGCCGATCACGTCGATCATCTCGTCCTGGGCAAACACCTGGGACACCGTCACCGGCTTCTCCAAGTGCTCCCTGGCCCACTTGATCTTGGCGCCCACGGAGCCTCCATTTACCTGGCACGACGGAAAATCTTTTGTAAGGCACAGAGACGGAAGGAACGCCACACTCGCTGCCAATATTTAGTCGACAGACAAGGGTTCGGGGGGAGCTCCTCCCACCTGGCAAAGCAGCATAAGGCAGCCACCGCTTACGCGTTACAGCCAAAAAACTTTGCCTGCAGCCCGAAGACGGCAGACCAACCCACCTGGATCTCCATGATGTGGGCCTTCTTCTGGCGGCGACGCATGAGCTTCATCTGGGTGTGGGCGAGCACGCGGATCACCTTGCAGTACTTCTTCATCTTCTTGAGGTCCCGCTCGATCTCCTGCTTGCCCAGGTCCTCCTGCCACTTCTTGCTCGACTTGGTAAAGGCCTTCTTCTTGGACTTGTACCAGTTCTTGTAGAAACGCCGGCGGCACTCCTCGCTCAGGTGCTCCGCCCAGACAGTCTTGAAGGCCCGCAGGCCCTTGGGGGTCTCGATGTAGCCCACCAGGCCCACAATCATCATCGGGGGAACCTCCAGAATGGTCACTGGCTCAACCACTTCCTTCTTGTTTACCTCTGCGCAGAAGGAAAAGAGCCCAGTCAGATTCCCCCATTTCCAGAGCACTCAAGTGGTAAGGCTTCCACAGACATTTGCAAGACTGAAAATCTAAGCTTCTTTACAGATCAACAAAAGCGAGGAAAGGGTTAGCCGATACTACAGTGCATGGAACGAGTCCCAAAAAGTGGTCCCTCGACTTTCGCCCGACGACGTCATGAAGTGTCATGATGCCACCACCGGCCATAATCCTGGCGGAGTCGCAGCAGCGGTATATTTGGCTGACATCTGATCTGCTGCATTGACTGAGACATTTGTGTCTGCTTTAACTTATTAGGGACTTCCAGCACCGACCTCCAGGATAGAGACTTCCGACAGCGTGACACTGCGGCTTCTGCGACGTCCTTCATTACCACTTCGTTGCCACTTCCGGTGCATGGGTGGGATGACACGCCAAAAGCAAAACTACCCTCAACGGGGTCACGAAACAAAAGCTGGAAGTCGGGAACCAGACGAGTCTTCTTCCTTTAAGTGGCCCCTCGAGCCCCAAGCAGCTGTCAGCTGTGCACTCGCGACAAGTAATGCTAACACAGTGGATGAATGGACAAGGACTGCCGACAGTTAAGAGCCACACAATGCTGCCATACCACCGAAAATTCCTATGCTCAGCAGCATAAACGGGCACATTCAGACATATCTGGAGTTGGAAAACGAGGCAAATTCTGTTTAGAGGCAGGGCCGCATTCCCGTCTCTCATACTACGTAATTGGACACTCGATATACGTCCTTATCGCCTTCCAGCTAGGTCTGCTCTTTACCCTCTCTGCTTCAAGATGACCAACAGCCAATTGCACTGCTCGACAACCCCGTTCAAGCAGATGTCAGACTGCAGTACGCCGAAAATACATGCCTTGCACGTGACGTCATATGACACCGTACCAGCCGCCATTGCTCCGTACAAGGTTCCTGTACGGAGCCTTCCGCGGCATACATTTGGCACCATCCAATCTGTTTTTCTCGGCAAGCCTTGACCAGAAAAACAAATTCAATGGTGTCAAATGTAGGCTGTAGAATTTACGGGCACAGGAGAATGGTACGGAGCAATGGCGGCTGATGTGACGTCAATGCAAGCCATGTATATTTAGTGGCTTCAGACGTAATAGCAGATGCACCACGGCCTCCTTCAAAACTCTCGCAACTTGCACCACGTCACAAACCCGGGCCCAAAAGCATGCACGTTACCTGCTCAGAGACAGGCAACGAGGGAGTCGCAGAAGACCCCCCGACTGCCCGCAAGGGCCCGCACATAGCCGCCACCCGAGGGCGGCGACCAGTGGTGCGTCGTCCGCCGCCCCGCGGGGGCGGCAGACGAGCCGGGGACCCAGTGAGCACTTACTGGAGCCCGGCTTGTCCACCTCGCGCACAATGTGCGTCATGCCGGCCTTGAAGCCCAGGAAAGCGGTCAGGTGGATCGGCTTGGTGGGGTCGTCCTTGGGGAACGCCTTCACCTTGCCGCGGAGGCGCTTGCTCCGCTTCTTGGGGACAAACCCCATCGACCCGTGTCGAGGGGCCGAAAACTTGCGGTGCGACTATTCGGGAGACCAGAGGAAAGAAGGGAAGGGTCAGTACCGGAACGCATTGCTCAGACACGTGCTTTCAACAAGAGGAACGTACTGACGAGCTTCAACACACAGTAACAGAACATCTTTTGCTTAGCACCCAGAAACCATTCCAAATGTCACCTTGTGCACACGCTACTGTCTTAGCCTAGTATGCTGTGGAAAGGGAAAGGTGTTTAACACCTTCTACAGCAAAGGTTCTAAACCCTACAATGTCAAGAAACTCTTCCTGGTTCTGAGATAGTGCAATAAAGCAGTACTGAAACTACCAAACCTGTAGATAATGTGCACACTAGGGAGCACTTGGCTTATGGTCAGGCATTAACAAGTGTCCTAGATTTTCTAAAATGGTACCAAAACCAGAACACCCTACTTACTTTGGGCGCACGACGGTCTAGGAAATTTAAAGGGGCAACTCCGGTCTTGCAGCAGCAAGGTTCTTCACAATGGTCACTGATCTGACATCAGCACAAGGCATGCATAAGTGGTATTCATTGGACGCCATATTTGAGGCCACTGCTCACCACGCATGCTCAAGATTAGTTTCCCGCGAGCTCTCCAGCAACCACAAGAGAAGAGAGGAAGGAGACACTCTTCTCGCGGGAACTCTGCTGTGTGTGTCCGGCTTCACCATTCTCCTCCCTTGGAAGATTAAGCCGCCACTCAAAATTCGTACAAAAGCAGCTTTCCCTCTCTTCCGTTGTGGTGCGAAAGCAGCAGTGAGTTCAGCTATGGCTCCCAGTAAATGCCACCCCACCTCTAGTACTAGATTTCCATTTGACTAACTGCTACATATGGATCCACTCGCTCAGCACCTGTTATACACGGGTATTAGGTGTTGTGCATCTCCACAGAAAACCCTTTTATGGTTCTGCTCACACCCATAGGACATACTTTGTACTTGACCTGCAAATGTCTGAACTTCGATGTTGATTGTGCCCCTACGGTAACATGTGGTTACGTGAATGATAGCTATTTGCTTCGGCTGAAGTAAAGTAAATCCAGCAGCTTTTTTTAATTTTATTTTCATTCAAAGATTTGTTTGGACCAAGCAAAAAAAAACTATTTCATTACTTGCAGTAACCTTACCGGTCAGTGTTTCAAAAGTACAACCTTTTGTCAGCTTCGAAAATTAGCTACGAAAGCTGACAAATTACTATGGAATTTTACGAATTAAAAGCTTTGGAGAGAACTAAATACTGACGCCGCAATCTGTTCTCGATACCAGTTATGCTTTTACTGCTGACCAAGTTAGTTTATCCAGTCTTTAGAACTTTCGAGCATCTTTATTCGTGCTATATGAATATTTGTGCAGCGCAAATTTTACATCGTGGCAGATCAAGCCCTAGGCAGGCCTACTCTGCCATGCAGGTTCCCGGCGTGATAAAATACAAAATTATCGTTTATTTCGCAAATAAAAAATATCTAAACGAGTTTCGTTAACGAACCTTATTGTCAGAAACAGTCGTAGCCCAGATTAAGCTAGGGTCAAACAATCAAACTGCCATGCAGCGAAGAAATGTCCAGCGCATGCGATATGCAAGCAACAAATGCAAATTTTTCACAAAATTAAAGGCCCAGGATTAAAACTAAATCATAGTATGAAGTGTGGAGGGTTCGCTCTTTGTTGGGAATAAACGGGATCGCCGAAATAGTTAACAAAAAGACGGATGAAAGTGGATAAAATTCTAGAGAAGTAGGAAACTGCGACCTACCATGACAGACGCGTTGCTGAGAAGAGGCGGAGTGAAAATGGAAAACGAGAAACGTAGCATTTGGCGAACAGAAAAGTTGGTACGGAAATAAACAAAACGTTACAAACGTTGTCAAGTATATTTGCAATAGTTTATCTTTATAGTTCTATCTGACGTTATTTTAAGTCGTGTGGCGTTTTAAAGGATTTATTTTCTTGTCTCATTTGTTTGTTCGCATCGGATTTTTGTATTCTTTTAAACCGAAACTAGAGATACCACGTTGTGGTTGTGGACGTTCTATCGGTTCTATTGCTATTCAAAATGGCCAAGAAAAAGTGGCGTTTGAAAGTCCGGCAAGCTTCTACAGACGTTCCTGTCGTCAGGTTTTCTCACGGATCGCTGAAATCGGGTCACCGGTTACGGACCGACATCTACGAACACAAGGAAACCATCGCGGGACGACTCCGAACCCGCAGAATCCTTGTCTCCGAATCCGACGGTGTTCAGTACGTAGGCGAAAACTTCGGAGAACACTCTGTTCGCGCCAATGCGCTCTGCAAGCACTTCATCGGCGTCGAAGACGTCGCATCGGGAAAGGTGCGACTTTATCCTGCCAACCTAATAACAATGAGACCTTACTTCGCACCGGCGTCGACGAAAACGTCCACAGCCGACACGACAACGACGACCTACCGCGAAAAAGCGGACGCCTTGGCTACCGCGTTCGGAAGCAAACGAAAAAGACAAGCCGTCGAGAGTCGGCAGCGTCTCAACGTCGACGAATCTACACTGCACTCGACAGCGAGTTCGACTCTGGCCGAAATCAAAGTCGCCGCATCAGAGCAGCTGGCCAAAACATCCTCACACACGCCCACAACCACCGCAGACTCTATCTTAGAGTCCATCCCTCCCCAGAACAAGGACGCCACAATTCCTCAAGAGGTGTACAGACTCGAAGATATCATTCCACCGGCGCACAACGGGTACCTAGACGAACTCGCGGAGCCGTTCCTAACCGCAGGCGCCGACGACATCGCCAAGTGGCGTTCCGAAGCGGAGTACCCAGACTACGTCCTTCAGCGTTTGGGCCGCCTGTCCAGGGACCCGTTGAACAGGGTTCTAGAAGCCCGGATGCTCATCTACTACCACATGCTCATCCAGGTCTCAAGACTGAAGTACACCGACCTGAAACGCAAAGACCCTCTGCCGAACATCGACGCACCTTTGAAGCACATCCTCCTGGACACCTTCACCCTGACTTCGAAGAATGAGAAGGGCATGACGTCGCGGACATTTCCCCAGAGGATGAAGGACAAGGTCCTAGCCTACATCCTGGTCTTGGTTCTGATTCTTGAGGACTACAAGTACGACTTCGGGCTGGTCCAGCCGGACACCAAGGCGGCCAACATGCGGATGACGACGCTGAGCTACGCCTTGGGTTGTCACGTCGGCTCGCACAAGCTACCTGGGTCTCACGTCACCACAAAGTTCTTAGAGCTCAAGTTGCCTCTGGTTGATCCCAGCCAGCAACACAAAAACAAGAGAGCGCGAACATGAACAATAAAATACAACTCATGTTGGGTATCAATAGTGTGTTGAATTGAGACGTTGCCTCCTCTTTTTCTACCCTCTGTTGTGTTCTCTTTCATGCCCCAGTCTCAGGTTTACAATCATGTTCAACTTACACCAGCTCGCCTGCACTCTGACTATTTTTTCGTTGATAACAACTTGCCGGACCAGCCCAATGTCGACAAAACCATGTAATATATATATTAAAAGTGCAAAACTATCGATAGTACTATCGATAGTCGCCAGAAATCTGACTATCGATAGTCAAAAAACTATCGATAGGTACGATGGTGTCGACGTTTACTATCGATAGTTTTGCGACAGTAGAGTTTGCGTCGCTCCCTCTTCTGTCTTTCTCGCTTAATTTTTTCAAATGGGGTACCCAACTAGCCCAAGCGCTACCATCCCTACTTTGGTTCAGCTTTCAGTGATGCCGAAGACGGGAGTTTGGGCGAAGAGTGGAGGAAGGAGGCGAGCGACGGTGTGGCAACTGTGTTCGCTCTAGTGGTGCAAAACTATCGATAGTCGCTAGAAATCGGACTACCAATAGTAATGAAACTATCAATAATGTCGCAGAACTATCGATAGTCGACTATCGAAAAGCTATCTAGTACTATCGATAGTGACTATCGAAAAAATCGGTAGTACTATCGATAGTCTACTATCGAAAAACTATCACGATAGTCTACTATCTAAAAACTATCGATAGTACTATAGAAAAACTATCGATAGCCGACTATCGAAAAACTATCGATAGTCGACTATCGAAAAACTAACAATAGTACTATCGATAGTTCTGCGACACGATCGATAACTATCGATAGTATCGATAGTCGATTTATCGATAGTTTTGCATCACTAATATATATACAGTCGAGACCGGTTATAACGAAGTCAACGGCAATCGGAAATCACTTCGCTACATCCGTTATTTCGTTATAACCGACTTCGGTTAACGAAGTGCTGAAAAGGAATGGGAAATCGGCATAGAGTTATTACAATAAACGCTAGAGGCTCAGCTGGCGCTAGTGTGCTGTTGCATTTTGAAGCAGACAGCAAGCAGTCAGAAATTGACTTCCGGTAATGCATTTCTATGGGAAAGAGCGAGTGCATTTTCCCTCTGCGCTCGATTGTAAGAGCAAATATCACGAATAACTTGTACTTACTAGGCACATTGGAACATTTCTCAGTCACGCAGACGAAATAATTAGCCAGTTACGGTGTTTTTCATTCAAATTTGTCGCAATAAAAACGGGGCTAAAACGGCTTCGTACGTGTATTTATGTGCACTGTCGGACACTGTTGGTGCGAACACGGCGTCGACGCACGCAGTGCCAAACGAACGAAGGACATGTGGAAAACCAAGGGAGACGGCAAGAACTACGCAGTAACACTGGATAAGTAACTCCTTGTGCACGCAGACGATCAAAATAAACTGAAAGAATAAATAAGTACTGCTTTATTCTTTCTGCTCATGAATATGTGCGAAGATGCTTGTTCTGGGTTCAAATCATCACCCGCACGCTCCAAATCTTTGCAAATAGGGGAAGCCAGAGAGCAGGTGCCCGATAAAAACTGCCCGACATAGGAAATAATGAAAAGACACACCTTTCGTAACTCACGAGCTTTATTTTTTGCGTTCGAATGTTTCTTTAACCGATCGTAAAGATGCACGACGGAGTCATTTTCATCCAATGACAGGACGGGCATATTAGCAATATATAAGCACCACCGAAATGCTAGCAAACCTTGAACACACTCTACATTCATTTCGATCGTTAGTTTGCTTAGAATCGTCGCTCGTTTTCACATACCTTCCTCGAAACAGAGGTTTGGGCCTGAAATAGAGCGAAGTTTAACATCGTTCAGTGGTAAAGAAAAATGCTGTAACTAAAGCAATTACACTTCCACAATACCAATAAAGGTACATACTATCCGGTACAACCGAAATGACTAAAGTTATTCATGTTATTTTCCGGCGAAGAGACAAAATTCACGCGCGTTTTCCCATAGGAATACACAGGAGGCTCGAAATGTAGACTGCATGCTGTCTGCTTCAATTTGCAACCGGAAGTCCCATAGACACTAGCGCCAGCTGAGCCTCTAGCGTTTATTGTAATAACTCTATGGAAATCGGGATCGCTTCGCTGTAGCCGCTATTTCGTTATATCTGGTCTCGACAGTATATATATATATATATATATTTTAGATATGACGTTACGGTGGAAACGGTGCCACATCCGCACGGTGTAGATTCTTGATCAGTACCGTGATCGGTATCCAAGCATGCGAAGGCACAAAGAGACAGCGCTTCGGTGTGCCAAAGAATCCAGCTTTAATCACGCCGCGAGACCGGCGAAATTTGCTTTCGACGAGTTGTGCCTTTTCCCCGCGGCACTGCGCTTTCGTAAAAGTTTCCACGTATTCTCAACGGCAAGTATCACGGCTCACACAGGATCTTAAAAAACGTCTTTGGCGAATGACGACGAACAAGTAGAAAACGTCTTTAGCGCGTTGCCGCCAGCCTCCACAACGCTAGCAAAACGAAAAAAAAAAGAGAAAAAAACCGGCAGGCAATTGTTTGGCCACATTAGCTAGGTGGCACAACTAACTACCAAATTAAATCGCGCTTTTTTACTTTTGCACTTTGCCGGTGGCCATTTTGTCCTTTATGCACGCGTCATCGCGCGTGCTCGTGTGCCTCATGTGCGGACCAAAGCTGCCAAAGCGTCCAAAGTACGGATACAGTGGCTTAAAGGGGGGTAGTGTAACGAAGGAAACCGGAGAAGCGGCACAGCGTTGGAAGACGGCCGCGGGTGGCGCTGGCGCTTGCAGCACCGTCGTTCCGGCTATGGCTGCGGCTTGGCCGCCCGGCCAGCTTGGCTCCGGCCAGCTCCGGCCGATTCGCCGCACTGTCGTCTGCTAGTTTCACATTTTTTATTCACCTGCGAACACAAATCATGCCGTGGGAAGTTCACTGGAAACAGAAAATTGTTTCTGAGGTATTTATATTAGTTGTGAAGCGTGCTTGGGTGCCTCTATCTGCCGGCCCGTGTGGCACCCGAACGGAGCTGCGGATCGAAGCGCCACCTACACCGTCTTCCAAGGAGCGGCCGTTCCCGATGCATGGTGGAGGCTGCGCGGTAACTACACTACCCCTTTAAGCCACTGTAGTACGGACCAGTGTACGGACACACCGGTGGCCGGTTCTACAGGGTGTTTTCGCAAACGTTAATTATACACACATCCAAACATTATTATTATTATATATATATATATATATATATTTTTTTTTTTTTTTTTACGGGATTTGCACAGGACAAGACACCCAGCTACCGGCACGGTGACACGCACGGTCAGCAAATTATCGACAAATGATACGGTTCGAAAATACACTATTTATTAGTCATAGCACAAAGCGCGGTGAGTTACTCGTAGACGCAGGGCTCGATCTGGGGCTTCCAGTTGACCAGCTCCTTCTCGTTGAACCACAGCGCGATCTCCTTCTCGGCGCTGGGCAGGGAGTCACTGCCGTGGATAATGTTGCGGCCCACTTGGACACAGAAATCGGCGCGGATGGTGCCGGGCGCTGCCTTGAGCGGGTCCGTGGCGCCAATCATATCGCGACCGGTGAGCACCACGTTGTTGCCTTCCCACACCATGGGCACGACGGGGCCGGACTGCATGAACTTGACGAGGCCGTTGAAGAAGGGGCGGCCGGCCAGGTCGGCGTAGTGCTTCTGCAGCAGTTCTTCGCTCGCCTGCATGAACTTCATGGCGACCAGCTTGTAGCCGCGTCTTTCGAACCGCTGGATGATGTCGCCGACGAGTCCCCGCTGGACGCCATCGGGCTTGACCATTATGAAGGTGCGCTCGCGTTGAGACATCTTTGAAAGGGCTGGGCTGGCGTGCAACGTGGTGCGTCCGAGAGCGGCGGAGAAAAGGCAGGAAAGAGACGGGCAAACGAGGGCAGCGGCCGCAACGCGGCAGCGCAGCCGCGCGCCGCGCCGCCGCCGCACAGCGGCAGCGCCACTGCACTGGCGTGAATCGCGCGGGAACTTCAAACTCGGCTTTTGAAAATCGTTTTTTTTTTTTTTTAATTTCGCAGATACAGAGTTTTCAAGATTCGGATTTTGAGGGTAATGTCCAGGCATCATTTTCAATCGCTTCGGATATTAAAAGAATATAATTTCGACTTGTCGGTCCCGCTTTAAAGGGACACTGACAGGGTATTTACGGTGGCCAAAGTTATTATTTGTACATGACTCATGAGAGCCCAACCTGACCCAACTACCCAGAACACAATTTGCGGCTCCAAATTCGTTTTTTTTTCCATCCGAAAACCGCCGATCGAGAACTGGCCGGTTTGAGGCGCGCTCACTCTCTTCTCCGTGGTCACGTGCCGTTAGCCACCAAAGATAATCAAAGTCATAGGTAATCCAAGCACACACTCAATACTAAAAATAGACAAAAAATATGATACCCATCTTCTGTGGCTGTAGCAAAATCCGCGTTCACACGCAGCAACCAATTGCTGCAATGTGCTATTCTGTTTCACCTTATATGATGTATCGCAGGAAAGGCTACAAGCGCGAGCTCCTTGCTCTGGGGCACATCTCGCCGGCACACTCTCTCGTGAATTAAGAGCAGCTGACAACGCTATGAGCTCGCGCTTCTAGCCTTCCGTGCGGTACAACATTAGGTGAAACGGAGTATAGCATCAGTACATTTTTTTTTTTCACTATTACGTGCTATGAACGTGTTGATACATTGAAATGGCGTTGAGAATACTACAGTGGCGTCACAAGGGGGGGGGGGGACCGCCCCGGGTGCAGCGTTAAGGGGGTGTCGCGGCGGGCCACGCGAGAGCGGTGGGGGGTCGTGGCGGACTACCGCCCCAGGTGCCACTGACCCTCAACGCCACTGGAATACTAGCTCATCTTTCTTAAACAATTTATCCCCCCCCCCCCAAAAAAAAAAAAAAGAAAAAAGAACAACTAATTTTAATCCAAAATCAAGTCTTTAGTTGTACATGATGGGGAAAACAGCTCAGAAAACACGGACTACGAAGAGGAACAAACACGACAGGACAATGCTGTACTCGCAACTGAAGAATTTTAATAAAGGAAACAAAGACAGAAAGAACATACACCGTATCTTAAAAGATTGTACAAGAACAAAGGACCACTCTCGCCAACCGTGAAGCGTGTCAATAAACTACCCGTTCACTACGTCACTCATGTTTTGCCGCAGGAAGGAAATTTCTTTGGCTGACAGCGCCAATGACGGTTCACTAACACATGAATGACCATGACACAGAATGTGGAAGGCCTCAATGATCTCTCTCGTCACCCTATCCTTGTGCGCTCCCAGGACGGTGACTCTGCCAAAGTCAGGCCGACACTTGCAATCTCTGCAATGAACGGGCAAAAGCCCCCAACCGTAGCTCCGAGCGAATATGAGTGCTCTCGTAATCTGTCATTCAGACATCTTCCTGTTTGCCCCACGTAGCACCTGTTACACGACAAAGGTATCTTATATACCACACACGAAATACAAGGGACAAAGGGTTTTCTGTGCGCCTTGCTGCACTTCGCGCTGGAACGACCGACTGCCCCCGCACCAATCCTGGAACATATCTGGCCTATTTTTTGGGCGACGAAAACACTACAGGTATTCCATATCTGCCACCTACTTGTTTCAGGTTATGGGAAACGCGGTGGAGGTAGGGGACTACTACCACACGCTTCTTTTCCCTTTCCGGCCTCGTTCTCTCCACCCCCTTAGCTTTCTTGAGAAGCGAACTGGCTACTTCCGCCAAGAGCGTCAACGGGAACCCCGACTCCTTTAATCTACCAATTTGTTTTCTAAAACCTTCGGTCATCTTGTGGGCACATGATTTTTTGAGGGCCGACCCAAGGCATGACACCGCTATGGACCTCCACCTTGAGTGGGAAGATTTAAAATCTAGGATCGCCTGTTTGGAGTGCGGGCAAACCGACCAACAGATAGTGTTATCACCCGGGTACATCGTCAGGTGGCAGATATGGAATACCTGTAGTGTTTTCGGTGCCCCAAAAAATAGGCCAGATATGTTCCAGGATTGGTGCGGGGGCAGTCGGTCGTTCCAGCGCGAAGTGCAGCAAGGCGCACAGAAAACCCTTTGTCCCTTGTATTTCATGTGTGGTATATAAGATACCTTTGTCGTGTAACAGGTGCTACGTGGGGCAAACAGGAAGATGTCTGAATGACAGATTACGAGAGCACTCATATTCGCTCGGAGCTACGGTTGGGGGCTTTTGCCCGTTCATTGCAGAGATTGCAAGTGTCGGCCTGACTTTGGCAGAGTCACCGTCCTGGGAGCGCACAAGGATAGGGTGACGAGAGAGATCATTGAGGCCTTCCACATTCTGTGTCATGGTCATTCATGTGTTAGTGAACCGTCATTGGCGCTGTCAGCCAAAGAAATTTCCTTCCTGCGGCAAAACATGAGTGACGTAGTGAACGGGTAGTTTATTGACACGCTTCACGGTTGGCGAGAGTGGTCCTTTGTTCTTGTACAATCTTTTAAGATACGGTGTATGTTTTTTCTGTCTTTGTTTCCTTTATTAAAATTCTTCAGTTGCGAGTACAGCATTGTCCTGTCGTGTTTGTTCCTCTTCGTAGTCCGTGTTTTCTGAGCTGTTTTCCCCATCATGTATAACGTCAACCAACTGGCCCAGTTCTCCACCTTATTAGTTTATTTCTTTAGTTGTCATCATCACCGGCACCGGGTATCACATGAAAATATCACGTCCCTGATTGGCTGCTGCCGCTTGTTCGCCAGCAACCCCAAAATTGCCGAGAAAGTTGCCCCGTTTGAAGCAGGCCTTACTGCGGTGCGACTTGTTACATTTGTGATCGCTTTGGTTAAGTATAGATGTCTTCTTTAATCCCATGCTTGTCCTCAGTAGGGATGTCACGAACCTGGCCCGGTTCGAGTTTGACTTTTCAAACTTCCGTGATGTTCAAAAGGCTCGAGGTACACCTAAGCACTTACGAGTTGTCAATGCGAAAGCATGAATGTCGCTCTTGCGCACATTCTCGTGAAGTGGCCGCGCCGCGCTCCGGAGTATGCTCGAGTGGGCTCTCTCCGGGATGCCGAAACGCTTCCTTTTCCCGGCGTGCTCTGGCGCAGGCACGCAGCGCTATTGGGTGGCTCTCCTGAAACCGACGTGCCTCAACCAATGGGAGCCTCGTTCCTTGCAACCATGACGCGCGCCAGCCAATGGGAGCCCTATCCGTCAGATTTCGGCTTCACTTGGAGAAGGGAATTTATTTGCCATCTGACTCGGCTTTTCGCGCGGCTTCAAAGCTGGGAGCCTTCAGATTTCGGCTTCACTTAGAGAGAATTTATTTGCCGATTGGCGCGGCAGCTGATGACGTGGGCTCGCTCCATGGGACAGTTAATGCTTTCGCATTAAAACGGGCAGACACCACCTGGCAGAGCAAAATGCAATATTTGTTGGGTGTATTGCATTCATGGAGGTAGGAAGAGGCGACATAGCGGCTGAGGCCAGCCAAACGAGAAAATCGCAAGTGAAGCCGGAAGTAGAGGTGGAATGCCCCCAAGGGCGACCAAAGGTGTTTTCGTTTTTGGTTATCGTTGGGGGCGTGTCCCTCCAAACCGGAAGCTCCCCCTGCCCCCTTGGCTTTACCTCTGGTGGCGTCATGCGCGTCCACTGATCTCTGCACATAGCCACTCTCCGAGCAGGGCGCAAGTGAAGAAGCCATTGGAAGCTCAATGCATGTCCCAGAAGTCGGGCGTCTGCTGGGCTTCGTAGTGCACTCAGTTAATGTTTTGGTCCGTGTTTTCTTACGTCGTTGAGTGGGTTTTAATAATCACGTTCCAATTTAAATCCCAAGAATGAGGCATTTGAACTTGGGACATATGCACACTTGATCAACTGGAATCTCAAAATGTTCACAATGAATGGCTTTCCAGGATACTTCTAGGGTCTGCATGCGCTCTTACAGGGCAACAAGCAGGCTCTCTTGATGTGACAAGCAAAAATCCGGTGCCCTCGACGCTTCTCGAACCACAGGTTACAAAGCCTGCCAAGTGCTCACTTCCGGGACAAGCCGCTTACTTCCGGTGGCTTCAGACCCGTTCGCTGAATGCGCCATCCAGCCTACAAGTGGAGATCAGTGTGCGCGTCACGTCACCTTCAGAAGCTTCCTACCTCCACGATTGCATCACTGGTTCAACATTACTAACGAAAGCAATAAAAGTACCCATTTTTGTTTTTATATCGTGTAAACATTGGTAATCATTTAAAGGGCAGCTCCGGTCAATATTTTTGAATCTGGGATTACAACTGTTCTCAGCTAAAACAGTGTCGTTGAGTGACAAGGCACAATTTTTCTCTCTCGATATTGTGTGTGGTATTATAAATACGACGGCTGAAAGTTTGGTTTAGGACGTCTACGGTAAAACCGAAATTATCTTCTAGAGGGATGGCAACACCGATCATGAGCCGCACGGCCGCGGCGTGACGTCACAAGGGTGCTGCAGTATGCAGTACAACCAGTCAACTGCAGCTCCAGAGCAAAGTAACGTCACGAAAGTGCTGCACCAGTGTTCCTTGACTACAAGCGAACCAGCTTGCCTCCTGCTAAAGATTCAGCTGGTCGCATCTCTAAAATGGGTTTTAGTAGAGCATGCGACTTCACTTCGACGAAATATTTTGGCTGTACAGTGCAACCCACTTATAACGATAATAAGAAAAACCCAAAATTTCAATCGTTATAACCGATTATCGTTGTATCTGGACTAGAAACTGATTATTTCCAGTCTAGAAACTCTAGAAACTGATCGTCATAAGCGGTACATCGTTATATGTGGTATCGTTATAAGTGGATTGCACTGCAATCATATTTCATGCCACTAAAGCGATACCAGTAATTTATTTTGGTTTCGTTTTCGACCAGAGTTGCCCCTTAATAAATGATAAAATAAACTACTTTCTAAATTATGTTTCCCAAATTTTGAAATCTTCACATAGGAGCCGGTCAACACAGTCCATAAATCGAACTTCGTCGAACTTTGCGAAAAGGTTGAATGTTCGCCGAAACAGTCGAACCCCGAGGTTCGACAAAAGTTTGAGACATCCCTAGTCCTCAGGAGTAGTGTACTCTGAAAGATGCACCTGGAACCATGGACGATACAAACCACCGAACGACGAGAATCGGGCAGTACTCGAAACATCTAGGTCCCGTGGAAGATACTAACTTAATTCAGCTCCAAAATCTGAATTTTTTTGTGCAATTTTTTAAAACATTATTTTTATGCAAATAAACAATAGATTTACACAATAATTGCCCGTCTGTATAAAACTCACTGGTGTAGTTCTGCAAAATGTGAGTATGATCGTGAAAACTGTCAGTACTGCACCTTCTAACTGTTCGAGCGCTTGCCACGGCATGCCAAGGTGCATAATAACTCGTACACAAAGAGCCGACATCAGCAGTGCTGCGTTTGAAGTGCGTGCATTTATTAAAATATATTTATACAATCGAGAATGTTAATCGGGATTTCTTTTTTTTTCCGCCGTCTTTCCACCTCTTTTATTCCGCAAAGGACTTCCTTCTTCCGCAGCACGCAGAGTCGAGAGCGCGGTGGTCGCCGAGACTTCTTTGTTGCATTCCGAGCCTCCCGGACGCAGAACGACGTCCCGGCATTTCCGATCCGCCTAGACTCAGGACGACGTCTCGGCATCTCCGCGCCGCCGCCGGTTCCGACGACTCTCCGCCGCCGCGCCGTAGAAAGGTACAAAAAACTCTCGCCCTCCTCGTCCTCCCCGACACAGCTCTCGGTAACTTGGCACGCGCAGTCCTCGATTTCCAATTTTCCGAGTGCTTCGTTGGGTTTCGTAACACTTTTTTTTGCATGCTCGTTATTTACAGTGTGTACACATTTATACATACTCGACTCTTCACAAACACAACAGCAGCTCTCCCAAATGTCCCCTAGAAGTGTCTGCAAACCGCTATTTCGCCCCGCCCCGAAACTATTGTCCCCGTGGTAAACCGTTCCATCGTCGTCGTCGCCACCCCAAAGACGCGCCGTGAACTCCGAACAAGCCACTTCGAACATTCGCAACAATCACCAGGTTTTTAACAAACACATGCACGTCCGTCCCAGCAATAAAACCCGTCTCAAACCAACCATCACTAAAAAAAATGTGGCCGAGCTTCCTTTTCAGCGCTGTAACGGAGAGAAAGAGACGAGTACCAAAAAATGCCGTTCAATGCTCCACCTGGTGGGGTGGCGGAACACTAGAAATAAGCTGCTGCTCTTTAAGGATGTTCCTAATTCCAGAAGCAACAAATCCCCCAGGAAAAGTTGCAGATCAGAAAGACAACGTGGACCACCCGCTTTTTGGTGTATAAAGTTTTGGTATAAAGTTTTGTACCCGTCTCCCTCTTAAAACTTGTAACTTTGGTCTCGCTGAACTGAGGGTAGCAAATCCATGGCAAACTTCATCGGAAGTGTTACTAAAGGAAACCTGCAAGGAGCCTAGTGGGGGTTAAAATGAGCATCTAAGTAAATACAACGTAATGAGAACTGACTAGAGCAACCTACTAACCCGAGCAAAGAAATGTGGGCACTCGCAAATGCAACGAGCGATATAATAACGATCCAGCTCACTCTTTGGGGTGCCTTAACAACCCTGTCGTATCACATCAACAAAAACAAGGCAGGATGAGGCTGGAAAAGGGACCCACAACAGAAAATGCAACGTGGCCTTCTTCTTAGTAAAACTTCGAAAAAAAAAAAAAAGATTAAAAAACAATGCAGCAACAACACTGTAATAAAAAAAAAGAAAACGCGTACACATTGTGCATCCCCTCCCCGTTCACTCCGAGAACAAGCACCGGTTAACAGACAACACCTCATCACACGCACGTCAAAACAGACAATGGGGGAAAAAATGGGTCATCAAACGACACGCAGGCCCACCCCCCAGCCGAGACGTTCTCACTTCAGCACACCAGGCGTAGAAAAGAAGTTCCCAAAGACAACTGACATCGACATGTTCTTGATGTCGAAGCCATTCCGAGAGTCCTGAAGAATACTCCCAGTTTTCATGACGCAAGAGCAGACCTTTGCAGTTGGATAAATTTGGCGTCACTCTTCGTGCCGAGATGGTCCTTTTCTCAGTTGCACTTTCCCTTTCTTCTGCATCCTCTTATTCGACAATGGTCAACTCGTAAAGCTTGGACACCTTGTAGGAAAATTCAGCAGGCTACCTCAACAAGACCGTTTCATATAGCCTTATGCAGTGAACACTTCTCTCCCCCGTCCAAAACGGTGCAACCCTTGCTGGCAAGGGGTCGCTATCAAAACAGCTTTCATTATTTGAGAAGGCAGTGCCACATACCATCCCTGGTGCTGGGACTCCCAGCAACTTCAGCACCTTCAGGAGAGATCCCTTATTTGCAATTGATGAAGATCTTCAGAATTTTCAGCACGGCATCTTCCTGTCCAAGACCAACGAGTAAATCGACCTTCAACGCTGAGCTGCAATAGACCGAGGTCTCTTCTTTGCCACATTTCTTTTAGAATTGCAAATGCCATCTGCACATAGATAATCGCCTCACAACAAACAATAGCTTCTTCCCTTGTCATCAACAGCAAATGGTGATAGTTGGTCTTCAGCACTGGAAGAATATCCACAGCATGGGTGTACTCAAGAGTGACACACAACTCGGTACCTCACTCTTGCATCTTCAGCACTAGTAACTACAGGTTCCTCGGCCATTCTTCAGCATCTTCTGGTCTCGATGCCCTTATCATCTTGCTCTTCCTCCTCAGCACCCAAACTGGTGACCCCTTGCCTCTTCACCAACAACACTACCGCAGATCTCTTGCATCACTTCCACAACTTCGGCCTTCTGACAGGTCATCGGCGGCAAAGGTCTGTTACCTCTTCGACATACACATTCCCAGCTTCTTTAGCAATGATGTGGCACGTTGTAGGCCTTGTGCCTCGTCACAGACCACCATGAACAGCAATGGTTAGTCTTCAGCTGCAAAGACCTGGTCTTCGGCTGCAGTGATCTGGTCTTCAGCCACGGAGACCCGGTCTTCGGCCGCAGATATCTGGTCTTTACCTACAAAGATCTGGTCTTCAGCCGCAAGGGACCTGGTATTCAGCTGCAGAGATCGGGTCTTCAATTGCAGAGACCCGGTCCTCAGCTGCATATGTCTGTGGCCTTGTTGATACCGATGCATGCTGTGTCTTTGGCGGCGTCCCACGGAGCGTGGTGCTGACGGTCCCTGCCCCCTGGCAGCAGTCATCACGTGTCCTGGCGTGTAATGTTGATGCGGTGGCTGTCGCACAGGTCCCTGGTGAGCGGCAGACAGTTCAGGTAGTGGCAGAAAGAGCACTCATAGATGGGGTGCACGTAGAAGAGCACCACCAGTCCGAGGAACAGGGCCACTGACACGATGAGGCAGGCCCAGATGAGAGCCACCTTGGCCGTGCGGTCGTAGCTCCCGAAGGAGACGAAGGGCAGCAAAGCGTACGACAGGAGGAAGCCGAACACAAAGCCGAACACGTGGGCATAGTTGTCCACCCAGGGCAGGAGCCCCAGCAGGAAGAGGACGGCTGCTCCGCCGCCCAGCTTGAGGAGCGCGCTGCTGGGCCGCCGCAGCATCTGCCAGCAGTGGATCACCTCCACAAACAGGCATGCCAGCAGTCCAAACTGCGCGCCTGCTGGCCCCACCTACGCAGGAAAGCAGAAGGCACGGGTTCGTTACAGGGGACATACTGAAGGTATTAGGTAACTTGCTTTTTAAAGCGGTAGCACGAAATGTGTAGGTCTGTCAATCCGTAACCGCTAAACCATTTAGAAGAAGACGGCTATCGGTGCCAGGGATCGAACCCCCATCACCGGCGTGGAAACCGAGTATGCTGCTGATTGAGCCATGGACCCAGCATGCAGGAACGGGAGGAGCAGAATCAGGTGGTGTGAGAAAGTGTGTGGAGTGGAGAGGGGGTGGAAAGAGAAAGAAAGAGGAGCAGAAACAGGTGGCGTGGAAAGAGCGTGGGGAACGAGGAATGGAAAGGGCAGGAAAGCGCTCTTTCCCTCTCTTGGTGACCCAGAAAATTCAGCGCAAAGGGTTTTTATCCAAGTGGTGTTGAAGGGAAGTGTGTGCAGCATCACGAAGAGACAATGGTGCGATGTAACATGCATTGTTGGCTGCATTTTGAAGGCTTCAAGCCTCGTAAGCCAGGACCCCCCCCCCCCTTTCCGGCTACACTACTAATTTTTTTTTAACATTTCAAAAGTAGGCGGTGGGCACTTATTGTTACACGGGTGCATGCTTGGTATTTTACGGTGGCACAGCGTGCTAATTCGTGCGGTACGCAAAAAAGAAGCCGTTCTGTTCCCCGTAAGCGGGCTCAGAGCTGAAGCCAAGGAGGGCGTACCCACCTCTGCCCTGTAGGGCACAAAGATGGCGCTGGCCAGGTTTCCCGCCACCCCCGAGCACATGTAGATGACGGCCGTGCGGACGGGCCCTGCCAGCTTCTCCAGGTCGCGCATCACAAACAGCTGCACTATCACAGTTATACACAGGTGGAAGATCCTGCGGGGAGAGAGATACAAAAGTTCCTTAATCATCGGCGAGAACAGCACTGACCAGACAGTGTGTCATCACGAGCCTTTTGTGTTTCCACGATTTATTTTTCTGATTCGAGGGTGCTTTTCCAAGGTTTATGTTTTCCCAAAATTTCATGCTTATTCGTGTCTGACATGCTGTGATTACCAGGGGGTTGTAAAAAGGAAAATACTTTTAATCCTATTAAAGGACAGGTGTGCTTGGGGAATTTTCGGTTTTCCCGCGATATCGATAAAACTGATTCAGGGGTTAGCTTTCAAATTTTATCGGAATATACCGGAATATGGAACTCTAGCAGTCGTTCGCACAAGCTCGGATCAAACGAAGAGAGCCTACCAAAACCGACAAGATCTGTTTTCAGTCTTCACTTAATATAAAAAGAAAAAAAGAGGGATACTCATTAGCTCAATTCTGCGTTCTAATGACCGAACCTGCTGCTCCGTTTCCCGTCGTCCGTCTGCACGCAAGCCAAAGCTGAGCCTGGCCAAGCGGCTCTTGACCAAACATGGCCAGATCTTCAAACATCAAACAACTTCCAAAACTAGTTCAAACAGCACCTTTCTTGCAAAAACCGCAGAAATGCAACCGAGCACGTTAAAGTACCATAAATCATATTATTTTCAAGGTCCCAATTTCGCATAAATTGGGCACGCATAAATTTCTGTGGCCACTAAATTTCACTCATACTAGAGGCTCGAATTTTGACCCCTACACAGAAGACATCTTAGCGTGGCCAAATAAAGTTTTGCAAATTAGTTAATTCGGAGAATTTGCAAACAAAAGCTCCCAAACATTAAAAGCACAAAAAAAAATTTTGCAATTTGAAAATTTCTTTTTTTTTGGCGCATATTCAATTGTCACACTCTTCTTCGAAAGTTATATTTTGTGCTGAGAAACACTTTTTTCGAAAGCAAGTAGCGGGTGGCCACACTGCCCCCTTTGGGATACACTCCTTGTTTATCAATACATTTTCAAAAAAAAAATAAAAAAATTAATACCTGATTAAAAAACATGTTGGGAATGAGCTACACCTTAAAAATGATCTCGCAACTACTGCAAAGTTTTTTGTTTGTTTTTTAACCAAGACAATTTTAAGAGGTTGTGCACGTTTTTTTCAAGTGTGTACTTTCAAGCGCCCGTGTTTTTGAACGGCAAAATGGGGACATTGAGTGTTGTTCTTTCATTCACTGGTGGTAGCATCGCATGAGCCAATATTTTGAAGTCTTGTTCGAAGAACCCTAGGTGGAACACCACTAAGTGGCTGAGGGAAGTTGACGTCACTCAAATATACTTTGCCGACCGAACGACACGACAGGTCACAAAGGAGGCTCGGCAAGCAAGGCGAAAAGTCGAAAAGTGAAGACACAACTCTAATAACGACTACCAAGCTGGCGGCTAAATGACTCTGGGGGCTGTTGGTGCCAATAACAATTTGTCATTTACCCGACTTTTTACTTTAAACTCAATTATCTCGACACAGTGTTTCCCAGTACATAGACACCATTATTTCCTTAAAGGGGCATGGGCCTAGATTTTCAAGTCCTTCAAAGGTTCATTTGTCAATTTTGAGGTTTGTTTAGAAACTAATTATACACCCACACAGCAAATTCATAGCCGTCATAAATAGTCATGTTGATATAAAATATTTTCAACACATTGTGAAGCAGTAACAGAGCAAAGGATTTCAATGTTTGAATGCATTTTTCTCAGTTCCGCTTTTTGCTGTAAATTTCATACGAAGGAATCTTTTGTTCGAAGGTAAAAATTATTTTGATACCACAATCAAGATGTTTCTGAACTGAAATTTACTGGGCAATCGGGCTATCTACTTTATTTCGTTTTAAATTAATGTCCTCATTGAGAAAAACTATGTTTTCAAAAATTGACATAGGACAGATATGTATCTCATAGTTTGAGGTAATCACTCTTCCTGAAATATTTACATTTGGAGCTATAAAAACTAGATAGCCCGAAGTCCCACATCCCCCACTTTAGTTCAAGGACCCCGTTGCCCCGGAGGCCGCCGCCAAACCGAAGTCGACACAGTCTACTGGGAGGTGTGCGGTGGCCACGAACCCCAGGCCTCAGGCGAACTGATGGACCTCAGTGAGGACGACCCATGGGACCAGTGGTGTGGGTGTGCGTGTGGGGGGGTTTCCAGGCCAAACAAAGCGACGGTGTTCCCGAGCAGCCTAGCCGTACGTCTGAATCCCGGCGTACTTCGATTTTTAGGAGAGGGGAGTATGGCGCACCGTGCATTCACGAGGGCGCCTATCAAACCATTTAGCCGTCTTGGCCGCTAGGCAGCTATTTAGTTGCCTCGCCTCAGACACGATCACATGGTCGTGTCGCCACGGGGTCGATCGGGATCTCGAATTCGGCTCCCGACGTTCCGCTTTCTCTCCTAGCCACTGGATGGCGCTGCAGGCGCCCTTGGCGGGCGAGGAGAAAACCTCCTCGCCCATCGGTCGAACTAGTCGGGTAACCGGGAGGCAAGAGTCTCTTAGGATTCCGGCCGGCGCTCAAGAAAGGCGAGTGCTAGCAACTGCTCTCGGGCAATAGCGGGACACGAGGCCTAGAGGCCCTCTTTGTGTTAAGCTTTGGGCTTAACGGACGTTTGTAAATATTTGAGTAATGTCGAGTGTGTTTGTAGTATAGATTGAGTGTTTTGTAGCGTTGTGTTTTTATGTACCAATAAACGGGGAGCGGAATCCCGCTCCCGTGAAAGAACCAGGCTGGACTCTGGTTGTTGACGGACCACGGGGAACGGCGATCGCGAGGCACGTTATTCTCCTACGCGCGTGCGCTCCTTTTTATTTTTGGTGCTCTTCTCTCTCGCTCCTCACCTCCTCGCTCCTTTTTATTTGTGACGTCATTGATTATGAAATTTAGAAGCTTTGTTAGTGACATTTCTATAATATTTAATAACTGCATTCGCAAAACATGTTTTCTAATGCAATTGGGAACGCGCTACTTTCTTTTTGAAATACCAACAATTGAAGTCTGGTGCGATGTCGCCTCCTGGGTTTTTAATTTCCCTCAGAAAACATGGCGCCACAGTGGTGCACGGCACATGTAGCACTGAGGATGATCGGGGAATCGGACAAAGTTCTCTTTTTTAGGGGCCCGACGACTTCTCGGACTTCGAAAAGGAAATCGTCATAACGGTCAAAACAAGTGGGTTCGGTGTCTGCAGTGATGTGATTGGCGTAAGCCATTTTGGCGCACGTTTCGGAGCAACCAAAACAGTGTTTTGGAGCAGCAAATGTGGCCTTTGGAGCAACCAAAACAGTGTTTTGGAGCAACAAAAGCGGCTTTTGGAGCAGCCAAGACAGTGTTTCGGAGCAACGAAAGTGGTTTTTGGCGCAGATATTCTTAGGAAAATAAAAATATTCGTTTCAAGTGCTGTACAAACAAAGGGCACTTTGTGTTGTGTTGTGTTCTGATGTGACATGTTGTGACGGAACTCGAAGCTTCTGTTTTTACTGCTCAGACATCCCACAAGTGTACAGTGCTGTAGGCATTGCCAAGCAATTTCGAAAAATTGCTTGCCACCGTTTTACTGGTCCCCGACCTGCCAGATTTTTGTCAAAAGTAAGCAAACGTAAAACAATGAGTTGCAAGCGTCCCAGCTGCTGCCTCAGTCACGCAATCATGTTCGCATGCACGTAAGGCCAACTTCGGCAGACTTGCTGTTGGGCATGCTTCGTCACGCGAGCGCAGAGAACGGCTGTCCGATCGAAACCGAAACCATGGTCCTCAGCTCTATCGCTACCTTATCCCCAAAACTGTACATAAAACGTAACTTTCGAGCATACGACAAAAACAGTCCAGTGGCGCGTGCTTGCCAGGCCGGCAAACAAGGTACAAGCTAAACACACAAAAAATAAAGAACCTGAGTGCATCGATGCAAGACATTGCGAGCCAGCCTCAAAACGTTCTTGGAGCACTTTGTGCAACGACTGAAATCGAGACAAGCAAGCGTGCTGTGCGGGTTCAGCTTGCAGACATTGCCTTCTTTGCTTTAGCTCACTTCTCTTCACCAAGTTTCTTTCACAGCAGATCTTTCACGTACCGAGGTCCCTCTCGAAAGAAGGCCCACCGAGAGGAATCTAGATAAACAATACTTTGACAGAGCAGTTTTTGAATTAAAGATGGATTTTTGTAGTAACGCATCATTTAAACAAGAACAGGAATGTTGATGAACATGCGGTGGTACTTAGTTTCATCTTAGAAAGTACCATATCTGCAGTGATGTGGGAACGGCAACATTCGACGTCGCGCGACCACGGTCACTGAAAGTCACTGACCAAATATAGTTTTCCCATGGCCGTTGCTTCAGCACACAAAGTAACAACTGCCGTGCAAAAACATGGTTTCGTTTCACAGCATGACCGCAGAGCTGGTACCCGGCACGCTAGCGTCGGAGCGTCTGCACACATCCGTGTCTATCGCTGAAAATATAAAAGAAGAGACGAGAGACGAGACCCACAAGACGAAAGCGTGAAACGCGAGATGCCGGGAAAACCATGCAAGACCAGGTGGACAATTGATGCACGGTACTTTGTCAGGTGGCCGCTTGCGCCACATATCACACGCCTGCTCAATTACAGTACTCAGATTAGTTTCGGTTTTGAAAAGCGACCTAAATTGGTCCTTTGGAGCAGGCTTGGCGCAGATTACCCATATTTTGGCGAAATGCAGCAGGATGTAGCAGGGTTAGCCCCTTGGCGCAGTTTGGTGCAATTGGCACAGCAATCACATCACTGTGTCTGTAAACTCCAGTTTCGGTTGTGACTCTGCCGGGGCAGCCCTTCAGGCAGAACCGGCGCGACGTGGCACCTCACGTCGCTCACAAAAGTCCACTGCGCGTTCTCTTTGACCTCACATTTCATTTCAAAGAATTTGAGGTCGCTGAAAGGGCTCTAAAAGAGCTTAAACCTCGGAAGTAAAGCGTCGTCCGCTCACAGTGATAGGCGGCACGCACGGCGCAGTTGATTGCGGGACACCGGCAAACACAACACGGAGGCGTGAGAGAAACTCGAGTTACTGGACGACTCAATCTTTGACGCCACTGCCCGTGCATGGATTGCGCGGGAACTTAAAATTCGGCTTTTTGAAATTGTTTTTCTCAGTTCACAAATACTAAGTTCCCAAGTTTCGAATTTTGAGGGTAATGTCCAGGCATCGTTTTCAATCGTTTCGCATAATAAAAAAAACAAAAACGATTTTGACCTGTCAGTGCCCCTTAACCTGCCAATATAGAGCGTTGATTTTTTATTCCTGCCACTACATAGGTGATAAAAAGTACTGAACTAGAATTAAAAATATGCACCTAACATTTTTTGTGTTAGACATATTTTGATACACAAAGAGAGCTGAAGTTTTAGTACTAAAAAAAATTATAAGAAATTTAATTTTCATTTGGTTTTATTAGTTCTAGTTTAGTGGAAAAATCACAAAAGTTGGAACAAAACGACATACATATCACAGAAATACTCCTATTTATTACAGAAAAATATGTTCCTCAATATGGCCTAAAATGCATGAAGTAAGGACTTTAAAGGGCAACTCAGTTCAATTCCGTAGATTTTGGGATAATGAGTGATTTTGCATTGAAAAGCTTTAGTAAAAGACATTATGTCATTTGCTTCGCAAAAACGGGATATATATTTTTAAATCTGATTTTAAACACGAGCAGAAATCGAAACCAAACTTTGGCTCCGTCCAGCAACATTGGCATCGGGCTGCCAAGAACATGGCTATCACGTGGTACGGGATGCTACGTGATTTTCTGCGCAACGACGGGAGGGACTGGGGCGGGCGTGTGCCAGGCGCAAGTGTCATCTGCACTGCACTCTTCACGAGGCTTTAGTGTCTGTGACATTCGTTGACATCTGCACAACTGTGGCATAAGTTTGCGCACATAGTGTTCATAGTGTGGACGAAACTTTGAAAGACAATAATCACAATCGGTGAGACGACGACAGCAGTTGTGACGCGAAAGACGGCGGTAACGGCGGGATCACGGCGGGGTGGCTGGACAGCTCTCAAGAAGCGCGCTGCGCAGGCGTGCTGAGAGGAAACGTTGCCGATGTCATGTTACGCTTGCCCGGAGAAGTAAAACCAAGCAAAAGGGGGCAATGGTGATGATATTTGGCTCAACGTTGGCTATGCCCACGCCATAGCCTTGACTGCGCTGTTGGTTGCGCCTCAATCCGCTCGCTCGAGTCAGCTGATTTCGGCAACTTGGTGAGTCGCAAAATTTGCCAGACCGTTTAAGAAACATTTACATAAAACCACGTCATAATATTTGACGTGTGGTCTTCCAAGGAAATACTGAAGAGGACTGCATTGTTTTTTCCCAAACAAAAATGAAGCGGTGTTGCCCTTCAAGGGTTTTACAGTGTTGCTCTACAAAGAGAAAAGCTGTACAAGAGACCTTACAGCAGCAGGTCGCAAAAGCTCAAAACCCCGGCATTCCTTATTATTTTTTTTGGACGTAGGACACCTTTTAAGAGGAAACACTGCTCTCTGAAGTAAGAAACATTTAGAAAAGCATTTTTGAAATTGTGTTTTTGAAGACTGACAGGCACTTATTACCTTTTCCTAAAGTATTTTCACGAAATTAGTCTCTTTTAACTTGAAATATTGATTTTGAAGCATAGTACAAGGTGTCTGTTATGTTTTTACTTGTGGTTTCAAAATAAACTTTTTACACACTTTGCTATTTTATGGAGTCATATCTCCACTTGCATGCATCCAGTCTTCTTCAATTTTTGTTTCTCTGGTAGGTTTATAAACAAGGTATGCAATAAGGAATAGAAATATGTTATACATGGCATCCATATTTCTCTTTTTATACCTTCTATACTTCCTGTGAAAATTAAATTTTGGAATTGAAAAACTCACAAGTCTAACTAAAACTTATAAATTGCCCTAGAGCTTTCTATTATGCCTTATTAGATTCTAAAGACATTCAAGTTTACAGAGATATATTAATTGTCTTCCTTCAGTATTTGAACCTGTCCTAATCCTGTCCACAAACTTTGCAAACAAAGCTTTTGATATTAGTCAAGGACCGCGGAGAAGCGGACGGCTCACCCTGCATGGAGGAACAGCGAAGTCCACAACCGGTAGAACTGGTCAGGCACTTCGGGGTTTACAAAGGGAATCATGCCGCACACGTCGTTCAGGCAGGACACCTGCAAGGCACGCGTTGTGGAAGGAGGGAATGCGTCAGACACCCATTGCTCGCCCTTGTGTCTTGGATTCAATTATGTGTTTCTTCATTTTCGGCTTTAGACTACAGTTTGTGCTTTCCTTGCGTGTGTTCTACCCCTTTCAAGTCTAAAGTTGCTATCCGTCTCCTGTTCTCTCCATGGTCCCAGTACTTTGAGCAACTTCAGTACTTCCAACCCAGTACTCTCTCCTGTCCCCAGACCACTCTACCCCCTGTAGTCCTAGTACTTCTCTCCCTCACCCCCTGTAGTCCCTGTACACTGGCCCAGTGCCTTTTTCCTGTCCCCCATGAACTCTCCCCTTTAGTTCCAGTACTTCATATAGTCCCAGTACATCTGTCCCTCAGCTCATGTAGTCCCGACACTTTGACCCAATACCCCTACTTTGTCCCCAAACACTGCTCTATGGCCCCTGTAATATGGCCCAATACTTCTCTTCCTACCTCCTCCTGTCTCAGTACTTCACCCCCTCTCCCTCTTCTCTTGAAGTCCCAGTGCCTCAAATAGTCCTACTACTCTACCCCTGCAGTCCTTGTAGCTTGTCCTAGAACCTCTCTCCTGTCCATCAAGTACTCTTCCCCATATGGTTCCAAACGTTCAAATAGTCCTACTACTTTGTTTCTCCTGTACTTCTCTCACTCTCCCTTTGTAGACCCTGTACTCCAGCCCAGTACTTCTTTCCTGTCCCCCAAGTACTTCCTCCCTATAGTTCCAGTACTTCATCATAGTTCCAGTACATCTGTCTCTCAGCCCCTGTAGTCCCCACACTTTGACCCAATCCTGTCCCCCAAGACTGTGCTTTTTAGTCCCAGTACTTCGGCCATATACTCCTCTTCCTCTCATCCTCCAGTCCCAGTACTTTGCTCCCTCTCCCCTGTAGTCCCTATTACTTTCCCAGTACTTCTCCCCTTCTCTTGTAGTCCCAGTACTCCAAATAGTCCTACTACTCTCCTTCTGCAGCCTTTGTACTTTGGCCCAGAACTTCTTACCTATCCCTCAAGTACTCTCCCCTATGGTTCCACTAGATCAAACAGTCCTACCACTTCTGTCCCTCTCCCACCGTAGTCCCGACAATCTCTCGCCGACGGCCAGCCAGCCGAGCCGTTTACCTGGGAGCAGAGGGCGGCCTCCTCGTGGAAGAAGCCCCGCACAAAGTCGCAGTAGTCCCGGGTGGTGATGTGGCACTCGCCGTACACCCCGATGCAGCAGGGGCGCCCCACCACCTCGCAGGACATGTGGGCGTCCGGGGACTTGCGGCTCGCCTGGGGACGCCGGCACACGGGCCACTTGGTGATGTCATCCGGCCACTCGAAGGGGAACACCGAGGCGGGCTCCTCGCAGTACCTGCGCAGACGACGCGGTGGCGCCCGCACGGGTCACGGTCCTGTCCTTGGGCCGTGTGGCACCGTGACAGATGACCTGCAGTCCTATCCTGACTTGCTGTCCTACCCTATACAGTCTAAACTCGTTATAACAGACCGATTTGACCAAGATTTCGGTCTGAGGAGTATGTTGTGCAGATAAGTTGAGTCAATGGTATGTAGAGGAAACGAACCAAACTTCACAAATCGCTATGTTACATCCAAATGTCTGGTAGCCCGTGTAATGACTAGACTGCCTATCCTGAGGTGCCGCCGTACCTCTATACACCTTTTCCACAAGGGCGCAGCCATCTTGAACATCGTCACTTCTGGTATGCGGTAAAGCATCGTTTTGGTCTTTCCACGCCCCTGAAAGATGCTTACGAAAAATGCATGACTGTCACAGATTCTTGTTTTTGCCTCACCTATATATTCTCGAATATTCCAGGTTGAAATGTTTTTGTTATTTTTTCGTCCAGCATACCAGATACGGAACCCACGTGAATGAGAATGACAGGAACCAACGTCATATCCAAGGTGATGTACCGTCATACCTACATACCCTAACGAAGTCGCGAGATCTAGTCTCTTGGTGCCTCGCATACAGCCAGGGCGCTGTTTGCCGCTTTGTGTGACTTGTGACTTCCGAATTCATTGAAGATGTTGTTTCGTATCTCCATCTATGCAAATATATATACAACAACTTCGACACGCGTGAATTGATGCCCCTACACACGTGTCCTTCATGCTAGTGTGGACTAGCACGGCATTTGTGCGCCACTACAAAGGCTATTCATGAACAAAATCAGCTGCATCATCAATCAGTAAATCAACCTCTCGAATGATAAGCAGTAAAAAGCAGTAGAATAAAAAATACCCAATGAATCACATAATAAGAATGCTACTTTTTCATGCACACAGAAACAACCACACGGGTTCTCTGTAATGATGCACATAAACGAAAGAACCGATTAAACCAAAACCAATGATAAGAAGAAAAGAAATACTACAGAAAGAGTATACTGAACTGATTAATAAACAAATAAATTTATCAATCATCCGCTCGAATGACCAACCTATCAACTCGCCAATAAATCAATCGAGTGCTCAATCACCCAATCAATTAGTAAATAATCCGACAAATTACTCGGTTAATCATTCGATCTCTCACGATTCCCTCGTCCTTTACGGAAAACGACGACCCCACCTCGGATCCTGGCCGCAGACCGACCCGGAGAGACGCCGCTGGGTGACCCCGCGGTCTTGCCCCACGGCAGACGGGTCCGCAACCCACCGGGGCGGGCCCGGCTGGCTCACGTTCCACTTGCGCCAGGTTGATATCACCTCCTGGAATGCGAGACACACTTAGATTCGTCTGCTTCCATAACTTCCGCCTTTGCGTTGCTTCCTGCGCCGCAATCGTGCAGACGGCGGGTCGTCTGCATGGCATGCAGACCATCCAGCCGTCTGCACGCTTACGGCAAAGCAGACGGCGGGAGCCGAAAGCTGCCTTGGCGTCACCGTTTGCTCAGCTGCAATCATGCAGACAGCGGGTCGTCTGCTCAGCTGAAAGCATGCACATGCTGCTCGGGCTGAGTAGAGACATGCATTTGTTACATGCCGACTTCTATGCAATCGAACCTTTTTGCGGTGGCATGGCTGGTAGGCACTGAAATGCAGCTCTGAACGTGATCTGACTGCATTACCAACTGCCCTCCATTCTCTTCACACAGTACAATCCATCTATATACAGAATTATTGCATGTAGGACAGTTTCTGTATACATATTCTGGATATATCTAACTTGCTTGTACCATTGAAGAAAACCTTTAAACATTTATGTGAAAGTTTTAGATAGTTTTCAAGAAAACGTGCCTTCCAAGTACGTTGGTCCAGACTTGTTTGCAAGAGGTTTGTAAAAAATTTGACCAGGCGGAAAGTTTGGTGCATGCACTGCAAGGTCTGCATTCAAATATTTTTTAGCATGACACTTAACATAAACGAATTCCCCCAAGTTTCACATGATCGAGGTCAAATGTAAGGTCAATTCTCATCTCGTATACAATAGACAACTCATTCTCATGATCCAAGTCATGAAATTATTTTTTCTTGGAAAATTATGTCGCAATAAAGGGCAGTGCAAACAGGTGGATCACGTTCACCTACAATAAATGCAATTCCACTTTGATCGGAACTCTTCGTCCTAGCGAAGCACCAGGCTTTTTTATATTGTTGCATCTTTCATCACGACTCTAGTTCATGAGTTGCAACACTGCTTTTCATCGCGCAGCTGGGCGTAGGCTCGCTTGTACCTTGGACAACAGGCGTCCACATGCGTGAGCCCAAAATGCACACATGCAAAAACATTGCAAACTCATGTCAACCTGCTAGCAAAACCAAACCAGAGAAAGGACTGCCTCCGATTGCTAATTCACCCACATCCTCAATGAAAACAGCCCGCCCCCCCCCCCTACCCTCAAAAAACAACTGAATGCTCCAAAAAAAAAAAGAAAAAGGTCAAAGAAAAGGTCAAAGAAAGGTCGAACCAAAGGCTCAAGCGAAAAAGGCAACACATAAATGAAGCAAGGAACCGGGTAACAAACAAGGTACATACAATGCATAGGTCACAGTGAAGCACGGCCTCTAGTCTCGTAACTAGTTTGGTTCAAGTAAACAGCAGTGTCTCTACCGTGCACACATCATTCAAACTAAAGGCGTGGGACTCTTTGAACTTCATGGAGCAGCAAACATCAAGACAATTCTCCCAGTTTTTCGTGATTGTATTAGCTAAATTCACCCAGCAACAATCGGCCATAGCATGTCGAACGTGGACATGACGTCAAACAGAGAGCCGAAAGAGTTTGGTCTGAGCTCTCAGCTATTAAACAAAGTAATGCGTTTCCAAAAGACGTTTCCAATTTTCACTGCCACGCTTCGACCACTTCTGGGTTAACGTCTGTGAACGAGCAGTACTGCTAGGGATCGCTCGGGATGCCTAAAAATCCGATTCTGTCATATTGGTGGGCGGTGTTGGTCATTTGTTAGCGTTGTAGTGTGACGAGGCAGTAACTGGGTGTTCCCTGTTGGTCAACATTGCAGGAATATTTCTCGGGGCCCTTTTCAGACGTGAGCCAGCGCATAACATTTGCTTGCTCATTAAGCTAACTTTTCATTTCGAGTGACCATAAGACCGGCCACCAAGTAGTTACTATATGTCTGTTCTATTTGTTCTTGGTAATGTGCCAAACAGATTTGTATCATTCTGGCGGCTTGGCCTGCCCCTGCCCCTGCCCCCTGCCTGCTGCCCCCCCCCCCCTTCCCCCTCAAGCCTGGAACCATCAATTAATGATCATGTAAAAAGGACAGGGGACTGTTCCAAAAAATAAATAAAGTGGTATGTGTGCAGTAATGACATTTCGTCAAGCAGAAGCTACGAGTCATTCACAGAAACAGCCAAAGCAAGCCAGAGACAAAACATCCTGGCAGGCAGTGTTCGCCGACACACAGGCATAGGTCGGACACGGTGGAAAGAGAGAAAATGTTTGCGTACCCCAGCCATAATTCCTCGTGTCTATCGAGAGAAGTGGGAGAGAGAGAAAGAGGAGGAAAGGGAAAGAACAATGCTTATTAATACCACAAAAGCACCCGAAAAGCTCGGAGGAAAAACCCCAACGACGCACCCCCTCAGCAGCACACACAACAATGAGCGGCGTCCACTGGTCTCAACTACACATCCTAGAAAGCGTGGCGAACACCCCCATCTTGTTTCTATGGACAAAGCCTTGGGGCCACCATCTGAGCAGTCCCAATGCGCAGCAGATTTTGCCTGAACGGCGTCTCGTGGCCACCGATTGTCAAACTGTCCCAGGTGGAGCTACTGCATTGTCTGCTTACAAAAAGAAGTTAGAGCTATGTAGAGTTGCATTCTGATAAAGACATAAAAAAAAAAAGAAACTTGGCAGCCACTTTGTCAGAAGAGAAAAAAGAAAATAGATATCAAAACTGATATTTGTTATCTAACGTTTGATATGAATGACTATGCCAACAAAGACTATTTATTTATACTGGATGTGTACCCAGAATCGCCTTCCTACATTCCCCAAGTTTTCTAGGACTTCCCTAGACAATTTTGGCAAGATTGCCTAACCGACCCGGAGAAACGACATGTCAACTGTCAATCATGGCACCGACGGTGAGTCACAGACAACAAAATTCCTGCCTGGAACCTTGATTGCCGTTTGCACAATTCTTCGTACCGACGTAACTGCTGCCACACCCAGAAGTGGCGTTCACAACTTTCAAACATGTCCGAGACAGAAAGTACAAAATGTTTTACGAATATTCCCGAGTCGCACAGTACTCCTGCAAAATTACCCGCCAAATTTTTGCCTTCTCTGAACTCGTCGAAGACCTCGACAGCCGTTCTGGTGTTTCAGATATCAAATGCCCTGGCTGCATTTCAGCTAGACCCTGTCAGCAAAAAGTGTTTTGGCGCTGAAAGGACAAACAAAGGTTAGCAAGCAAGAGTGGAAAGTAGCAACGCCATCGCCTTCGCCGAGGACTGACCCTTCTTTGACCTTGCTTTCAGACCGCACGTCTGCACTTATTTCAATGCATGACTTCATTCGAACCAATCTATCAGTCGGTTTTGCAATTTTAAGCATATTTCTGCAACACACCATCTTGCCAGAATGCAAAAGGGTGCACTCCCAACGCAGCATTGATTCATATACCAAAAAAGATAACAAGCAGCCAACGGACAACAGCAAAACTATCTACCCATAGTCCAAGCACATATACATATACAGGTTTCGAAAGGCCTTACAATGCCGGAAAACTTGCGCTAACTCAATTTTTATACTAGACAAGTGTCATTGCTCTATAAATTTCAAGTGCCAAAACGGTCCACACTAGAGTGTAATGTGTTTGCCAGGCTGACAACCTGCATTCTAACCCTTTGGTTTCGTGCTGTTGCAAATAAAGTGCAAACAATCCAACACTGAACCGGAGGTGATAGGCCGTAATACCTGCTCTAAGTCAACATTCCCACTGGGAAAAGTCCATTGCTCTAAGCACTGCACGCTTTCACTCCTCACAACTAACATTTTGCTGCCGCACAAGTGCACAACGCTGAGGGTTCAGATAATAATGATAAACAAACCTACCACTACCATCGCCTCTAGACGTCATTTTTCAATACTCCATAATCTAAAGGCTCGGGTATGTACCATTCATCAGGGATGAGCCCTACCAAAGCACCTCTCCAGAAAGTCGATGACCTGTGGAATCCGTAAACTAGGCGGCGCAATGTACAACCCATTACGGGGCGGACCGTCTATATCCATTCACTTATTATAAAGTGCGGCAAAGAATGAAAAGGCACTCGCGGAGCACCGCTCTTCTTACTAGGCCACATCTACAGAGTCAATGACTCGTGAGATCCATACACCAAGTGGCGCAACATACCATTTGTTTGGAAGGAGCCGACCTGAGGTACGCCCAGCCGTCGTAAAATGTAACAAAAGAAAGTAGGAGGCCACTCACGGAGCACTTGTCCCTCGAGGTCTGGACGCAGCCCGACCGGTCGTTGCGGATGCAGCAGGCCGTGTTGCGCTCTTTCCGCCGGTCCTTGGCGATGCTGTCGTGATGCGCCGGTCCCTCCGCATGCACGGCGTGAACTTGGCTCCCAGGTGGACCAGGTCCGCCTGAGGGGCGGGGCCAGACCCGGGAGAGCCGGAGTCAAAAACGGCGACACCCGCTCCGGTTTTTCGTATTGAAGGACGAGTCCGATTCGGAGTTGTCCTTCAATACGATCCAGCGTGAAAGAATTTCACGCTGAAGCACTGAGGACTGTACGCTGTGGGGATTTCTGTGGTCTCCCTGTCCCCGACGGCTGTGGTAACGGCCGCGGGTCGGAACGCTCGGTCTTCTTCATGAACAGGCCTTTCTCCGACCTGCTCATGAAGCGGAAGGACCCCTGCTTCGGGGGCCTTCCCCTCACTATCTTCCGGGGGGATCCCCTTCCATTCTGCCACTAGGATGCGGCTTACAAACAACAGGCGAGAAGGTCTTGCCTTGTCTTTTCCCGCTTTCGGGAAAAGGACTCGTCCGGTGGCCGCGAAAGAGATGGGACGTGTCATCGGCAACTTCTCCGACGCCTCCCCCCCTCTGGCTCTCCAATACCCGTGTCTGGCGGGTAAGGACCTTTTCCTACCTTTCCGGGGCAGGGGGCATTTTGGATGGGGACATTGCGGTTCTTTAAGAGAGCGTTTTAATAAATATCTCAGGCTCTGTCTTTACTCTGGTACGTGCGTCTTCTCTTCTGCTATATTCGAGAAAGCGAGACGGGTATTTAACCGAACCGCCTCCGTGGTAATGTGGCCTTAAACATTGTCCACATTGCCACGGAGATGTGGAAACTGGGCCACTATGTTCGACGTCTTTGCCTTGCGAGTGATGACGGTGCTGTTGTGGCCAATCAGCCTAGTGACGATGAGGTCATCAGGGATGCCCTATGCGAGGACGGACGTGCTTTGGACGAAAGAAGACTGTCCGTGTGAGGAGCTGCCACACCGGCCGCACTGAGCAAGAGGCCGCAGAGGCTCTGTTGTGTTCCGAGAAATTTTGCGACAACACCCCAGACAGTGCGAGTGTGGTGGAGCACCTGACTGCGCTAAGGAAAGTTGTCGTCTCCCCCAAATGTCGTCCAGAAAGCAGGTGGCAATAACAGATTTCTTCTCAAAATAAAGGTATGTCAGAGGGAAACCTTTTCGCAGTTTTCTTCGTCCATGCAATATTTCGACCTTCGGATAATTCGGACAATTTTGCCGGTCCCATGAGATCAGAATTAAGAAAGTTTAACTGCAAACGAAACGGCCGGACAATCATTCCGGGCACCGTGCTAGCATACTAAGACGGCCCAGCAAGGGTTAACGACAAACAGGCAGTCGAACGAACAAACGAGGAAGCTGTCCCACGCACCGCTCTGGGCCCCACCCAGAAGTTGTCCGGCTCGTAGAAGTCCACCTGCTGTAGCGCCAGCTGCCGTCACCATCACCTGCGAGGTGCAGCGTCGTTAGTGCCAAGAAAAAAAAATGTGTGGCGTCCCTCATGTCTAGTTACTATGTCGGAGCCAAATGCCGAAACGGCTCGAGCGACGACCGTACTCAGCGAAATCCAAAAAGAAAAGGTGCTAAAAAAATCATTCAGTGTGCCCACATCACTTTTTTTTTTTTTTTAATTGCCCAAATTTTCCAGGTGTTGTATGCGATGTTTGAAAAAAGTAGCAATAAAATATATAAAAAATCAGCAGTGAACCGCATCCTTTGGGGATGATTATCTACGTTAATGCGAATAGCATCAAACGGTGCGGAGTTATGCGCGTTCGTCAGGTGGCCGGCACACTCTAGATACGCCAGCCCACTCCTTGAGGCGATTCTAAATTTGTTGACACTTTCACAGCCCTGCGCACGATCTCCGCAGCCCAGCACGTGCGTTTGTGTCACTTAGGAAGGCGAGCAAAGCACGCGCCATACGCACAAACACTCAAAATGGTACCGACCAGACTTTCTGGCGTCTCAGCTAGTCTCAACCAACGGTACTTTAAACGGTTGTTTATATCTTTACCATAGGACGCGCTTGACAGCGCTGTCACAGCTACCGGTGCGCGCGCGTCCATGCACGAGGGCTCATTCCGCTCTCGTGAGGCTGAGCACGGCCGCTACATCACCCTCTCCCCGAGCGCGGGAGAGGGTGAGCTAGCGGCCGTGCTCAGCCTCACGAGAGCGGAATGAGCCCTCGTGCATGGAACGCGCGCGCACCGGTAGCTGTGACAGCGCTGTAAAGCGCGTCCTATGGTAAAGATATAAACAACCGTTTAGAGTGCGTTGAATGACTGCCTTCATAGCTCTGTGGTTAGCGCGTCTGCCTGCTGATCAAAGGGTCAACGGTTCGAATCCCAGCCGGCGCCGGTCTTTTTTATTTATTTATCGACCCGCGGCGTAAGAGGTTAGATAGCCAGATAGATAATAGATAGATAGATAGATACATAGACGAAAAGTGCGTGAAGTATCCAAAGAATGCTATTCGCAGATTAAAATCAGCAGAACCCCTGCCTTTGGGAATGATTATCTACGTTAATGCGAATAGCATCAAACGGTGCTGGAGTTATGCGCGTTCGTCAGGTGGCCGGCACACTCTAGATACGCCAGCCCACTCTTGAGGCGATTCTAAATTTGTTGACACTTTCACAGCCCTGCGCACGATCTCCGCAGCCCAGCACGTGCGTTTGTGTCACTTAGGAAGGCGAGCAAAGCACGCGCCATACGCACAAACACTCAAAATGGTACCGACCAGACTTTCTGGCGTCTCAGCTAGTCTCAACCAACGGTAGCGAAACGGTTGTTTATATCTTTACCATAGTGACGCGCTTTACAGCGCTGTCACAGCTAAGGTGCAGGCGCGTGTCCATGCACGAGGGCTCATCTCCGTCTCGTGAGGCCGAGCACGGTCGCGCTCACCCTCTCCCGCGCGCGGGAGAGGGTGGCATAGCGGCCGTGCTCAGCCTCACGGAGAGCGGAATGAGCCCTCGTGCATGGAACGCGCGCGCTCGCGTAGCTGTGACAGCGCTGTAAAGCGCGTCCTATGGTAAAGATATAAACAACCGTTTAGAGTGCGTTGAATGACTGCCTTCATAGCTCTGTGGTTAGCGCGCCTGCCTGCTGATCAAAGGGTCAACGGTTCGAATCCCAGCCGGCGCCGGTCTTTTTTATTTATTTATCGATCCGCGGGCGTAAGAGGTTAGATAGCCAGATAGATAACAGATAATAGATAGACGAAAAAGTGCGTGAAGTGTCCAAAGAATTCTATTCGCATTAAAATCAGCAGAACCCCTGCCTTTGGGAATGATTATCTACGTTAATGCGAATAGCATCAAACGGTGCGGAGTTATGCGCGTTCGTCAGGTGGCCGGCACACTCTAGATACGCCAGCCCACTCTTGAGGCGATTCTAAATTTGTTGACACTTTCACAGCCCTGCGCACAATCTCCGCAGCCCAGCACGTGCGTTTGTGTCACTTAGGAAGGCGAGCAAAGCACGCGCCATACGCACAAACACTCAAAATGGTACCGACCAGACTTTCTGGCGTCTCAGCTAGTCTCAACCAACGTACTTTAAACGGTTGTTTATATCTTTACCATAGGACGCGCTTTACAGCGCTGTCACAGCTACCGGTGCGCGCGCGCTCCATGCACGAGGGCTCATTCCGCTCTCGTGAGGCTGAGCACGGCTGCTACATCACCCTCTCCCGAGCGCGGGAGAGGGTGAGCTAGCGGCCGTGCTCAGCCTCACGAGAGCGGAATGAGCCCTCGTGCATGGAACGCGCGCACCGGCAGCTGTGACAGCGCTGTAAAGCGCGTCCTATGGTAAAGATATAAACAACCGTTTAGAGTGCGTTGAATGACTGCCTTCATAGCTCTGTGGTTAGCGCGTCTGCCTGCTGATCAAAGGGTCAACGGTTCGAATCCCAGCCGGCGCCGGTCTTTTTTATTTATTTATCGACCCGCGGCGTAAGAGGTTAGATAGCCAGATAGATAGCATAGATAGACGAAAAGTGTGTGAAGTATCCAAAGAATGCTATTCGCATTAAAAGAATATTCAGCTCTAGCAGTCTACCTGCTTAAGGGGGGACACTACTCCAGAAAAAACAATTTCTACAAAAAGTAGATTTTGCAAAATGTCATATTTACATCCACCAACATCTGGAGTATTCCCAGAAAGTTTCACTAGTTTACAGTGTATAGTCAATTTTTTATAAATTATTTTCGGTCCACCGATACTAAAGAAAAGGTAGAGGTTGGAGCACTTTGTAAGCATTTTCTCCTTTCCACTTTTTGCAATAAATTTCACTTTAGGAAAACTACCATTTTGTTATTACGTAACTTGGATTCATTTGTATGAGTTTTTCTAGGGTGAAATTGTAAGGGGAAGATACCTATGAGCTTGTATTTTTTATTTTTGTAATTTTTCATGCTCAAGAACAAAATTTCGGACAAAGGATGGAAATCTAAGCACAGTATTTGTGTTTATGTAGCTTTTCTGTCATGAAAGATGTATAATATAGAAATATAGTTCTATAGCTACCTGCTCTGAACTGTCCTAAAGCAACATAACACATGAAAACGACAAATTTATAAGTAATTTCGAAACAATAATTTTCCTACGCAGGCACGCCCACTTTCATCTCTGAACATTTGCAATTTTTTCTGTACTTCACCCAGCTTAACAAAATTTGGCAGAAATGTTCTCAACATCAACAGAAACAAGCCCTGTTAATGGCATTTAACTCTGACAAGTGGTTCTAACATTCACTTTTTTGGGTAGTGTCCCCCCATAAGGGCTGCAATAAAGTAAAAAAGTTCGCATTTGGAACGCCGATTTTATTTGTGCGATGCTTGCACACAAAGCTTTAGTAGCCACCTCCTCCCAACCCCACAGTGTAACTTCGCAAAAGTAGGTACGAGGGAGAGAAACCTCCTCTCCCCTTCAACGTTCCTAGTGCTCTCCCTTTCTCCCCTCACCCTCCATTGCCCTTCTCTCCCATCCTGCCTTTCTAGTGTTTGCCATTTCTATCTTCGGCTGGCATTGCTTTCGCCTGCACTGCACGCAACTAGTGACACCGAAACAAAATACAGTCTAAGCTCGTTATAACAGACCTTGATTTTGACCAAGATTTCGGTCTTTTGTAAGGGGAGTATGTTGCATGCACATATGAGGTTGAGTCAATGGCATGTGGAGGAAAACCAACCGAACTTCACAAATCAATATGTTATATCCAAATGTCTGTTGTAACAAGGTCTGTTGTAATGAGCTTAGACTGTATAGCCCTCAGCGACCTGTCTAAAAATCAGCAGAACCCATCCTTTGGAAATGATTATCTACGTTAATGCGAATAGCATCAAACGGTGCGGAGTTATGCGCGTTCGTCAGGTGGCCGGCACACTCTAGATACGCCAGCCCACTCTTGAGGCGATTCTAAATTTGTTGACACTTTCACAGCCCTGCGCACGATCTCCGCAGCCCATGCACGTGCGTTTGTGTCACTTGGAAGGCGAGCAAAGCACGCGCCATACGCACAAACACTCAAAATGGTACCGACCAGACTTTCTGGCGTCTCAGCTAGTCTCAACCAACGGTATTGAACGCGTGTGAAACCGCTTTAAATCAGCAGAACCCTCTCCCGCGCTCGGGAGAGGGGTGATGTAGCGGCCGTGCTCAGCCTCACGAGAGCGGAATGAGCCCTCGGTGGCACGGAACGCGCGCACCGGTAGCTGTGACAGCGCTGTAAAGCGCGTCCTATGGTAAAGATATAAACAACCGTTTAGAGTGCGTTGAATGACTGCCTTCATAGCTCTGTGGTTAGCGCGTCTGCCTGCTGATCAAAGGGTCAACGGTTCGAATCCCAGCCGGCGTCTCGGCCTTTTTATTTATTTATCGACCCGCGGCGTAAGAGGCGTAGCCAGATAGATACATAGATAGATCGAAAAGTGCGTGAAGTATCCAAAGAATGCTATTCGCATTAAGGAATGCCCTGCGCTTGGCGCAAGGCCGACAGGCGACAACTGGCAAAGATTGAGAAGGGGACACAGGAAGAAAAGTGTGCAAGGACACTTCCAGCTACTCCGCAGGATCATTCTAACATCAAAAATGTTTGTGAAACTTTTAAGTGCTGAAGTCAAAATACGCAACTGCTCAAAACCAAAAACTGTAATACAGGGGAGGAAGAAGAAATATATAGAGGAGAGAGTAACCAAAAATCACGTGGCTGTGCAATTTTTTTTTTTTTCAATCAACGTATTTGCAGTTTTTTACAAGCCACAAAACATGGGTATCATATTTTTTGTCTATTTTTAATATTGAGTGTGTGCCTTCGATGACCCACGACCTTAAATATTTCCATGGTGGTTGTGCCTAAGCCATAAAAAACATGCACGTGACTACGGAGAAGAGAGTGAGCGCGACTCAAACTGGTCAGTTTTCGATTGGTGGTTTTCGGGCGGAAGGAAAACAAATTGCAAGCCGCAAGCTGTGTTCTGGGTAGTTGGGCTCTCATATGTCATGTACATATAAAAACCTTGGCACGCATAAATACCTTGTCTGTGTCCCTAGTGCCATTATCTTTGAAACTGTTGAATGGATTTGTGTGCTTTCTTGTTTTCTGTTCCTAAATGACATTACTGCAAAGGCATGAGAATTTTTTTTTTTTCATAAATCGAGAGTTGGGAGCTTTATGGCCAAACACATAAAATTTTATGAATATAAGTATGACCGAAAACATAAAATTCAATATTGCACAAAATGTTTTTTTCTAAAGATAACATTGAAAACAGCTTTGTCTTACCCTGGGGTACCTATCCAGGAATCATTATACAAAGTTTCACACTGCCCCTACTTTTTGCAAATTCTCTAGGCCCAGAACAACAGAAGTGCACAGACAACTATGATGAACCACCATAACTCTGACACCTAGCAGCAGCAGACAGAAACTTTGCAGTCACTCTTGTGTTCATGTTATGAACATACCCTGAAAATTTCATTGTGACACCTCTAAAATATAAAACGTTTGTTTTTGAGGCTAAGTAAAGGCCCGCAATGGCTTTTTTACTAATTTTTATTTGCAACCAAACCTGAGCGCACTGAACGTAGTAACTTAATGACACTTTTCTTTTCTCGAATTTCGATTTATTTTAGAAGTTATAGGCAAATTAAAATTACAAAACAAGCAAAAATAACCTCCTTCATGACGTCCTTGGTTGCTTGAGTGGCCGTGAACCAGACGAGGGGTGGTGAGCTGAGCGAGCGCTCACGGCTGCCGTACTCCGTGTCGACGGCGCGAGAGGGCGCCACTAAAGCGTGTTCTGGATAGGCTGTATGTAGCGGGCAGCTAGAGCGGCTCTCATTGCATTTGCTGCGCGATTAAACACAAATTCGGCATGACACTTCATTGGCCACAAACGACAGCAAACACGGGGTAAAGATCAGTTCAGAATGGGAGCCACTTCGCGCTGCCATACCGCGAAACGGCCAAACCGCAAGACAAAGCTGCTCACCGAAGGCCTTGGGAACGCTCAGAGCCGGCTGGGTCCTTCGGTCCCGCGGCCGCAGCGCCGCCGCGTACATCCGGGACCTTCCGTGTCGGCGCCTGATCCCACTACTCCTTTCTAGTAGGCGCCGCCTTTTCCACCGATTGGTGGCGGGTATGTCGACGGATCATTTCTTGTTTCCGTACTTTATAAACTGCATTTGTTTCTTTTCTGATCTCAAATACTGAACAAAAACTACTTTTATAAATAATTGAAACGGTTCGCGCCCCTTATATTTTTGTATTTCGACTAAAAAGAAGCTTTTAGCGGCTCTGACCAGTAGTAAGCCCAGGACCTAAGACGTCACATTACGCGCGCTTTCGGTACCGCGGGTCGCCCCCGTCGGTGGAGGAGGTTTCCGCGTCGTCCGGTTAAAATATGACGCACTGATATTTAGTGACTCTCTCCGTGCCCGCTGGCTTGCCCGAACCCCAAGAGACGTGGAAACCGCAAAAAGGTAGACGCTTAATTATGATTGCAGGCCCTTTAAGTCTCCTCTGAACAGGTGGGAAACAAGCAGCGCCATCGAGCACCGACTCACCAGGCTGGTCCTCTGAGTTTTGTGGAATCCAATGGGACCGAGGGTCAGTACACCGCCAACGAGATGACGGCAATGAGGATCTGCACCGTCGTCACCCAGTACGTGAAGTACGGCCTGCGACCCCGGGGAGGAAACGGTAAAAGAAGCGTCGTGTCTAGAGTCCAAGTGGAACAGAAATACTCAGGAAACAGTTTCACGGCGGAACAAAACGCTTTCTGCACTAGCGAGACGTGAGTGTGGGACGTGAAGTTCCGAGGTGCAATATGTAAAGGAGAGATTTACTGCAGGAAGGAGCGCTCTACGGGCCCAAACATTCGTTATTCAAAGAATGGATGCATATTTTCCCCGAGGATTGACCTGCTTCCAGGAGCTGCACTTGCAACGCTCGTGCGACAGAATGTTGGTATTCTGGCAGATGCCTTCTTAGCAACAGAAACTTGAGTTTTAAGCAACCAGCAACCTTGTGCGGAAAACTTCGCCAAGCCCAACTCCCACGCAAAAGTGTGTCTAAGCCCTTTTGAGGACCGAAAGCGAGTAAACGAAGGTAGGGAAACTGGTATGCATTGGGACTGGGAGAAGTTACACCATGGCACTCACGCGTAAGCACGCGTTTTAGTGCTTGGCCCGCTCATTGCAGGGGAAAAAAAAATCACTCGACTCTGACAAACGTTTTATACAGACCACTGCCAGCAATCAGCATGGTTTTTAGGAAACACGTGCATATGTTCGCAACCTTCAAGAAATACGAACTTGAATATTATGGTCTTCAGATCGAGCCGTAAATTTGAAGGTACTATAAGCTAAAATTTCAAATAGATCGAAAAATTTAGGCGCGTCTCGGTCATATCCTATAAACGCGGAGACACACAGAATGTGTTACGAATGCACCGGGCGCATGCTCAGTATGTGTGAAGTCACATGACCTCGTAAACTCAAGCGACATCGCTGGGCCTCCGACGTCCCGGTGTCGCGGGACATGACGTCGTGACATAACGTAAAATATTATTTCAAAGTTCCTGACTTTTGACCGGGAAAATGCTAGAAAACCAACTGCCAGTTCTATACTGCAACACAGTATGGATGCAAAGAGAACCATTCTAAGCAAAGAACTTCTAAAACCCAATTAAGAATGTCACTATCTTCGAACGAGGCATCACCTTTTGTAGAAATTACCCGGCACAATAGTCTCGTGACAAGGCAGTCGGATTCGATTCCTAGAAACAACATTATCACCAGCCCTCTGTCAAGTTCAGCCTCGTCCTACTCCGAGGCATCCCCATGTGCTGAGCGTGGTCTAGCAACCCCTGCCCCACCTGTGGTCCTCGATATCGTCGAGCTGCTGCTTGACGTGGCGGGGGATGTGATCCCTGCGGAAGCTCCTGTGCAGCACCTTCCCCACAAGGCCCATGCCGTACTGGCGCCGGTCCGAGTTGTCCAGGGCCCAGTTGAGGACCTGGGCGATAGGGGCCGCCTTGTTCTATGCCGGGAGAACACCACGGCATCTAGAACATCTTAAGGGAGGATACTACCCAAAAAGTCAATGTTTGAACCTTTGGCTGAATATAAAATGAAATTTACAGTATATACTCGCAGTTGCGAGGCACAATGCAGTGCAGAATTTCATCTGTGTACAAAAATTGTGAAATAAATTATAGTGGTTTTTATCAGGAACACACTGACATTGTTTAGGAAAACTATCGTTAAGAAATTAATGTAATACCCACAAATTTCTTCACTAGATATGGAGCAGAATGCCCGGTAAGTGCAGCTGTGAAAACAAAATTTCCAAAGAGCAATTAATTTTATGCTAACATCGCACAGAAAAGTCAAAAAAATCTCTTGCCTTTTCTGTTGTCGATCAAAATGTTAACGTCTTTGATAAAAGACATCCTCAAAGTAAAAAAAAATAGTGCCACAGCTGCACTTCCCATTAAATTCCACTTAAGAAAAACAATGAGTGAGCATTACCTTTTGTCCCCTTACCAAACGATAGCTTTCCTAAATTGAAATTTATGCCAAAAAGTGGAATGGAGAAAAACGTGTTATAAAGAGCTTGAACCCTCTACCTTTTCTTTAGCACCAGTAGATCAAAAATAATTTATAAAATAATAACCATAATTCTGTTTTCGCAGTTGCACTCTCCAAACATTCTGCTTCGTATCCAGTAAAAAAAAAAAAGAAAAAGAAAGGTTGGGTATTACATTTGTTTTCTGACTATAGTTTTCCTAAACAATACCATTGCGTTCCCAATGAAAATGACTATAATTCCTTTCCCAATTCAGGTACACAGATAAATCTTTGCACTGCACTCTGCCTCGCAACTGCCAGTATATACTGTACATTTAATCAATATTAAGCTTAAGGTTCAAAATCTAACACTTTTGGGTAGTGTCTCCTCTTAATTAAAGCTAGTGGAAGATTTGTGTCATGCCTGTCTTGTGTGCTGGCACGACACACTGTAGGCTCACGAGCCGGGGCCTGAAAGCTGACGCATCCCGCGGGCCTTCCTCGGGGGACCCACAAAAATCCAAAATCGTTCCAACCATCCCTATGCCCATTAGCTCCCACCCCCACATTTTGTGCGAGTGCACTCACCCAACATGTCCTAAATAATGGGGCTGTAGAACTTTTTTTTTTTTACGCCACCTACCAGAAATCAGCTGACCGGAAAGTTCTGAAAGAACGCGCGCGCACTCAAAATGAAGAGACAAATGGTGAAAAACACTAACTATCTTTGGGGATGCTACAGCAAAACTTTATAAAAAATAAATGATAAACACTCCTGGCACCGGCTACAAACCACGTGACGCGGGAACGGATACTGCAGATCGCGGACGCAGCAGATTCGCATTTCATGGTGCAACATACACGCGGGAAGAACTCTCGTGTTACGCAGGAACAACGCCATAACGTTAAGGAAAACGGTGGGTCGAATCGCGGTGGAGGTCCTGTAGGCAAAAGGTGCGAAAGTCCGAAGAATGCAATGATGAGTTGCGCATCGCTCGAAATTTCGGTCGCCGTTGTGGGGAAACCGACGGTCCTGCAAAGATGTCCCAGGCGTCCGTCGGTGACTGCAAACAGACTTTCAGGTTCCGATGGCGTGCGCGACGAGTCGTGCGAATAGACCGCAGAGAAACCGATTTCTGCATTCCTCGGAAGACTTTACATTCCCGGTACGACCACAATGTTTTTTAAACTTTTTCGGTCTCACTCCGACAGTTAGCCCACCCCTAGTTCGCCCCTAATTCGCTCTCCACTTCAACTGGGCCGTCCTCGGAATATCACGGCAGACTTAAAAGCTCGAAACAGGTCAGGTTAGGTTTTTTAAATAAGGTCTGGTTGTCACGCATTTTGCGTACTGCTTACAACCGCGTGCCTTAAAACTATCTGGCAACCACGGAACACTTGCACTTTACATATATTCCCAACTTTTTCGCTCGTCATTTGTTCTTTCTCGGCTCGAAAAACTTTTCACAATGTTATAAACAACCATTTCTAATAGATAATACATTCATTCGATCTCTGCAAATCGTTCGCACTAGTGGAACGCACTTCCAGGACCACCTCACAGATAGCGGCAGCGTGCTCTCCCGTTGTAAGAGATCGCAAAAACTCGGTCCTAAGCGAACCCGAGCGCGTGAACGGGCATCGAGGGCGACGTCGCTCGCGCCCACTCGTACAAAGCCGGAAAGAACGCCCTTCCGAACGACGGACATACCTTGTCACCGATGCGCGTCAGTGCCGACGCCCAGCCGTCCGTCCACCATGTCTTCCTCCTCGTCCACGTGGGACCGAGGCCGGCCGGCGCCAGACCGACTCCGGCCGCCGGCGTCCGGCCGGCGCCTGCTGCCTGGGCACTTCGTAGGCCGAGGCCGGTGCGGGCGGCCAGGCCGGCGGCCGCCCGTCCCCTGCCACCGACGGCGTGGCGCTCGGCGTCTTGGCGAAAAACACGTCGTCCACCAGCTCGTCCGAGGTCGGGGCCTGCAATCGAGCGTCGGTCGCAGAAACCAACAGTGAGCCACTTAGCCCTAGAAAATTGGCTGCATGGTTGGTCATTCTGCCAAACGCGTTTAAATGCGGCGTCTTTATAGAGTGGGTGGTGCCCTTAGTTCGGGTGGTGCCTAGGGCAGGGTTTTGCATGAAAACAGATTACGTCACACCACTGTCTCTTTGAGACGCTGCGCGTGCTTCCCTTCAGTACCACCCGGATATAAACTCTTTGTGCTGAATTTTCTCGATCACCAAGAGAGAGGAAGCGCGCTTTCCTGCCCCCACCTCGTTTTGCGAGCTCTTTCTACACCACCTGCTTCTGCTCCTCCCTGCTCCTGCGTGCCGGGTCCGTAGCTCAGTCAGTAGAGCACTCGGTTTCCACGCCGGTGACCGGGTTTCTATTTCTGGCACCGGTTGTTGTTTTTGTCAAGATCGTCTAGTGGTTACAAACTAATCGAACTACAAATTTCTAGCTTGAGTGGCATGACCTGACATATCACCACATGGCACCGAGACATTGGGCGACACTACGACGTGACATTGTATACGATACCGTGATGCCTGCCGCCTCGGTGGCTCCGAGGCAAAGCGCCGGCACACGGATCCCCAGGTGACAAGTTCAAATCCCGTCCGAGGTGCCCGGAATATGACAGATTCTTATTGCGGAGAAGGCGAGTTTTCGGTTGCACGTCGAAAGATCACCAGGTGGTTCAAATTAATCCTCAGTCCATTGCGGGAGCGTGCCAGACGCTCTTCTTTGGTTTGGCAAGTAAAACCCCCGAATTTGGACGCTGCGATGCCGCGCAACGCTCGTACATCACATCACCTGACATCTCGTCACAAGGTCACTTGACCAGATGTTTTCCCGACAGTCACGTGACGTCACGCCAAGGTGACACCGTGAGGTCGCAGGGGAGCTATAAATGGGATGCATTTAGAGTGCCTTTGGGGTGCAACCGAAAAGACGGGCAGTTATTTGTTTAACCTACTGGACACTCCTGTACCTGTCTGTCTACACTAACTGTCAACCTCTTTTCGGGTTAAATCAGTGAGTACCGTATTTCGCCAATGCTGCAAACGCAAAGGTCTCCTTCGGATGACAATGAATGCTTAACATTTGGTACGCCACCTTTCACCCTTTCTCAGGGTCTAATGTGCTTGCCCTTTCCCCTCTTTTAATTCCCTAAAATTTCTCTACTGAGAGTAAACTGGCAAAATTCACCGTGGCTAAGCTCACTCTCTTCCCTATTCCGTTTACGTTCACTCGCTTTGCAGTCGATTTTGAAATTCGCTGCCTGACTGAGAGCAGCCAATCGGGACAACAAGGCTGAGTCAACTACTCTCACAAGTTACATGGCTGGCGCCTAACCAGATCTGGTTAGGCGCCAGCAACGGGAGTCGACGGGCCGACCGCACGCCTAACGCTGAGGCAGTGCTCGTCTCCTCAACCACTGGTGACCAATGCGAGCCGAACCTCTCCCTTGAGGGCTTCCTGTTACTCCTGGCGGGGGTAAAACGTCGAGTCTTCGCACGTACAAAGGTGCTCCGCTCCGTGAAACGAGCGCGCTCTGGACTTTCTGAGAGAAAGTGCGCAAAAACGAGGGGCAGAGAAGCGGAGAAAAAAAAATGAGACTCCCTCACTGCAATGAGCTGAGGTACACAGTTCCGAGTGTTTGGGTCTCTTCTACCGCAAGCTGGTGCCAGGGCTGCGATCGGCGTTGCCGCGTCCCAATTGTGGTAAGACATCCACGGAGCGTTCACGCGCCTTCTTAGCATCACACCCATCCAGTCTCCACTAAGTACACAGTCTTGCCACACTAACACGTCACATTCTGCGTTACCACTGCCTTTGCCACGCTAGTGCAGCAAAGGGGCAACATTTTTATACACATTCCAACCTCTTCCTTTCTTTCCCCGAGGTAGCAAACGAGCGTGAAAGATCGCCGCCCACATGGGTTTAGTAAATGTACTTAAAAAATAAAATAGTGCAAAGACGAGGACAAAGTACAAGGTAACCGACAGGACACAGCGCTGCTCCTCTCTTTCTTGTTTTTGCTGGCCCGACATCAATGCAGAGAGGAACAGAACGGTTCAGACCTGGGATTCCAAAAGTGCGTCGTCTGGTTCGGGAAGCGCCGAGTCATCGACAGAGGGCATGAAGCTTCGCCGTGATCCCCGCCGAGTCAGCTGCGCTCCCGACGACATCCGCTTTCTCACCTCCTGCGTACGGGAACCGGTTTTCGAAAAACGGCGTGTCTCGCAATCTCCAGCTTCTGTTGCTGAACAAAACAGTTCAGCGACAGAGCTTCTGCTGCTGAACAAAACATAGTGACTCCAAAGAACTAATGAAGTTAAACTGTGGAAAGTAAAACTCCAAAGTAAGAAAAAAATGCCAAACGAAAAATTGGCATTGCATGGTGCTGGTTTAATAAACGTGACAGGAACCGTGGAGACAAGCTTCAATATTTCGATCGGTTCTTGCAAAACAAGGCAAGCACCGTCGAAAAGAAATAAAGCTTTGTAGATGTGTGAATTACCAATCAGATTCGTGCGATTCCTCGGCATAGCACCGCAGTACCGGTCCCGGAAAAGTTGCACACAAAATGTCAAAACACACGCATAAAACAAAAAATGTATGAGACAGTGTTATAGTCTCAACAGTCTCACACTATAATGCCAGATAACCCTAGCACTTCCCAAATTTTTCCGGGACAGTAGAGAAAATCACACGAAATCAGAGAACCTCACGCAGCAATGAGCAGTCTCGACCCACCAGAAGCACGTTGCGCGAGCTCACCGTGGTGAGGAAGGTGAGTCCGTCCCAGGTCATCTTGTAGACGGGGTCGCGATGGAAAGGCTCTGGCGGCACCTCTCGTGCCGATGCGCTCCGCCGGACCACCGAGTCCTGCGCGTCCTCCGCCCGGAGTGGCTGCAGGTGCGACAGGTGCCAGTCCCTAGACCGCATGTACTGGTCCTGCGTCGGAGTTAAATAAAGCACGCACAGGAGGTTACCTAAAGTAAATTTCAAGAGTGTAATGAAAAAACACTTAATACTCCTAGTAGAAAAACATATTATATGCCTAGTTCAATTATTATTATCATCACGATCACCATCATCTCTTTATTACCGTGCCCACAAACAACTATTGTCTGTAACGTGGCACACCATGATAGAAAATAAAACTTGCTGATGAAAACAAAATGTGCATGTACAGATACACAAAAACACACATATACTATATATATATATATATATATATATACAGGGTGTTTATGAAAACATGAGTCAAGTCGTTCCTGCGAAAAGTACACATCGGGCAGAAAAGAGGTTGGTGTCGTTCTGGTCTCTGCCAAAGTGCCCATTTGGGAAAATGAATTATGTTTGGCGAATTTCGTCTATAAATTACTTTTGTGAATTAAATTTTTTAATTAGTGAATTTATAGGTATGGTTTCAATTAGGAACTTGCTGAGGATCATTCAAAACCACTAAATCAACTTAGTTTAGAAATACAGAAGGCACATACAGTATTTTATTGCGTTGCGAGAAAACGCTCAACTTGGACGCATTTCTAGGTTTCGGTTTCCTATTTCAGCGCAATGTTTGTGCCAGCAGTCGTGCCCCTCGTGGCCGAGGTGGGCAACGCACGTACGCCGCACTTCCTTCCGTTCTACGAGGAAGGTGAAGCAGTAGCTCACATTTTGTTCATGGGGGGGGGACACTGCTAACGCAGATCGCACTCTGATTTAAAATTGAAACCTAGAAACGCGTCCAAATTGAACTTTTTTTTTCAGAACGCAACAATAAGATGGTAAATTTTGTTTTTTCTTTATTTCTGAAGTAAGTTGAGTCAGTGGTTTTCAATGATCCTCAGCAAGCCTCTAATTGAAACCGTACCAATGAATTCACTAATTAAAAGGCTAATTACTCGAAAGTAATTAACCAATTATACCAAACAATATTCATTTCTCCAAATGGGCTCTTTGACAGAGACCAAAACGACATCAACCTTTTTCCAAAGTGATGCATACTTTTCGCAGGAATGACTTGGCCCACGTTTGGAGGAGCACCCTCTCTATACACGTCTGCAAGTCCGGCTTCAGGGTGCCGCCATCTTGCTCCGCTGGGGTGCGCTTGGACCCGTCATAATCCGATTACGAAGCCTCGCTAAGGCGTCGTAATGAGATTATGGCCACACCCAAGCGCGCCCCAACTGAGCAACGTGGCGGCACCCCAGGACCGGATTTTTTCAAACGTGCATACACATACACACGCATCAGTGTAGACTTTTCATTTTCCCGGGGAGGGGGGCAGGCAGACCTAGGAGGTGGGGGGGGGGGGGCGAAAGAATAGAAGGGAATGGAGTAACGAGGCAGCATCTGCGGCTTAATACTTATTCCAAGTGCACCGCTGGTGGGCGCAAGCTTGGACCAGCTTGGCTCGAGCTTGTGTTGGACAATTGTGCCGCTGGGGACAATAAGTGCCATATAAAGCAAAGAGCGGCACAAATTTTATTGTTTAATGAGACGCAAAAGAAATGAGTGCTTTGGTAAGATGTAAATAAGCCACTGAATTTTGGGCCTGTGACTGGCCCAAGACCCAAATTCTAAAAGCCTGAAAGGAAAGCGGAGCAGGCATCAACAGGCCCCTGTCAAATAGTGGAGACAAAGCGGCCAACAGTCCAATGACCATAGACGGACCCGTGACGGTCTCCTAAATTTAAAAAATATGTCGGCTCGTGCGGGGTTTTAGTTGCTGGGCAGCAGGCCAGCGGCTAAAGCCCTGCCACGAGAGCATGTGGCTTTGTCTTGCGTCTCCCTCGAAGGAGGCCGTCGGAGAACTGCGGAAGCTACCCTCGACAATGTAGACAAAATAGCTGACGGCGAGTACAACTATCCGCGTCGTTGCTCCTCCATCCTTGCGCCCGTAGCACAGGTGGCAACTTCTGCGCACCTTTGCAATAGACCCTTTTCCAGTAAGCTTCCGCGCAGGCGTACGTCCCCTCCCCCGGCATAGCTTTCCGCCGTCGCCATTCTCGAAGGACGCTGTCCCCGCATGAAAACATATTCGGCGCCTATCTTTGCGCGTGATTCGTCTTTTGACGATTCTTTTTTGAGCATGGGGCACGAAAGGCAAAGAAAACCGATGCAGTGGCATGACGCCAATCTGTTTTGACGGGCGCAGGCACTTTGGGGCCACTTTTCGGTTGTAGTTGACAGACAACTCCCCCAGAGGGCGCTTGCTACATGAAAAAGGTTCCACTGAACCCTCAACCTTTGGAAAGGAAGGTGGGGGCTCACCTTAATCTCGCCGTAGCGCTTGCTGAGTAGCCGCTTGCGCCTTAGCGTCCAGCGCTGACAGCTTTCGGGTGCCGATTCCTCATCCAGGCCGAAGAAGGAGGCCGTGCTTTTGCGGACATACCTGCGTCGCAGAGAGGCGAGACGACGACGCACCGTCAACCGACTGCCTCGCTCTGCCCGAAACAGCAAACCGGCCGACCGTTGCCAAGGTGACGCTTACGCAAACCTCCACACTCTCAGAATGGTGCGACCCTGAATAACGTTCAATCCGCGTCTGCAAAATAACCTCTAGTCGTTTGAGGGAACCAGACTGCTTCTAGGGTACACTCTATAATCTACCTATTTCTGAAATCAGTCTACAATCTAGGTAGTCTGTTTCATCAAATAAAACAGCAATTTCTACTTGACCTGATACATTCCACAGTCTAGTTTGTTAAGACACCATTCTGCTTATCCCGATGAAGCCCAGAATATAGTCTACAGTCGAACCCGGATATATCGAATTCAAAGGGGATTGTAAAATAGTTCAATATATCAATAATTTGATATACAAAAATATGTTAAATTCAACTCGAGTTGAAATTTTCTGGTGTGTCTGCTAATACCGAAGGTCACGAGAAACGGAGGGCTTACCAAATAGGGCATCTAAGAGCCAATAAATACAGTAGAGCATAGTTGGCGGACACTGCAAACACCGCCGCGTTTAACGCATCCCTGGCCGAGGCCTTCACACAGCATGAGCGATAAAACACGAAAATAATAAAAAGAAAATGAAAAAAAAACAACAAAGAAAACGAGATGCATAAAAAAATAAAAAAAAAGTTAAGCAAGCAAAAAAGGAAAAAGGTCAATAAATTCAAGCAAAAAAAAAGAAAGGCAAAAAAAAATGGGCAGAGCAATAATGGCAAAAGACAAAGGTAAACAAAGACAACGCGTTCGAACTGTGACTGCGCAACCGTTGCTGTCGTCACACTCATCTTACCTAAGACTTTCTTTTTGCTCATTTTATTTCGGGGCTAGGGAGTCGCGCAGCATCAGCAGTGTTTGGGGAAAGGGCGCAGGCTACCGTTCCGACAGCCAACACTCCCTGCTCTCCCTGTGCATGCACGCGCACCCTTCCCCTTGCTTTTGCCATGCTCCACTTTTTTTTTTTACGGTTCATTGTTTCTCTTTTTTCACAACTGCTCTTTCATTGGGTATCTTACTGCATGTATGCTGGCTTGGCGGTCTGCCAGCCCCGCAACACAAGCTATGTGCTCGCCAACGGCGCAATCAAGTCGCTGGAAAATCAAGGGGCGGCCGGGCTTCGTTCGAGTGTTCGCTATATCAAGTCTCCCCGCCGTGGGAGTTCGATACAAAAAGACAACGCTCCAATAGTATTACACGCGAGTTTCAAGGGGATGTTTGGACTGTTTAATATAAACAATAATATGAAATACCAGAGTGTGATATAACCGAACTCGACAGTACACTTCTCCATCTCTCGATACAGTGCAAGGTCGGGTCAGTTCCTCCAGCTAGTCAACAGTGTACTTTGATTTATTATATAAAGTAATACAGTGTAGTCTTCCAGACAGACTACAGAGCATTCCTTTTGTAGGCTGTTGCTTCCAATAATATCAATAGTCTATGCCTGTTTCTCCAGGTAGTCTACAGTCTCGTCTGTTCCTTGAGAACAGACGAGACCTTCTCCAGAAACCGTTATACAGTCTGGTCTATTTCTCCATACACAATGCTACAAACTAATCTCCTACAAATTAAAAAAAATAAAGCTGCACAGCTTTTTTTTTGTTGCTTTTAGTGGTCATTGTTTCTATAATTTTCAGTGCAATAAAGCAACATGTAGTTCCCCGACATTGAGAAAGTGATCATTAGGGTTCCATTTGCCTGGGCATAACTGCAGCACGCAAAACAAGCAAAAAGCATGAAAATAGCGCGCACAAAAAAAAGTACAATAATTGTGTTACAGTGAAACAATGCAGCTGCAACCAAGCAAAGAGCTGCGTTTCGTTTGCTATTCTCGAAAATCAAATGCACTTTGAGCATCCTCAATGGCTGGGCCCCGCAGGAAAAGAAACACCCAATGTTTCGTCCACACGACATCTCCACTCACCTCTTGAACGTCTCGCTCCGTGACAACTTGGGCCTCCGCCGCACTTCCATGTCCTCGTCTGGCGTCGCCGCTGCCGTGGCCGCCGCCGTTGCTGCCGCCGCCGCCATATTCGCCCCGACAGCAGACGACACGGACGACGGAGCAGACGAACTTCGCGAACCGTACGGCGCCATTGACGGCAGCGCCGATGCCGATGGCGGGACGTACAGCTGCGAGGAGTGCATCTTCTGCACCGTGCAAACATAATCATGTTAGGGATGTTTTGAGGACTTCCAAGCACCACTGTAATTTCGCGGAGAGCTCGTGAACCATCATGGCTTATGACAAAAGAACTGCGGGAGAGTCCCAAAAAAAAGTCCGTCCAATCGTAGCCAAATTATGGAACTGGTGTTAGCTGGATCTAGCTGGAAGTGTTTCGTTTCCATATGAGTCCAGGTGGGGAGCGGTTCCATATTCCAGCTGCAGGTGGACTGGTTGTTTTCACACGGGAGGCTTCGCCCACACATTCCCACGGAGAAGTGGCGACACTACGGCACATGCTTTGAAACCGCCAGTTTTCTTTCACTGCACAAATTTACAAAAAGGGCTAATTCTTACTCAATCAAAAGTCGAATTCGGGGTTTCGCAGGCCATAACCAACAAAGGGCTTTTGGTACGCCCTGGCAGAGGACCAAGGATGAATTTGGACCACGCGGGTTCCTTTTGGCGCGCAATCAAAATCTGCTCAATGAGCCCACAGGCCGATGCTTTGACTCACTCGACGACACGTTTTGTCTCACCGAATCTCACTCGACGACACGTCACTCGTGGTGTGCGGCAGCACGCACAAAGGCGGGAGGCTGGTTCGCACACGTGTGACTGCTCGCCTTAGAACCTCTTGGGATCTCTTAGGACAAGTGGACGCAGTGACGCCACCTATCGGGCGGTAGTGGAACACTCGTGATTTCCATACATTTCCTACTTTTTCTGCACGTCATTCTTTCTTTCTCAGGTCGAAAATCTATTGATTATGTTATATTACGAATGACCATTTTCCATAGACGCTACATACATTCGATCTCGCAAGTACCGCAAAACCTTCGCTCTGATGAAATGAAGTTCTGAGCAACCTTATAGATGGCGCCAGATATTCTCTGGTCGTAAGAAATTACAAGAGCTCAGTCCTAAGCCAACGCAAGTGAGTGAACGGGCCTTCAAGTTTATTGGGCTGGTCTCAGAACTGGCGTGTTTACCGCATCTCTATTTCCGCTCAAACGCACCACGATTGCATCGTGCTGCAGCACGCCGCAATTCCAGCTTAAAGAAATAAAGCAAATTTTGGGAATTTACATGCAAACCCAACGCAGGGAGTCTGCCACACCCCGGTGGAGAACCGAGCGTCGATTTGACGCACACCCGAGGATGTTTTTTGACGCGCAACTCGAGTCTCGGTCGCACGCTTTCTCTGCAACGAGCCCTGTCAACTTGTGTGCATCTCTGCTGGGATCCGAACCTGCCGACCGGGAGATCCTTAAGCCGACGAACTGCCTAATTCAAATCCTCGCTCGACGGGTTAGGTTTCGCTTTACGTTACGCTAGGGCCGACGACCATCGACGGAAATTAGGGCGGCGACTAGTTGCGATGCCGCAACAACTGCAATGCCTGCGTACGCCTGTCTTCTTCACCAACACTCCCGCAATCGACTGTCTGGATTGTGACAACCCGTACCATCACGCCAAGGTCCCTACACGCGTCTTCGACTGGCGTGTCAAGCGTCCTACGCCTATTTACAATGTAGTGCAAAGACAAAACAGGAAGGAGACAGAGATAGGAAAGAACGCTGCTTTCCTATCTCTGTCTCTTTCCTGTTTAGTCTTTGCACTACACTGTAAATATGCAAAACTAACTCGCCCAACAGCTCATTTTGATACGTCCTACGCCACCCGTGCATCCAAAAGTGGCCCCACTTTACAACCAATTACGTCTGAGTCTTCGTCCCGTCGAACGTCGCGCTCCTGGCAATCGGCTGTTGATATTCCAGCAAAAAAAGTTGAGACACTGTCTTTACAGCATCAAAACTCCCGGCTGCAGAAGCTTCTGCGGATTGTCAAGCTGTGGAGCAACGTGCAACGAAACAGGGCCACCTTGAGGCCGCAGGGGCCGCTAGCCACCGTAGTTAAGTGGCGGCCCCCGCGACATTCTTTCTCGCCGACTTTTGCCGCAAACGCCACTAGGAGGCAAAATTGAGGCCAGAGTTAGCAGCGGAGGTTTCAAAAAGAGGTGCACAAACCCTGGCCTGGTCCCGCGGACGCTGTTGCGGGCGCCGGATCTCGGCGGCCGCAGGGACGAACGTAGCCGGGGTCGACGCCGGGGCCGGAGACGGGACGGGGGGTGGCTCTGAGGGTGCGTGCCCGGCCTCGTAAGCGGGTTCTCGATGAGGTCTAGCGTCGGGGGTCGGCCCCCTAGCACGAGACGGCCCCTCCGGAGGCCCCTGGGGGGCACTCCATGTCAGGGGGACCCGGCCGTCAATGGTGACCCCTGCCTCCTGGCCACCTGGGAGGGGGACAGCAGACGGAAGAGCGACCGCCGTCAACGTACGCAGTTTCCGCTCGCTGATAGAGACAGTAAACTACTATGCTCGAGAGACCCTTTGGGGTTTCTGAAGGCCTTCTTAGGGCCCCTGAAGCCTTAAACATCAGTCAAGCCGATCGCTAATACTTTTTTTCTTAATACACGAAACCATGGGCACCGAGTGAGTAGGGTTCATTATTCCATATTTCAGGGCTGCAAAGTTGGTTTGCATGAATTTAGTTTCCTTCATTTACCCTTTTGTTATCGCAATCATTCAATACCCCCCTCCTCCTCTCTCTATGGTAGATAGAGTCCCCCATCATTTCCACCGATCCAGAAGGAGCCCCCGAAGCACCAGTGCTTGAGAACCACTGGCTTAGAGTGTCGGCACTTCCTTTTCCGTGTGCCTCGTGGGGGCCGCCATATTGGTGCCTAGAGCAGAACGGGCACAATCCACCTTCTACCCAATAGGTGCTGCCACCTGGGCACGCGATGGGATTCAAGACTGGAGCGGCTAGAAAACAACACGCTTGCGAGACTTCTTTGACCCGTTCGACCCCGATATTTGGGTGCATTCATACCCATAAACGTCAGCTGTGTCCTGTTGCCTCGTCGAGATGCTGTGACCTACACGCTGCTTCCCCCAAACATCGCTTTTGTCCCAGTCGTAGAATACTTTTGGCCCCGGTTGATACAAAGATGCCGTCTTCCTTCTCTGCTCAGTCAGCGTAAAGAGACGAAGGGCACTAAATCAATGTACTCTCAAACCCATATTTGAGGAAAAGATGAATTCGCGATCGTTACGATTAGTAACGATCACAGCAAAGGCTGCAATAATGCAAAATGTACGAGGGGGGACCCAAAAGAAACCGAACTAAATTTTTTTGCACTTATTTATTCCCATTTCAAGTACAAACGTTCAATCTCCTTCAAAGTACTGTCCACTTGCACTAATACACTTGTCTAATCTTTTAATCCATGTGTCGAAACATTGTTTAAATTCATCTTTTGTGATGCTTGACAGCGCCTCCGTCGTTTTTTCTTCACCTCAGCAACGTCAGCAAAACGCTTTCCTTTCATTTCTCTTTTCATTCTAGGAAACAAAAAAAAAGTCGCACGGGGCAAGGTCGGGTGTACGCCGTTTTTAACAGTTCAATAGTTTCTGTTCCACTTTTTCCGAGCAAAAAACAGAATTTAACCGCCGCACGCTGTTCACAGAAATCAGACATTGCAAAAACGACGCCCACACGAAACACTTGTCACTATAAACCCAGCCGCAACTAGTCCTAACCTTCTTCGAGGACGGAATTAGGCCTAATGACTCAGCAATGTTCGCTCTATCAACTCCTGGCGGCAAAACGCGGTACTGCAAAAGCTCTGCTTAAAAAAGAATTAGTTCGGTTTCTTTTGGGTCCCCCCTCGTATTGCATTTTGTGCCTCAACGGCGTGAAGATTGTTGGGCATGGTGTCTCATGAAAGAGGAAAACCCTTCCATTTCAGAGCTGCATTACCAGAAACTGCTAGGTGCCAGCCATGCAACAGATTCTGTGTTAAAAAAAAACAAAAAAACACTTTTCCCTTTGAGCTACAACATTATTTAGGTTGTAGAAGCTTTCGATTACGAGTTGACGTGTATGTTAGCCCTTTATAAGATACCCTCGATTTGATTCACATTTCTGACTGGACTTTGTTATTAGAGTTTTTGGAGAGGATGGTAGTGTCGTTCAATGGAGTTTCTTCGTTTCTGTGCTTTGTTCCCGCAACACCCTGCTCCCAAGGAAGCGAAGTGTGTGCCCCTAACCTCACTTCCTAGCAATGTGGCCCTGGTCTGAGAAGCTAAGAACGCAATTGTAAATCAACATAAAAAAAAAGTACAAAGCAGACTATTTTTAAGCATAGCAGACGACAGTCAAAATAAAGCAGACGAAAGTCAGAATGAAGCGGATGCCGGCTGCCACCAGTAAAAGATGCCTTTATTTGCAGAGTTTTGCAAATAAATCTATTTTCAAAACTGCAAATAAAGGCATCTTGTACTCGAGGCATTTACAGTACTTTTTTAAAGATAAGCAATACAATTTATCACTGTGCTTGTTAGCACTGAGAAAAAAAATGCAGTAAAGATACTGTATTAATAAAGTTGATGTGGCCTCCGATACTGCAGCACTGCTGAGTCCGCTCCGACATAAAACATACCAAACACTATTGCGATAGCGTTTTGTAAAAATACTTAGTACATCTAATGACTTTAATGTATGTTTGATCCAGCAAAAAGCCATAGACTACAGATGAGAGTCACATGAACCGTCTGTATTTACAAATTTTCATCCGAAGAAAACACCTAAATAAATTTAAGTGTAACATGTTTCTCGTGATTACTAGTAAAACATTGAAATAGTACAATGATTTCGGATCGGAAGTAGGCTGCACTCACGTGAAATATCGCACGGAACCAACGACGACAGTTGAGAAAAGCGATGCCATCGCGGCAGACGACTAGACCACAAAAGTGATGTTTCAGAGGTAAACATTAAGCCAATAACGTCACCACTAGGTGATTCAGACGCCTAAATATATATATATGCACGCCTATTCCAAGAACGAAGAGTGCCTGAAAGATAAGCGCCCGACGCGCGGAATACAAGCAAACAAAAACAAAACAAAAAGAATCGTTCAGGCTGCTCCTACGCGTTCGCTTCCGCGATGCGCTCCGGAGCATCGAGGTGAAGACTACCTCCCCCGCAAACCCTCAGATCGCAGACGACGCAGAAACTGAAATCGAAACACAAAAACTCGCGCAGCGCTGGCGCGACCGAAATTGCTGCTCGCGGCACTCAGAAAAAAAGGCCATACGCAAACGCGGACACTTCCGGCACTCAACGCTACCGTCTCGGCAAAGCCCCGAGCTTTCTCCGGATCGCTCGGGACCCAGATTTGACCGACTAAGCTCTCGCCACACGTTCAAATCACCGCAAAAGACGAGAAGCCGTCTAAGCCTAAAGCGTTCCGCACACCTTTGCCCGAGCGATCGCACCTTTGGTCGGGATTAGTGCCGGTGTTACTGTGCAGTGCGAAAGCGCTGCACCGATAAGCTGGTACGAGGTAAGTCACCGACACAGCACGATAAAACGGCAAATCTCCAACAACGACCGGATACTAGCGGTTTCAAGGTTTTCGCCACCTCGCAAAAGAGACACACGGCATACATCGCCGCGGTGTAAGTAACATTTGCGAATGCAAAAATTGGCCCTATTCCGAGCGACGCGTATTTCCTTGGCGCCCGGGCGTATGCTCTGCCAACACCCGAAGGCTACGGAAGCAGAGACCTTGGATGTGAAGCGAAGCCGATGTTATAACGATGAAAAGAAAAGGCATCGCAAATAAATCAGGGCAATGTAAACTCAAATAAATGGTCGCGTTTGTTTTTACTTTTTAGAATGAAGTCTAAAAAAAAAAGCAAAAAGAAAAGCGCCTTACTGCCCCAAAGAGCCACACCTCTCCGCGAACGCGTGAGGCCTTAGCAGCGTTCGCGACGCATTGGTCCTAGCCACGGAGCGTGAACCCGCGACCTAGTGGGCCGAACGGACGGCTCAAAAGCGCGAAAGACCGCCAAGTAAAACGTAAAAACTCACCACGTTAGGCTTAGGATCCACGGCCCATCGCTACGGTGGATACTGCATCTCCCGTGAAGCCCTGGGCGTTTGTATCCTATCTTGGTTTTGTTTTTTTATCTATCTAGCGCTTTCCAAAATGTCACCGTTCTCCTCTGAACGCGGGGCTGCACGCACACACGCACGCACGCACACACGGATGTTGCTTCCGGGGTCCCAGGATCGGGGCTCCGGCTCGTGCCCGTAGTTCCGGACACTCAGCGCCGGAGGATCCTCGACGCGTTCATCGGGGCTTTGGGCGTCCCCGTGACTCCTTTCGACGGTTCTTTGCCATCGTCCGAGGCTCCCGAAGTTCCCTGCCGAGCCACACTGCAGCCATTTCTAACGTTGGATGAATGGATGGATGCTAATGGCTGTGCAGCCTTTATAACGGCGTTAGCTTGCGCCACCTAGCCTAGAAACCAAAAGTATAATTTATCCCCTTGCCCTTCAGTATTTTCCTTTCCCTTTGGTTGCCCTGTCATTGAAATTTTATAAACACTACAGGAAGGAGTAAAATAGATAGAATAGCATGTTCTGCACACGCAGTTCTGCATGATGCATAGATCGCAAAGTAAAATCAGCCTCTGATAAAGGTCGCATTTCTTTTAAAATTATTTTGTTAATGCATCCATGCAGATGCAGGTAAAACTGAGCTCAAAGCAAGGAGATTATAAGTCTGGCTCAAAGACATATCGTATATTCGCTTAAAAGTTGTTTTAAAGCTATCGCTCATTACGCACGATTTGTTGAAGGCTAGACCTATAACGTCTCAGAATTTTCTACTACAATGCATCTCAGGTTGACGGAGCAAAATGTGCAAATAATAATAATATTAATAATAAAATGGTACGATTCCCCGAGTTATTCCGTCGGGCGATCACTCGACCATAGTTAACCATAGTAAAACTTTCTGCAACTATATTTACTCCTTCAACAACTCAGACTTTTTGCCCGTCAGAGTAAACTTATTATGGCTGAATTATTTCGCTTCGGGGAGCGAAATGCAGACTTTCCTTCGTGGGGTCGTCACTATTTCTCAGAACAAAACTACGTTTCTTTTTTATTTATGAAGCGTTTCCTTTTTGTGTCGTCCGCTTTCGGTTTAGTATCGACCGCCATTATCGGAAGAAGCGGGAAGATTTCTTGGAAACGCGGCCGGCACTTTCCTCGGATGGTGCACTTATCGGTAAAAACTTCCCGGGGAGGTGAAACAAAACAAAAAAATAATAATAATCATAAAGAAGACGATACATTACTTCCAACGACTGAGCGTGTGCGCTTGGCTTTCTGTATAAAACGCTTGGTCATAAGTATTAAAACATTAAAGTAAACAAAAATATAATAAGGACATCAATAATACAAATAATTCTTCGGTACTGTGTGTACTGTGGTTTTGGTGCTGACATATGAAAACCCGTGACTCCCGTGGCTGATGGAGTGCATGTGCCAAGAACTGCAACAGTAGAAGTTGTTTTCTTTCATTATCTATATAAACAAAATTCCCACATATTTTTATAGAATTAATTATATTGTTTACATTTTTGTTAATATAATTTTATATAACTTTCCAAGCTTGGCACCCTTGGCCCACTTAGCGACTTAGCTGCAGTGAACTCGGCTCAGCGCCAGAACCCGCATCGCTCACAACATCAACGTGAGATCGCGAAAAATTTCTAATCCGGCGAGAAAGATGGCTGCCGTGACGCTGGAAGACCAGTCCCTCTGGAAGGATGGCGAGGAATCGCTCAGCGAGGAGGTCCTGCGGATGTCCAGCGACGAAATTATCAGCAGGACGAGGCTCCTGGACAACGAGATCAAGATCATGAAAAGCGAGGTGATGCGCATCTCGCACGAGCTCCAGGCCCAAAAGGAGAAGATCAAGGAGAACAACGAGAAGATCAAAGTCAACAAGACCCTGCCGTACCTGGTGTCCAACGTCATCGAGCTCCTCGACGTCGACCCGCAGGAGCTCGGTGAAGAAGACGGCGCCAACGTGGACCTCGATTCGCTCCGCAAGGGTAAATGCGCCGTCATCAAAACCTCCACCCGTCAGACCTACTTTCTGCCAGTCATCGGACTCGTCGACGCCGAAAAGCTGCGCCCTGGCGACCTGGTAGGTGTTAACAAGGACTCGTACCTCATCCTTGAAACGCTGCCGCAGGAGTACGACTCCAGGGTCAAGGCGATGGAAGTGGACGAGCGTCCCACAGAGGAGTACTCCGACATCGGCGGCCTCGACAAACAGATCCAGGAACTCGTCGAAGCCGTCGTGCTCCCGATGACCCACAAGGAGAAGTTCGTCAACTTGGGCATCAGCCCGCCCAAGGGTGTCCTCTTGTACGGACCTCCCGGCACCGGCAAGACGCTGATGGCCCGCGCCTGCGCCGCCCAGACCAAGTCGACGTTCCTGAAGCTCGCCGGACCGCAGCTCGTTCAGATGTTCATCGGCGACGGCGCCAAACTGGTGAGAGACGCCTTCGCGCTCGCTAAGGAAAAGGCGCCGGCCATCATCTTCATTGACGAACTGGACGCCATCGGCACGAAGCGCTTCGACTCGGAGAAGGCAGGAGACCGCGAAGTCCAGCGGACCATGCTCGAGTTGCTCAACCAGCTGGATGGGTTCAGCTCCAGCGCTGACATCAAAGTCATCGCGGCCACCAACCGGGTAGACATCTTAGATCCTGCGTTGTTGCGTTCGGGCCGGCTGGATCGTAAGATTGAGTTCCCGCACCCCAATGAGGAGGCTCGGGCGAGGATCATGCAGATCCACTCGCGGAAGATGAACTGCGACAAGGACGTGAACTACGAGGAGCTGGCACGCTGCACGGACGACTTCAACGGCGCCCAGTGCAAGGCCGTCTGCGTAGAGTCCGGCATGATCGCGCTGCGGCGTGGCGGGACCAGTGTGACGCACGAGGACTACATGGACGCCATCATGGAGGTGCAGGCCAAGAAAAAGGCCAACCTCAACTACTACGCTTGAGGCTGCTGGGCCACCAGTTTGTTTCTTTTTGCATGCCTGTTTGGCTTTCATTAAAAGGTGCGTTCTTCTGTGAATGCTTACCTGTTTGTCAGCTGCTTCAGGACGTTAGGTTCGTCGGCTGCTTTTTGCTGATGTCGCCTGCCCTCGGGCGATACAGTGCATCATGCTCAGCCTGCTTCTGGCATTGACACCAAGTTGTCGTCTACGTCTTGGCTATCCTTTCAGCGAAACACTTAACTTGTCCGCTTGTGAGGCGACAGGTTTGAATTGAACACAGGGTAGAGTTGGCTAGAACAGTCAAAGAAACGCTACCGCAACCATTTCACAGGCCTATCCTAATCAGCATGGTCCTTGCAATAATACTGGCTATACTAGTGGTCGTAGATATACAATTTGATCGCAATCCACATTTAAATATGGTAGTAAGCAGCATCATTTACCCAAAGAGTATGACTAAATACAGAACATAGATATCGGTACTACAAAATCATTTGGTGATAAAAGGTAACTGAAGTGCACCTTCACCTTATCAAATGCTACAAGCATATTAACATATATCTAGCATGGCAAATAGAAAAATGAAGACATGTTAATTTGTTTTTGATGCATGTTGTCCAAAGCACAACAAACACTCTTTATTAGTTATTCCTACGTTACAGTATCGTACAACCCATCCTCCTCCAATGACAGATTTAAGAGGCACGTGCAGATTCCTCCAAGTCCTTTCGGAGCAGACGACGGATCTCGCTAAGAGCAGACGACCGACCTCGAGGAGCAGACGAACTGAGTGATGGCCTTGTTTCTTACTGCCTGCTTGTCTTTCACCAACGAAGGTGAAACGCCACGAGACACGTTGCGTCGAAGCAACTGCCACGAGTCCAACACATGAGGTCAGTCGACCTCCTTCCGCGATGAAGCCACGTGCCTCCGCTCCTGGACTTCGGCAGACGGCTTTCCCTGGGAGATGAAGCGCAGCTCCGCCTTGTAGGACGGCTGATGGTCGAAGACCACCTGGAACTTGGGCCACTTCTGCAGGCGGTGCCTCAGGCTCTCAGACTCGATGGCCATCTGGTACGCGGTCTCCTTGGTAAGGGTGTCGTGGCGGTGGCGTGGGAGCTGGATCCGCAAAAGGTCCACGTCGTCTTCCTGTGGATCGGAGAAGAACTTTCTCGATCAAATTGTGTGCATTGAAGTTACATGCTCCTGGTCTTTTGTGCGACGCAGGTTGTTACAGTGAAACCCGTTTAGAACAAACTCGCGTACAGCGAATTATTGTCGATATCGAACTCACGGAAAATTTCAATAGAAATGCATGTAAAAAGTACTTTTTAATAACAAACAACACATTGCCTATATCGAACTTTTCCCCCGGGAAGGCTTTCAGAAGCGTGCAAACAATCACCTTCTAGCCTGTCCCTCCACCCTATATTCCCTATATATATATTTTTTTAAAGGGGGAGCCCTTAAAAAAAAAAAATATAGGGAAGAAAAAAAATTTTAAAAGCTCAAGCCGCGAACAAAATTGAGCGCAAAGAAGCAATTCAAGAAAAAAAAAACTAAAAAAAAAACCTGCACGCACGCACAGAAAAAATCTTTTTATCCCAAAGCGGTTGCCCATGAAGAGAAGCGATTTAAAAGAGGAGTAAAGCTAAAAACAAATACTGCACGCATGCAAAAAAATAAAAAATAATTCCAGCACGTTGTTACAAGGGTGAAGCGAAGAGATGACAAAGAAAGAGAAGCTCTCGCCTTACAACGAACGCATCGTGGAAGTTCGTTGTAAATGGTTTTCGCTATATCGAACTACTTCCTATATCGAACTGATCGTAGCGTTTACTGCTGTTCGTTATAAACGGGTTTGACTGTAGTGAGATGGCTTGAAACTTCCAATCGCTCCGAACTATGAAATGCCACGAACGCATGCTCCGAGAAACTGAGAAAGGGGAGACCCAGACCGCAAGACTGCTGCCTTTGCCTCCACTGCGCTTTCGTCCCACGCGTTTGAATGCAAAAGTGTTGTTGAAGGTAGGAAGCTCGTGCTAGATGTAGAACAACTGAAAGACCCCTTCACCGTTCTCACTCTGTCGGCGACCAAAAAAACAGTGTTCACTTTTGCTGCAAGTGTTGCCGTCTTGTGGGATTGCAACACACTAAATACGGGGAATGCAGAAGCGAGACTGCCATTACTGTGAAAGTGAAAGCAGCAAGGCAGCTGCACATGTTCTTTGGCACGGTTCTTGCCCGAAATGTGCCTGGAACATGGTGTTTGTGCGTGGTTTAGAGGACAAAAACTAATCTGCCTCAGTGTTCATCCGTTGTCTACTAAAGTATGTTTTTCTTAGAGATCTGCTTTATGATGGATATAAACGAAGGTGCCAACATAATAATAAGACGAAATTCAGTGATGCGCAGTTAAAGTGCATGGGCAGATGTCACGTGCTGCGAGTAGCTTACGTGACATACTGCAAACTATGGAACCTTATAAACTTGCCTTGACTAGAAAGTCCAAGTTATAGTCCATGTCCACCTCTGGCCATGATTGTTCCATCAGGGGCTTGTCCTGAAAACGATCCAGAAAAGAAAACACATCTATTCTCAGCATAATCCCTTGCAGATGATTAACCTGTTTCTCTCACTTTCTTAAAGATGCGGTAAATCTGTTTTTGACTTTGCCTTTTTATGGCTCTAACACAACCTCCCACTTCAAAAAGTCTAAAAGATTCACTTATTGTTATTAAATGTGCCATCAATGTCATACCCTTTCCCTCCTTTGTGCTGCAAAATGGAAAGCAAAGATCTGTTGTCTCCCCTTGTCTCGGCATAAAGAAGGGAAAGAGCTTCAGACATTTGCTGCACATCTTATGTAGAAAGGAAAGCACGTGCAAATATATTGTGGACTCTTTACACTTTGTGAACTAGATTACATTCGAGCCATAAAAGGCCGAAGCCAGGATTCACCTTGGGCACCTTTAAAGAACCCCTGAAAGAAAAAAGAAAGTTTTTTCAAAACTGTCTGGCTGGGACACGCGTGTCAAAAAACAAATTTTACGCAAAAAAAAATTTTTTTAGAGCAATATTGATTGCGCCAAGATCGCAATTTAGTCGGTAGTCACCTCCTTTCCACTTTTTCTCTCTCTCTGAAACCCTTTTTCACCTGTTGCCTCAACACTACTGCATATCCAATCTAACCTGGTTTATTAACTAGAGAGCTTAGAATAAGGAAGCATTCAACTGCTCAGCTGGGGTCACATGGCTGATGGGCACCATTATGTGACTAATTGTTTGCTGGCAGCCAACATGGCCAGGCTAAAAAAGCCTAAAGTAGCTTAAACATTTTCTGAACGAGATAGAAGGACACGCTTAAATGTAGCCTACACTTTTGCTCAAAATAAATAAGTCTCTCTTTGTTTGTATTTTACAGAAAAAGAAGTAAATTTTGTCATCTCGTACATTGCTGCTAGTCTGACAACAGTGATTCTGCAGCAAAAGAAGCAACGTTACTGGATGCTCAGTTACGAAACTGCCCATAGATGCCACATCCTAGAGCGGTACCCCCTCTCCCACCAAGGTCCTCCTCCCATTGTTCGACGTGCCCCCGTCTTTTGGGGGTATGGCTGCTATGGTAGCTACACCTACACCGGTTTTGAAGCACAGCATCTGGATGGAACTTCACTGTAGCATCTCTGAAGAATACAGTTTCGAAATGCGGCCTCTGGATAGTGCTTCAAACGACGGGTAGTGGACTCGAGGCGGCATGCGCCCTCTGCGGGAGTTCCACAACCGAGCTGACCTATTAACGTTGATGAGAAGCCAAGGCACGAACCTTAATTTCTGGTAAATGCTGACATTTAAAGGTAGGTGCTCAACGGGGTTCCAAGTAACGCTTTCTACCGTAGGCTCTCCAGATCTAACTTCCCATTGGTGGAGCCCCGCACTCACCAGGGAGTAGCCGGTCTCGTCCCTGAAGCGGGCGGCGTCTGCAAACCCAGCCCACATCTCCGAGGCAAAGTGGGGCGCCAGGGGCCCCAGCATGACGATGAGGGCAGCCAGGGCACGCTCAAACTGACGGCCAAACACCACCTCTCCCCGGTTCTTGTACTGCACAAACACACGAGCACGCTGTAAGAAGCTGGGCCATCACTCCATTTGTCTGCTCCTTGAGATCAGTCGTCTGCTCCGTGCGATCAGTCGTCTGCTCCGTGCGATCAGCCGTCTGCTTTATGAGATCAGTTATGGTGCCTGGAGTGTGTCTCCGACTGGCGTGTTTAGCATCCTATCTCGCCCATACATGAAAAGTGGTCCCGATGTGGCAACAAATGACGTCACAGAAGCCAGAGTGTCATGCGTGTTGCATGTCACGATATTTGCGGTTGGTCATAGAAATGCTGGTGAAAAGCAGAAGCGAATGCGAGTGCCGCTGTCGTCACGGCGTCCCAACTTCTGACTGCCGAAACTTCCGTGGACCGTCGCATTGGAGAGCGACCTGCAGCAGAACAGGCGTCTGCCACATACACCTCCGCTGTTGGGACACCGCCAGGATCGCGACCAACGACAGCATGGCACTTGTATGACGTCACCAGGCGAAAATCGATGAACCACTTTTTTGGACGCGGTATACGCACCAGTCGGAGGCAAGTTCCAGGCACCATAGATCAGTCTCCTGCTCTGTGAGATAAGTCGTCTGCTCCCATGCAGGCTAAGATTGGAACGGATATTGTTGGATATAACATTTCTGTATGGCTGTCGTTGTGTTGAAAACTGGATCAAGTCATGTTTGCAGACTTTTTGGCTAGCTGATCCCTTGCCTAAAACAATCCTTATGAGAGTTGCCCAAGGATAATTTCTTAAAGATTGCCTAGAGGCTGTGCCTTCCCTGATTTTTCTCTTGCCATTATTCTTTTTATAGAACAGCTCACAAGCTGGCAAACTTTGGTAAAATAATGACACAAAACCTGTGGCCTTATAGAATCCATACTGCAAGCTACAGATTCATACTGACACTCTATCAGCCATGTCTTCTCTTTTGAGGCAGTTTCCAACATGATGCCATCAGCCCCATCATCTGCTTAGCGAAGTCCAGTCCTAAAGCTAGCCTTGTTTTTCATATAGTGCTGATAAAAACATCTCAAGGCAGCCATCAGCTCTGTTTATTTAAGCTCTTCGCTCGAGGTCTGCTAAGAAGTTACAATAAACGTTTTAAATTAACTTAAATATGAGTTAATTCTTTCATAATGTACAGAAGGAAGCAACTTGAAACAAGCATTAAAGACATCAGAGAATTAGGAATTGTCACAGCCGAGAGCCCAAACTTACCCGCAAGTGTTTCGTGTAGATCTGCAGGTCCTTGATGACTAGGTTCAGCTGCCTGGTCACATTGTACTTGAAGCTCACCTGGATTAAAATTGACAGACAACGAGACCAGTCAATGAGAGATTGCCTGCAAAAGCAGTGCTCGAAAAAACATCAACTTCAGTCATCACCATGATCATCATTTTATTACAGTAATCCCTTGTTCTAACGAAAGTAGAACAAGGGAACAAGTGTGGCCAGGAATTAAACTCTCCAATGTGATTTGTTATCACTGAAGCGGCGGCTATGGTGGTGACTCGATTGTTCTCAATGTTGTCGATATCAAGCCACACCAATTCCAGTCGTCCTTGGTAAGATAGTACAAACAAAAAAAGAACACCATAAGAATAGATTAAAAAAAATATTATCTATCACAAAACACTAGCAGTTGAAATGCCCGTTCCAGCATTGCAAGTTTACTGCAACTTTTGATTATAATATAAATCACACTCTGGTACTATACCATGTCAATACTTAGAAACAGTGAGTTACAGTACATACGAGGAGGATCCCCCCAAAAAATGGAATTAATTTTTTACAAAATTGTGTACTATTTATTTTTACACATCCAACTTTCAGTCACCTTGAAAGTACTCACTCTCCTCCAGATGCAATACACTTGTCAAGACGTTTCTTCAGATGCTCGTTAATTTTTATGCCTTTTGGTGCTTCTGCCGTTTTTTTGTTTCACCTTTTCCATGACGGAAAACCGTTTCCCTTTGAGAAATTTTTTCATCTGGGGAAACGAAAACTGGAAGTCACGCCGGTTGTGGCGAAGACTGCCAAACACTCGGCACGGTGTGGGCAGAATGACAACCCGAGTTGTGGCAAACAGGAGCAGCCTTCGTCCAGAAACAGCGTGATTCCTCCATTCCCCACCCTCCCTATTCCCCCAAGCTCACCCAATGTGACCTTTTTTTTTTTTTTTGGGGGGGGCAAAACAAAAGAAACAGCAGAGGCACCGAAAGGCATCAAAATCGACAAGTTCAGGAGGGTGTTTTGAGCGTCGGAAGAAACGTCTCGACGAGCGTATTGCATCTGGCAGAGAGTGCTTTGAAGGTGATCGAAATTTGAATGCATAAAAATAAATATGCTGCCCAGGCGAAAATCAGTCCACTTCCAGCTGGATTATGAAACTGGAAGTGAGGCGGTCCAGCTGGATTCCAGCTGGAATCCAGCTGAAATCCAGCTGGACCGCCTCATTTCCAGTTCCATAATCCAGCTAGAAGTGGACTGATTTTTGCCTGGGTATTTTGTAAAAATCAGCAGAACCCATCCTTTGGGAATGATTATCTACGTTAATGCGAATAGCATCAAACGGTGCGGAGCTATGCGCGTTCGTCAGGTGGCCGGCACACTCTAGATACGCCAGCCCACTCTTGAGGCGATTCTAAATTTGTTGACACTTTCACAGCCCTGCGCACGACCTCCGCAGCCCAGCACGTGCGTTTGTGTCACTTAGGAAGGCGAGCAAAGCACGGGCCATACGCACAAACACTCAAAATGGTACCGACCAGACTTTCTGGCATCTCAGCTAGTCTCAACCAACGGTACTCTAAACGGTTGTTTATATCTTTACCATAGGACGCGCTTACAGCGCTGTCACAGCTACCGGTGCGCGCGCGTTCCATGCACGAGGGCTCATTCCGCTCTCGTGAGGCTGAGACGGCGCAGGTCACCTCTCCGAGCGCGGGAGAGGGTGAGCTAGAGGGAGAGGGTGAGCGCGGGAGAGGGTGAGCTAGCCCTCGGCATGGAACGCGCGCGCACGGTAGCTGTGACAGCGCTGCAAAGCGCGTCCTATGGTAAAGATATAAACAAATGTTTAGAGTGTGGTGAATGACTGCCTTCATAGCTCTGTGGTTAGCGCGTCTGCCTGCTGATCAAAGGGTCAACGGTTCGAATCCCAGCCGGCGCCGGTCTTTTTTATTTATTTATCGACCTGCGGCGTAAGAGGTTAGATAGCCAGATAGATAGCCAGATAGATAGATAGATAGATAGATAGATAGATAGATAGATAGATAGATAGATACATAGACGAAAAGTGCGTGAAGTATCCAAAGAATGCTATTCGCATTAATACATAAACATAAACCAAATAAGACGCTGGTAGACGAAACTGTTCTTTTCTTGACGACGCACTTGAGAGGATAAACGAAAAGAAGAATGCCCACCGTCTCCGCGGCCGTCACTCACGTTCTTGACGGTGTAGTTCCGACCCTCGTAATAGTAGCGCTCCTTGGCGGCAAAGTCCGGCTGGGCTTGGGCCTCCTCCAGACTGCGCTCCGCGCTCATCCTGAAGTCGTGCACTGTCAGCCACAGCCGCTCCTGCCAGCTCACGACGCCCCGGAAGGCTGGAAAGAAGGCAACCGTTCACTTCGAGGGGCCTCAAAATTTCGAGGCTAGGCGGCGTGAGTCACCATCCGAACATAGAGGGAACGACAATCTTTATCATTCTATGCATCTATTCATACAAAAGTCTCTGCCCAAACATAGTGCTAGCGGTTAGGACAGGACGTCGAGGTTTCAGGAAGTTACCGTTACCTGAATCAAAATTTATAAGAGATGTTCGGAAATTTTCGAACGAAGAGATGGCGGTCAACAGAGCCACGCAAATCCATAGGGACGAACAATGTCTGCCGCACAAACGAACCCCACTTTCTCACCGAGAATTTTCGTAAATCACCTAATGTAAGTTTTAAAAATTTTGGCATCTGGTTACAACTGCTAGTGCCACATTAAAGGAAGACTATGGTACAAAAAGTTAAAAAAAAGATTACTTTTTTTAATGCGAATAGCATTCTTTGGCTACTTCACACACTTTTCGTCTATGTATCTATCTGGCTATCTAACCTCTTACGCCGCGGGTCGATAAATAAATAAAAAAGACCGGCGCCGGCTGGGATTCGAACCGTTGACCCTTTGATCAGCAGGCAGACGCGCTAACCACAGAGCTATGAAGGCAGTCATTCAACGCACTCTAAACGGTTGTTTATATCTTTACCATAGGACGCGCTTTACAGCGCTGTCACAGCTACCGGTGCGCGCGCGTTCCATGCACGAGGGCTCATTCCGCTCTCGTGAGGCTGAGCACGGCCGCTAGCTCACCCTCTCCCGCGCTCGGGAGAGGGTGATGTAGCGGCCGTGCTCAGCCTCACGAGAGCGGAATGAGCCCTCGTGCATGGAGCACGCGCGCACCGGTGCTGTGACAGCGCTGTAAGCGCGTCCTATGGTAAAGATATAAACAACCGTTTAAATGCCGTTGGTTGAGACTAGCTGAGACGCCAGAAAGTCTGGTCGGTACCATTTTGAGTGTTTGTGCGTATGGCGCGTGCTTTGCTCGCCTTCCTAAGTGACACAAACGCACGTGCTGGGCTGCGGAGATCGTGCGCAGGGCTGTGAAAGTGTCAACAAATTTAGAATCGCCTCAAGAGTGGGCTGGCGTATCTAGAGTGTGCCGGCCACCTGACGAACGCGCATAACTCCGCACCCGTTTGATGCTATTCGCATTAACGTAGATAATCATTCCCAAAGAATGGGTTCTGCTGATTTTTTATTTTATTTTTTTACCTATACTATTGTAAAGTTCGCGAGAGAATGTTCGCCCCTGAGAGATCGCCCATCCGATTTTTCTGGCTGAATATCTATCTGCAACATAAAAGTTGCAGAAACATCACCTACCCCCGATTCCCGTCGGACGTCACGCGATGTCCGATGGGAATCGTATTGGCCGCACGATCTGCTGTACCGGTATGTCTGATAAGTGAGTTCATAGCGGGTTCCCCGTGTTTTTGTCCGCAATTTGTGCACATGATATCGGCTCCCATAACACGCACGAGTTGCTCCAGCGTGTATGTTGCATCGAGAAATAAGAATCTGCTGCGTCCGCGATTTGCGGTATTCATTCTTGTGAGGTGCGAGTTCTCAGCGGGTTCCCGACGTCCTTCACACGGTAAAATGCAAATATGCTGCGGCCGCAACCTGCGTATCCTTTCCCGTGACACAGGAGTTTGTACCAAATTCCGTCTGTTTATCGACATTGTGAAACACGAATTTGCGGTGTCCACGATCTGGAGTATCAGTTCCCATGTCACGTGGTTTGTAGTGGGTGCGCCAGTGTTTATCATTAATTTGTGATAAAGTTTTGCTGCGGCATCCTTAAAGATAGCCCACCCCATGTCTTTTACCATTTATCTCTTCACTTTGGATGAGCGTTCTTTCTGGACTTTATGGTAGTGGGCTTTGCATACCCTTTGGGGTCCACGAAAGTATTATAGGATCGGGGAATCACTGCCTCATCAGTCAAGCCCGGCAATAGAAGTTGTCTTTTTTCAGATTGGGAAGAAACATTTTACTTTTCGGGTGAGTTTTCTAGTGTGTATGTCAACGAGAGAAGTCTTACTTCACACAGCCCTTAGTTATATGCATTTTTTATATCATTATCATAATTAACCTATACCTTTCCCCCTCCCCTTACCACGAACGGGGTCCTCCATCATCTCTGCCGATCCACAATGGGCCCAGCAAAACATCAATGGTTGAGAACCACTGATCTACACGTTACAAAAAACATATGTTCTAGGTACTACACTCAAGAAGTGCATATTTATACAGTTCCATTGATTCAAAGTTTCATATCCAGGCTGTTTGCAAGCATGTTTTGAAAAACGTTTTCCTGTTTTTCTCAGAATTCATTTTTATGTCACAACACAAAGTTTTACTCATGGCATTTTTGGATCAAGAACTTGGATCTGAATACTTTTTTCAGGAATTAAATCATTGAGTGCAACAAGACTCATATATCTGGAATACGATCACTAGAAAATAAAAAAAACAAAAAAACTTTAATAGCTCATTTTTAATTATCAGTGAAAACATTTCAACTTATGATAATGTTTTCTAGAATGATACTAAAATTGTAAGAATGGTTTTGTTGCACTTTCTACTGTTTGCAGAACACATTGACATACTTACTTTGTCAAATTGTTATAGTATTACATGCAACAAAAAGCTTGTGCTAGGCACAAAAGGTTATAGTGCATGTGAGAATGTAATACAGTTGACTGGGACTCACTAATTATTTCGTTAAATGGGGAACTTCGTAAAATCGAGGAAGGGAGACCTCGCGCATATGCTGCGCGGGGGAATCCATGTTTGTTGTAAAATCGGGATATTTGTAAAATCGGGTTTCGTAAAATCGAGGTTCAATTGTATAAATTGAATGAGAAATAACAAGAAAATGTTGGTGACCAGGGTCTTAAAGGGATGCTGAACCGAAATCTGGATTCCACAAAACACGCGGCAAAAGTGTGCAACGGGATGCTACAAACACCAAAACATCACTCATACAGCGATATCTCAAACGGATGACCGTTATTTTCAAGAGAAGGAGGGGCATTTGACAGGTTTGTTGACGTCATGTTTCTCCGAGAAGGAGAGGAACGTGACCTCGGGTCTTCTCCGCCCGCCGCCTTGAGGGAGCGAAGCGAAGAGAGGAGGAAACTAGGTATCTTGACGTCACGCCTCCTGTTGGCCTGGTTCAATCTCGACCTCTTTTTCTCAAAATATGGCCGTCTCATTCGAGATATTGACTTACGAGTAGTGTTGTAAAGATTGTTGCATCCCGCCTACATCTCCTGTACATTGTTTTTCTGAAATACAAATTTCGGTTCACAATCCCTTTAAGGCAGAGACTCAGGAATGAACAGTTTATTTCTGTAATGAAAAATACAGTATAGACCACTTACAACGTAACCGCTTACAGTGCAGGACCGGGTATAACGCGGCTTTTTTCAACCACCGGTTCACCTCCCATACAACTCCATGTAATTACATACCGCTTAAAATGCAGGCGCGCGAAGGGAAATACCGGTTATAATGCAATTTCTAAAACAAGCGCTAAAAAAAAAAAAAAATGCGGCACTTGTGGGGGCAAGGAGATTGCTCGAAGAAACGAGGAGAAGCAAAGAGAGAGGCGAAGACGAATGACTACCCAGCGAGGTGCGACCGACACACGCACGCGCGTGCTCAACTCTGAAAGCCCCATTGAGCCACCCCCAAGCCTTTCACCGCTTTCACCCTTTCGATTTCAACCCTCGCAAGAGTGACGCAACACCAACCTCCTTTCTTACACACGCGCGCGCGCAAAACGAAGGCTGGATAGTTTCTAGTTTCGCTTCTTGCAGTTTGCTAACTTGCTCCATGTCGTCTGTTTGGACCGCGTGTAAGCAACAAACAAAAGTAAACATTTTTTTTTTTTGTGTGTGCGCGCGTTTGCGAAGGAGAGAAGGGAGGGGGCAAGGAGCAAGGTGCATGGCTGGCATGGCGCAACACTTGCATGGCACATCGCGTCCTTCTCCCTCCCTTTCCCCCTTGCGTAGCGAGGGGCTTGCGGGAGCTGCGCGGCAGCGGAGGGGCGCAGGAGCGAAGCGAAACCCGACGCCCGAGGTATGCGCGCGAGCGGCGGCCACGGCTGGGGGGCCTGCTGCTTCCCGATCGCACTCTCGCGATGAGAGGTGAACCCTGTTCCGGCCGCAAAGTCTCAAAGGAACGTGTCACGGTTTTGTTTTGTGCAAACATGGACGGCTCCAACAAGCGGCGCTTGTTTATCATCGGGAAATACAAACGACCCCGTTGCTTCAAGAAGCGAGAATGTCTGCCTGTGGTGTACACAGCAAATGGAAAGGCTTGGATGACCCAAGAGTTCATCTAACATAAAATAAATTGTTTTACAAAGGTAACTTGTCTCATGGCATGTATTTTGGCCTGAAAAATTGATGTTTTGGTTATAGCGCGGTACCGCTTATAGTGCGGATTTTCGCGACTCCCGTGACATACGTTATATGCGGTCTACACTGGTATGTGTTTCCTTTTCTCCTAAACACCCAATACAATACATGCAGTGCAGAGTAAGCAGTATGCAGAACTTACAAATGCAAGAGGAATGAATACAGAGAAACTACTTTCTAGCCATGTGAGGAATTTAATGAGGAAAGCACAAGTTGTAAGTAAGCGTTCTAGACGGCGTAGAATTATGCACTTTAATTCAAGAGGCGCTTCCACTCACTTTCGCTGGGCCACTTGTAGCGCGACGTCGGGGAGTAGGCGGACAGGATGAAGAGGCGCGTCGTGTCGATGCCATACTTCGATACAATGTCCTGTTGCAAAAGTAAATGGGGTATATACTACAAACGGGAGCCCGCTTTGAACATTTCTTCCACAGTGCCTTTAGCCTGATATGTCTGGTTCAAGCTGGGCCACTTCATGTTATGGGCTGCCATTTTGCTCGGGCATCAAAAGTTGACGGCTCAATTTGTTTGCGACATAAACGTGCAAGTGACGCAAGTTTTGTGAATGACGCAAGTTCCCGTGCAACGTATAAATTCTGAAAAAAAAAAAATTTTCAGCGTTTCCATTCTGGTGAAGAAGGCAGACCAGCGAAGCTGTACTATGGTGGGAATGAAGTAATGGCCGTCCGCAAGTCGGCAAGCAAGAGTGGAAAGGCTCGAAAGGTTGCCGCAATCTACGAGTGACGGCGGCAAGCAGACAACCGACAAACACAACATTCTGGACAGCTACCGCCATCTATGAGCGACGGCGGCAACCAGAGTGTTGCGTCGACATTTCTGTGCGGATGGACACGATCCTGGGGAAACTAGCCCTTAACAGCTCTGCTATAAAAATGGGGGACATCGAGAACAATGAAAATTAATCGAGACAGAAGAAAGGCGTACCTCTGGCCTGACCCCATTGTGCTTGGACTTGCTCATCTTCTCCCAGTCGACGCTGACCGGCTTTCCCGTTTCTTTCTCAAAAAACTTGGAGCCCCCTTAAAAATAAAAAAAAAAACGAGAACGAACTTGATCTAAGTGTATGCACAGTAATCGAGAAGAGTTCAGAGAGCAACTGAAATGTATCTTAGAATGCACAACCTGGTTCGAAATCCTCCGATTATTGGGGCAACAAAGTTTTTGTGGCAACACGGGTACATACATTTATACCTCCTATATATTGCTGCGTGCGTGACAAGAGGAAACACTTCTCCATACTTCTAGAAGGTTCGCGTTTACTCTTACCCCGAGTGTAACAGATAAGGATGACAACATGACCCAGTCTCCCGAGTGTTCAACACTCCAACATTCTAGACAGAATGTTCAAGATACCGAGGGGAATAGATAAGGGTCCCAGCGTGGCCTTGCTGACTCACTCTCGCAGTCTCGCTCTAGCAACCTGTCACACCAACGCCGCGACATCCGCTTCTGCTTTTTTACGCTTATTCTTTTTTTTTTGTTTTTGGGACAAGTTCGCCGATTAAACCTTTATTTTCATTTTTAAGCTTGTCGGCCCTTTTCCATTCACAACAATAAAACCGTGCTATGTGAGGCCGGATAGGGCATCCGATTACTGAGAGGTCGGTGGTTCGAATCTCGCCAGGGGACACCATCTTCTGTGAAGACAACTGGCTGTACTATCATATTTTTGTTACAACATTTTGTGACGTTTGGGGCTTTGAACCCTAGAACACGTTGTGTTGCAAAAGATGAATAAAAACAAAACAGCTCAGGAGGCCGCAGATGACACACGGTCTTTTGCCGACAAACGCAGACTGAAATCACAGTGAAATCACCTCACCTCACCTCACCTCACCTCACCACACCTCACACCACACCACACCTACACCACACCACACCCTCACACCTCACCTCACCTCACCTCCACCTCACCTCACCTCACCTCACCACCTCACCTCACCTCACCTCACCTCACCTCACCCTCACCTCACCTCACCTCACCTCACCTCCCACCTCACCTCACCTCACCTCACCTCACCTCACCTCACCTCACCTCACCTCACCTCACCTCACCTCCACCTACCTCACCTCACCTCACCTCACCTCACCTCACCTAACCTAACCTAACCTAACCTAACCTAACATAACATAACATAACGTCAGTTACGTTAGGTTAGGTTAGGTCAGGTTTATAAGAAGCACCAGCGACTGTCAATAAGCTTCTGCATTGAGCAGACCCGGACAAAAGAGAGTGGATAGTCGCTCACTCTGCTCGACGGCGTCCTTTGGCAGGTACTGCCCGCTGTCCTTGAGACGGAATGTCTCGTTGACCACCATGCCGTGCACCAGCATCCGCTGGAAGGGCTCCTTCAGCCGCATCAGCCCCAGCGAGTGCAGGAAGTGGCTCATGAACCGGGCGTAGTACAGGTGCATCACCGCTGAAGAAGACAGCAGCAGGATCAGTCTCCGCCGGGGTCAAATCTGTCCTGCCACAGGGGTTCTAGCATTGCTGGATAATGGATCCCTACTGTACAAATCGTTCATTAAAGTCCATTAATCTAAAATGGTGGTCTCCCTTAGCTTGTTTCTTTTAACAAAAAGCGTGACATTTCTTGCACTTCTTGCTATTGGCTCTGGATCAAGCTTAATGCTGAAGGTAATCTTGGGGGAGTTCCGGCGGTTTTTTGAGATACCCAAACTAACTGGATTTTCGGATGGGATTTACTCTTTAACCGAAGACTATTTTTATTTCTAAAATCAAAATATTTATTGAAAAAAAAAGGCAAATGAAGGTGATGCCAAAACTAACTTTCAAATTACAATACACTTTCCACTGTGCGTGTGTGTGTGTGGGGGGGGGGGAGGCAGGTCTAAAAATGCAGTATGTCGCACATTTTTTAGTTCTGCTGAAGTGAGCTTTCCCAAACCTCTTGTAACCTATCAAAAACAGGGTGTACTGTCCAAATTACAACAAGGGTTGTCCCGTTTTCAGTAACTTTTAATTTGAAAAAAAAAAAATTACACCATCTTCTTGAGGAAAACCATGGGGTGATGCGGAGCATCGCGGATCGTTATTAACGGTGTTATTAACGGTGTTAGTAATGTTGTTAGTAACGTTGTTAACTTGCGTGTTATTACGTTGTTAACTTGCGAATGGACGCCGCTTCTCGTTGCCGTAGTTCAGGGTCTGCCGCTCGCTTCAAGCGTTTGCGCTCAGCATCGCGTGCCCTTCGCTGCGCAGCTTTGTCTTCAGTGGACGTAGCGTTGCTGTTAGTTTGTGGGGTGGTGCTGACGCTTGCTTGCACCAACCGACTAACTGACGGGACTGTTGCTTCCATCACACTTCATCGGAAGAACGGAGTGAAGTGGAGTCAACAGCGCTGAACTCGTGGTACAGCTTCTCGCTTGCCTTTATTTTTAATTGCTAATCTTTTCCTTCCTTTTGCATTTCATTTTCTTTTCTCCTTCTTCCGTCGTGTCGATTCTCCCCACACCAGCCTCCGATAGCTCTCTTCTTTTAGATTTAGCATAACTTTTTTTCTGCTTATATTTACATCATTTCCAAATTATCCTCCTTAGAATTGGCAAGCATAGCTTCTCTTTGCTCAATTAATTTATTCCCTTCTTGACTGATTTCTTTTGGCCGGCCGGATTTGGGCTGCGGCGGACGCGAGCGGCCAAGAAACGCTAGCAGACGACAGCCGCAGAGTTGCGGGGAAAGCCCACCCCACTGGAAAGCCCTGGCGTGACGCTGCGACCCGCGTGCCCAAAACTATCCTCCTTTCACTCCTCCGGGGAACGCCCGTAGCGCGCTACCGCTGCTTATATTCACACTTGAAGGAGAGGAGACTAGAGGAGGAGAGTTGGGCATGCGCGCGCAGTGCGAGTCGAAGCGAACCACGCGAAGTGCACGCAGCTGGTAGAGAGAGCGAGCGGAGAGAGTAACGCGCAGCTGTTGGAGAGAGGGAAGGAGGAGAGTTGCGCGTGCGTAGTGCGGGTGCGGACTACGACGCCGCAAGACATAGACCCGAGCAAGAAATGCTCCGCACCTAAAAAAAAAAAAAAAATAATGGTGAAGACGAGTGGCATAGCTAGGATTTTATTTCGAAGGAGGGGGTGGCACAGGCCTTCTGCCCCCCAAAAAAAGAAGAAAGTAGTAAAAACAAAAATAAATAATAAAAATGCAGCAAGGAGTACGTCCAGTGAAAGCTCGCACCACATGCTCCGACCTCCCGATTGGTGTGTCATATGGTGCATGTGTGAAGCCTGGTGCATGATGCACCCTACAAAGGCACCAGGTTAGCAGTCAAAGAAAATTGGCTAAATTTAGCAGCGTGGACTAAGTCGCCACAAAGGAGCAAACCGGCCTTAAGTTGCCAAAACATATATGTCTAACATTTTAGACAAAACCCCGAGACCGGGGGGGGGGAGCAGAAAGGAAGGATAACCCAACACAAAGTCTCTCGTCTAAAATATATGTCTATTTTGTCCTGTTCTTGACAGTCTGAGGGTTGCGAAGCTAAGGGTACTGTCTCGCATTAGCACGGCCTCTGCATTTAGTCCATGCTAAAGTGAGACGAAGTTGAATAAAGAGAAATTGTATAAGAAGTCTCAGCTTTCCACTGCCGAGACACAAAAAACAAGCCTATTTTTTTTTTTCTAGATTTATATTTTTTTTAGGTGGGCATATTTGGTCTAACAAAAGTTTCTCGCACATCTTTTTCCCTGCAAGACACAGCAGGCAGACCAGGCTGGAACCAGTGAAAGCCAAATCAAAACAATCGGCAAGAGTCCAAGAAAGTTGCAGGCAATTACACAAAAAACAATCCCTCATGAATTTTGCTTCCCTCTCTGCGACACTTGATCGTCGTTGTTGGGAATATATATCTTCCATAGGCTCCGATCACAAGACCAGGTTTTGAAGATCCCGTGTGTCCTGACAAGTGCATACCTGCCAAGATCGGAGAAATCAAATTCGGGAGAATTTCTAAGCCAGAAGGTTGCAGTTTTTAAAAATAATTATTGATAACAAATCTACATGAAGGCAACTTCATTACATTTATATTGCACTGCTCATGCTAGCGAGATAGAGCTGGGCCTCGTTGTCATTGCAGCCGTTCGTTGCAACGGCAAACACTCCTTGTTCAAGTGTGGGGAGAGGAGGGGGGGGGGTGCAACTTACGTTTTCCGGGAGATTTTTTTGTCAATCGTACAACCGTACAAATTGGTCGAAATTCGGGAGTCTACCGGGTAATACGGGAGACTTGGCAGGTTTGGCAGGTATACAAGTGGCACAGAGCTACGAAGCTTGCACGCAAAACGGTGTGTTTCCATTTTCCTGCTAGCACCCGAGCTGAAGATCATCCTCCCCACATCATTGAGAACGAGCTAAAACGGGACCCCTCACCATGCTCGACGCCCCCAATGTAGAGGTCAACTGGGAGCAGGTCACGAGACAGAGCTTTGTCCACCGGCGCCTCCTTGTTTCCGGGGTCGAGGAAACGGAGGTAGTACCAGGAGCTGTCCACGAACGTATCCATCGTATCTGTCTCCCTCTGCGCTGGCCCCCGCACCTGCCGGCGATAGACACGAGCATACAGTATATGTTCCGCAAAATGACACGCAAATGTAATTTGTCCCACGCTGTGTGAAATTTCGTGCGCTTCATAAACAAAGAAGGAACAAAATGAAGCAGCAAATAAATATTGCGGCAAAGACACTCCGACCTAACGCAGAAGGTGCTCTGTATTGCGTCGCAGTGACGCTGCACAGATAAACTTTGAGCGCATCTTGGGCCTCGACGGAGCAAACGCCGTCGTGCATGGTGTCTCTGAAAGGAAGCCCAGCCAAAGCTGGAGCTCCGGTGCGAGTGGAACGCAAAGTTTGTGTCTCTTGGGGACGCATGCCCCAGTTTTGAACCTTCGCGTCTCCCCGTTTCCCCTAAAACCAGCACGTGTTCTCTTCCCTATCCCCTCTCGCCCACTCTCCCACCGTGAGCGCGAGCGCATTCGCTCAGCACCTCTAGGTCGCAAGGTCATGGCGTCGGGTGTTCTGCGTCCCCCGCGGGAGGCCAGTGCGGGGTGCAGACCGCACATGAGTGCCGTGTCAGCACTCAGCCGGGTGCTGACACGGCACTTAGATTGGCAAAGGCTCGCGTCCCCAGCCAAACGACGACAGGGCGCTTAAGTGAATGCTCTTCAATTGCTGGAAAGTTACGGAAAGTGGCCAGGGGCCGGCCGTATAACACATACTAAATTTTAGAAAAAAAAAAAGGAAATAAAAAAGAGGTCGCATCTCCACGTGGTGAATGATGTTGATTGGGGCGAAGCTCTGGTGGTGCTGATGATACTGATTTTATTGTTCATAGGTGGTGCTGATTTTTTTTTATTGCTCATGGGTAGTGCTGAGTTCCGGGTTGCATTTCGACTTCATTATTACTGCTTTATGGTCGGTGAAATGCAGAGCCAGAGGTTCTTCTAGCGGATCAGCCTGGATCCAATAGAAGCCGTGGGAACGCATCTCCACTACTTAAGTCAACGGTCAATGTCAGAAAGAAAATGTGTGGTATGGAACGTGGTTATATACGCATTTGACCGCAGCACCCTCTCGTCTATAAACGTTGAGCCAATGCATGCAAACTTTAACGCGATTATATACGCATTTGACCGCAGCGCCCACTGCTGTATAGACATTGAGCGGCTACATGCAACATTTCATCCATGACAGACAGATGGGATGGCAATCGATGTGAGCACGGACGCCGGACAGATGGACAAGGCTAGACCCTGCTTCACCCCTAAAAAGACGTTTAATTTGCCGCTGTCATTGCGCTGATTCTCGACAAAATGCATTGGCATTTAGCGCGGGGGTTTCGACTCAGCAAAGGATGGGAGTTCCAACCCCGCGACGGCCCGCGCCCTGTTGTCTTCGGAGAGCCGGTCTGTTCTCCCGGGCGTTGGCGGTTTCGGATGCAGCCACCACAGCTTCCCTCCATCGTCGTCTACGGTCCATGTTCGACTGTCTTCGAAGAGTCAATCTTTTCTTCCGGGTGTCGGCAGTTTCGCGCAAAACGTTATCGTCGCTGCGCCTCGGTTTTACTTTGTCGCTTATGTTCCGCACACTGGGGAAACGAAACCATGTGCCTACGCCCCGGTGCCGTCATAAGAGGAATGCACGTCATTGGAAGCGAGCGAGAAGGCCCTTTCCCTCTTGTGCGAAAGAGCACGGCGGGAACCGTGTCGCCACCTCACCGAATGAGTCTCATAGTTCGTTACCAAAGATGGCTGCGTGCACCGGGACAATAAATTCTCATGCAGTTAATAAAGCGGAGATCCTTCACCTCGGGCAGGGTACGTTGAGCCAGTCGGTTGCGGCCGACAACGGCGACAGGCCGCTCCGTGCGGATGCCTTCCCCAGGTCCAACGGGGCAGCTCCACTGGAAGTTGCTCGTACGGCACCGGCACCACCTGTGTTCAGCACACTGCACCACTTAGGAAGTGCATTGCACGAGTCCACCGCGGAAATGACGGTTTGCATATTTACGTGGTGACCGAGCTCTAAAATGACCGGCTGCGCAAAACGATTTGGTGGCGACTCGATAACTCTCTTCTCGTTTCAATGTTCTCAATCGTACCGGATTTTTCTCACGGCCGTCACCGATCATCAAAATTCGAATTTTGACCGTTTTGAGGGACAGCTGCTTGCCGCAATGTAACTAGCGACGCTTGCGTCGCATAAAGTTGCAATTACGCATCGCACTTCCTCTGTTGCTTACGGTTGTTGCTACAATGCAGCTTTGCAATGCCCGTGCCGATCGATCGAAGACCGTCTCGGCCAACTAGGTGTCCTCAGAATCCCAGGCTGGGTGCTCGTTGCGACACGGGGACATGGTCAGTGTTTTACCATAAACCGATATGAAAGGTGAGGGTGTTTGAGTGAGGAGGACGTCTAAGGAGAGCTCACGTTGCAGCATGGGCAGTGCACCACGGGGATGGGGGTGCCCCAGTAGCGCTGCCTCGAGATGAGCCAGTCCCGGAGGATGGGGCTGCAGGGGTAGCCTCCCTGGCCGGCTTCCAGGGCACGACGGCACACCTCTGCCCTGGCGTCCTTGCGGGACAGCCCCGTCAGCTGCGTGCAAGCCATTGCCACTCCGTCGGTCGTGGTCCTCAACCGTGCATTCGTGCGCTCGTTTTGCAAGCGAAATCAAATGAGATACTAAGCTCAGCTGCACTCCATACCATCTACTATATACCGTAAAACCCTGAGCAAGTGCTCACTCAAAATTTTGAGATGATCATGTAAGACTGAGGGATGGGTACTCCTCAGTTCAGCAATATGTAAAGATATGCCTTTTCTGTATGTTACGAATGTTATGAAATGGAGGGGTGGCACACTTATTGTGGAATCGGCGGATGCTCGGTAGCTTACAGTAGTACTCATTTCCACCTTAAGAATCGTAAAAAAAAAGTTTTGGTTCATTTTGAAGAGTTAATGTAGCAATTATTAGTATACTTTTATTCACAATTAAAATAGATTATTTCTTGCCTTATAAAAATGTCCAAGTTCAAATACAAAAGGCATTTTATCTAACAAAAAAACGACTTTGCCCAGCGTATGATAAATTGCTGCAGAGTCAGGTCATGGTGCAAAAAGAAATCATCCTGTCACTTGCATTCTTAACGTGAGCCATGCTATTTTCTAAGCTGACTAGCTCCTACCCTCCAATTCTTCCCGTAGCATAGCTGTGGAATACTTTCTTTGCCTTGACTACTTGTTCAGACATATTACGTCTCTCGAGAATCCATAACCATCAAATAGCAATGGTTTACAGCTGCCTTTTCTAAACAAGACCAAAGATACCTCTTTCTGGCAAGGACATTTCTGGTCCAACAGTTTTATTTTTATTTATTTATTTATTTATTTACTCCCTCAGGGCCCGAAGGCATTACAGAGGGGAGTGGACAGAACATCTATAATACAACACATAGTAAATTAGGCAGGTGAAAAAAAGAAACATCAAACAAACTTGTTACTCGGAACAGAGAATATAGTTACAAACGGCATCTTTAAACTCGGCACTTTCAACTATGTCGACGATGTGAGCGGGAAGGCGATTCCAATCCAAAGATGTCATTGGTATGAAAGACTGGTGAAAGCTTGATGTGTGACAGGGAGGGATAGCTACTTTATTTCGATGATCGATACACGAAGAAACATAAGAGGGTTCAGTTATCAAAAGTTGTCGTAATGCCGGGCTATAATGATAAACTTTATGAAACAAGCACAGTCTGGATACTTTTCTGAGGAGAGAGAGAGGATAGGCAGGCCCAATGTGTTTTTCATTTCAGTCACGCTGGATGTGCGATGATAGTTATGTAAAATGAATCGGACGGAACGGTTTTGAACGGCTTCAAGCGATAAAGCAAGTGATTTGGCCGGATCCCAAATGGCAGCAGCGTATTCTAGTTTACTGCGGAGCAAAGATTTATGGAGAAGCAGTTTTAAGGACAGGGGAGCCAAAGAGAAATTTCTTTTAAGAAAGCCTAGCATGCGGTTAGCTGTATTAGTTACATATTCAATGTGAGTGTTCCAAGAAAGGTTGTTATTTATGTACACGCCAAAATATTTATATGATGTTATGGGTTCCAGTAAAACATTATCGATGTGGTAAGACGGACAGGTGTTATTTTGACGTGAGACTCTCATGGATTTGCACTTATTAATATTGAGTGTCATTTTCCATTTAGCACACCAGCACGAAATATTGTTAAGGTCGTCAGTAGTGATTGAATATCAGAATCATTAGTTATTTCAAAGTAAATGACGCAATCGTCGGCGAAGAGACCAATTGTTGATGAGACATGTGCTGGGAGGTCATTATTGAAGATTAGGAACAAAAGAGGACCTAAAACAGAACCTTGTGGGACACCAGAAGTTACGGGGCAGGAGTGCGAGTTATTGTTGTTGACATGAACAAGTTGGGAGCGATTAGATAGAAAGGATTTAATCCTAGCCAATAATTGACTATCAATGTTGAGTGTACTTAGTTTACACAAAAGCAGCCTATGTGAAACACTGTCGAATGCTTTAGCGAAGTACAAGAATATGCGATCAACCTGAGATGAACGATCCAGTGAGGTATGGATATTGTGAGTAAGTGTTAAAAGTTGAGATTCACATGAAAACTGTTTCCTGAAGCCGTGTTGAGCAGCGCGTTAAGAAATTTGACGAGGTGGGAATATATTATGTGTTCTAAAAATTTGTAAGGAATGCTTGTTAACGAGATTGGACGGTAAATACTAGGGCAGGATTTATCGCCACTTTTATGGATAGGATCACCCTCCCACTCTCCAGTCTTCCAGGATGGTGCTGAGTTCAATTGATTGCCGAAAAGTTTAGTCAAAATAATAGAGGAGTACATTGAAGTATTTTTCAGAAACTTTGAGTTAATATTATCCACACCACTTGATGACGAAAGTTTTAAATTATCAATAATTGTCACAATTCCGGGACATTCAACGTCAATGGGGTTCATAGTACCAATACTCGGCCGGCTTAAATCTGGATAGTCAGAGTCATCTACACTAGAAAAGGACTCCGTGAACATTTTGTTTATACTTCGTTTCAGCTTCCGTCCGAGCGCAGCCGAAGCTACGTGTGGCCGGAGCCAATCACACGCCGGCAATAGGTCACGCGATCTCGCCTGAACTTTTGTATCACTCCGCTGCGCCGCTGGTCGTCCGCGCCGCCCGCGCTCGCCGAGTATTTCGTCTGCTACGGGTGTATCAACGGTATCGTCTGCTACAGGTTTAAAGTGTCCTTTCACGTTCTGAAATTTAGTCACGGGGGATGTCAGTACGTAGGCTGGCCGCTGGCGTGTGTCCTAGCTTTCCAGCTGTTCGGCATTTCGGCATAGTTTCGAGATGTAAGTACGCATTGCAAGGTGCCCGATGACCCGGCCTTGACGTTTCCTTGTATTGTCTGGATATATGCCAGGGCTCGAGGCGCAGTCCTTTCCACCAGCTTCTCGGCGTTCAATGTTATCGGCAGGTAAAGGGGTGCCCTGATTTCGCCGCGTATCAGTGAATTGTAGTGGCCCGGACGCTTTTCTTGTTTACAACGCATTCGCGGTACGACGCGGCCGGAGTCTCCTGCCGAATTTGAAAGTAGACATTCATCACGACCTCTCGCGCCTGACGCCCAAAGGTGCCTTTGCGAAAGGACGTTTTGAAGCGACTCGGTGAGGAAAGCAGCGAGGCGCATGCCATTGCGGGAACGAAATCACACAGAAAAACCGAGCGCTGCACCCGTGTTGCCAGCGGATTTACGCGTTTTCACCAAACCACATGCATTTACATATATTAATAAAAACATAAACTTCACATATTTCATTCCTTTAGTTGCAAATCTTTCTCAGCAGTACACATCTGGAATATTGTGCAATGTTTACGCACAAAACAGTTATTTAGAAAGAATTACTTTTGAGGACTACTTTGTGGTGCGTAGGAATGCTCTTCTCGAAGTTGCGAACCGTCCCTCAGCCTTTGGCTGCGCTCGGACGGAAGCTGAAACGAAGTATAGTAAAGCTGCACATTCGCTTGTTCCTATCATTTCACCGTCAATGTTTCTTAGCTGTAGAACGATTTTCTTCGATGGGTTTACGGTATTCCGAAATTGCTGAGGATTGCTGCGCAACATGGAGGGCAAGGTACTGTTGAAGAAACGAAGTTTAGCTCTTTAATAGCTGCCTTGTATATAGCAGCGGCTGAAAGATACGCTGCCCAGCGATGTTCAGCAATGGAATACACAGAAAGTTTTGCGGCCCGGAAGAGTCTCTTCTTTTTGTTTGAGAGTTCTCTGAGAGTCCCATTAAACCAAGGGGACCCAGGACAATTTCGTATAGTTCGTACAGGGATGTATTTCCTTGAAAGTGAAGAAACCTCTTCTTTAAATAACGCCCAGTTAGTCTCAATAGAACGCCCAGAAAACTCACGTAAATATCCACTCAAGAAAACACCGATTTCCGTATTAATGGCCGGGAAATCTGCACGAGCATAGTCAGAAACACGCTTAACCTCGACTCGTGAAAGACACTCCGGTACATTTAAAAAAGCGGCACTCCCCAAGCTCGCCGTTATTTGTAGGGCTCTTCATCTTGGTTGTTGAATGCCGTGTTTGAAATTTTCACCATGTCCTAATCCATGATACTACCTTGTTTTCAACACTCAATTCAATCCCACTTCGTTATGTTCAATGCAAAGAAACTTCCTTTGCTGGAAACAAGTTGGACAACTTCAACTCTTTTCATTCAGAATCGTGAAAGAGCCTTACATCTCCCGAATTGATGAGGTGATGGTCGTTGGCATCTACCACTTGGATGGTGTCGATGCCATGCTGTTTCGCAAACTCCTGATCTTCCTTGCTCAAACTCGGGATCCCTGGCCATCAAAAAAGGATAAAGCCGTTAGAAATTCCATGCCCTGCCTCTTTCCCCGTCATGCATTTCGATCAAACAGTACGTCACAATTTTTAATTTTTTTCCCGCTGTGCAATGCAAAGTGCAAGACGTCCCAACAACTCAACTTGTGGAGGTCTGAAAATCGTAAAAATCCAAAGATCATTAAAAAAAATAATAAAAAAAAACCATGATTGTTAATTGCAAAGTGCAAAACTTAATGTGTGTGAAGTTAGGAGGTCATAAAAATATTAAGTTAATTGAGACTTCACTATGGTGAAATGCCCGTATGGTAAAACTTCACTAGTCAAACTTTACTACAATCAAACTTCATAATCAAATTTCACTATAAAACTTCACAAAAAAATTGTGACAAAGTGGAATCTAGTTAATTTGAACCCGAGGGAGACACGGAACTTTGTTTGAATAATACAAAGTTTGAATTACCGGGAGTTTCCTTCCTGGAAACACATAGGACAGGACCTGCATGTTAGTTTGAGTTATCTGCGAGTTTGAATTAACAAGATTCCACAGTAATGCAATTAATGCAAACGTGCGGGCGAGCTATACAAGAATACTGATAATAATCCCTGGAGAGGGGGAAGAACGGGGACAAAGGACACACAAATCTCCATACACAGCTAGGTGACTGGTGTGCAACTTAGGTAATTTATCTATAAGACACATGTTCTGTGGGCCTGGTAACAGTTAGAAAACAATTGGTAACCATAGTGTAATGCCAGAGTCCCACTAGAGCGACGAACAGAAAAAAATAACAGCGACAAGCCTCAAACCAGAGTCTTTCACGATTTCACAGGCTTTGTAGAATAAACAAGTCTATACTCAAACATGAGCAGCATGCACGCGAGGGTATCTTTGGCAGGCTTGCAATCACTAGTGCTTACTTCACGAGCACCGAACAACTAACCGCTTGCCAAACTGGTACCGTCGCGAGCATGCTGCATAGGTTGGAGGCTAGTGGCTGTCGTTCGTTTCTGTTTGTCGCTCTAGTGGGACTCGGTCATAACAAAGCAAAATATTTTCCAAGATCGCACATCATATGAGAGCCATAAAGTTTCGACAACAGACCACACGTTTAGGGCAACTCGAGAGAAAAAGGATTGTAGGGGGCGTGCAAAAAAGTGCTTCAAATCAAATGGCACAGTGTCATTCCTAGATTCAACACTGCAAAGAGAGAGCCGAAGTCTTGGGTTGTCCTTGCACCGTGACGAATATTTAAACGACGCAGCATTCTTCGATTGAAACCACCACTCGCACACCTATAAGAAACTACGAGACGCAATACGTGAGCACAACAAAGAAAGGTCAAAGCCTCACCGAGGTGACGACTGCGTCGAACGGGGATACTCAAACTTGTCCGACACCAATACCGGCACGCGTCGGCCAGACACCGGATTCCCGGCCCACATCACCGGCCGATCCCTTGCCGACTTCGAGCCTGCTTTGCCCGGCGAGAGGCCGGCGAGCAGGTGGTCGGGAGACACGGCCACAAACGCGACTCCGGCCAGCAACTCGGGGTGCTCGGTCCAGATCGGCAGGAAGTCGGACGTGGGACTGCTGCCAGCGTCGTCGCCGGTGTACAATGGCCAGCTGAATGCGAAGCCCGTGCACTCGCCGATCCAGCCCCTCTGCATCGCCAGCACTTCGTCCCAGTCTCGTAACGTCGGATCTTCCAGCCCGAGCAACAGGTCCTGCGCGGGTCGCGTCTGGTATGAATTCCTCCCGACACATTTAGGCTGCTGAAGTAGATTGGGAGGCATGAGACCTGCCACAAGATGGCACTGCATTTGTCACACACCATACTTGTGAGCAGCAGCGTAGACTTTCAATTTTCCCGGGAGGGGCAGGCTGAGAAGTTCTCCGAGGGGAGGGGGTGCTGCTGCGCGTTATTTTTTCGACAGAACTGGAGATTGAAGCAACGAAAGCACGCTGGGATCCATTTCCCTGATATTTTGTCAATAAAGGCAACGTGGGCATTATTTTGTTTACATGTCACTACTAGAAGCTCGTTACATGGCACGTAAACAGCGTCTCGGTAAGGATCATGGCCCAGAAAAAAGGGGGGCACGAGGCCCCGATGCCCCCCCCCCGAAGTCTACACCTATGCTTGTAAGGATATATGTTGATGTCCTAGCTGGTTAAACGTCACAAAAACAGTTGGCACGAAAGACAAGGGACGAGTAGAAGACTGGACAGGACAACAAAACAAATAAGTCGCACAAGGTTTAGACAGCCGCTGAGTTTAGTCTGCCAGAGAACAGCGACATTGTCACCCACCGTAGATGAGAAATTTAGCCAGTGCAGACTGCAGTATGACTGCTACCCTGGCGTCTTCAACGTGCACCATGCAATAAAATCGAAAATTAAAAGAAAGGGAACAAAGAGACAAAAGAAAATGTGAAAAAAAGAAAAATTAAGTTTAGGAAAAACATTGCAGGTACTGGGTATGTCAGTGACCTTGTCATCCTTCGATGAAAAGGTCACTGACAAAGCTAATTTACTTGTCCTTTGTCTTTTGTGCTAACTGCTTTTGTCATAGTACCTGTAAGGCTCTACACCCTTTGACAATGTTAGCGCAAACCACACAGTGCCGCCTTTTCACATTTTACTTCGGTAGGGTATTGGCAGGTTGCAAATTTCACCGCTTCGGTAAGTACCTTAAAACACTTTGCACCACGCCAAACAATGCAACTCAGAAAAAGAAAAAAAAAGAAAAAGGGAATTGTTGGTTTGTGTTAACAGTGCCACGCAGCGTACAAGCCTCTTATTCGTCAAAGCCAATTTATGTTCATCTGCAGACACAAATGAAGTAATCTTTCAATAAGTAGCCCTGTTAGCAGAACAACGGACGCACATACTTACCACCAATCAAAGGCAGCGGACGGACTAATGGGGGTACAAGAGATATCAACGGAGAAAGCAAATAGTTCGTTCTCTTGGCACAAGGCCCTGCAGAAAGTAACTTTCAAAAAAAGGCTTAAATACTACTTGCAAGAAATTTGCCAGTGATCTTCGAAGTACATGTAAAACTCAGCAAGAGACGTTCAATAAGAAAATAATCTTGAAAAACTGAGGGATCCACACTTGCTAGGTCCAAGTGCAAAAATACGGAAGGGGCACGTAACAGGGTGGGCTTCACCACCTTGCAGCAGCGTGCTTGGAGAAGCAGCCCACACAAAGGAGCACCTCGGCTAGCTAGGTGGGCTCGGAAGTTTGCCGTGGGTGCTTGACATGCCCTCTGTTTATAGACGCTTGCAAGCAGCCGCGCTTCGAGAGCTGGTCTGTTTGGGTGCCAGTTTGGAAACCGTTGGTACTCCTTAGCAATGCTCGACTATCAGGCGATCTACTAACGACAGCAACAAGATGGCGGCGCCCAGAGGCCGTACTTGCAAACGTCTATATTTTCAAATGTTTCATAAGTAACGGGTGCAAGCTCAGTATTTTACGGCAAATTCTCTCCAAGGCAGTTTTCTTTCATTACCCTTTACCTTGGACAGGAAGGTGGTTCTGACAAACCACTGGCGCAGAGTCTTCTTCTCGACCTTGGCACCGGATCGCCACGACCGACCCTCCGCGTCCACCTGTTCGTCCGCTAAAACCGTCCGGTCCACCGGATCCCAGTGGACGACCGACTAGAATAAAACACAAATGCCTCGAGTTATCTGGTGGGCAACACACAGCATCGGAAGAGTGCTACTGCAAGTTAACACTGGGCTCTCCTTGGAATGCAAAGCGTAATGTGCACCAAACGAAGTACAAGCATTCTTTGTCTGTTTTCAAAGGGACACTGACACCCCCAAAATGTTCTTTCATTTTTTGCCAGGCGCTTCATTATGGTGTCGGAGGACTACCCTATTAATATTTTGCAACAGAGTAGCATATTTTTTTAATAAATCCAAAAGACGCAACTGCTCGAAACCAAAACCGAAACCCGCAAACGGAGGTCGGAGAAGTGGAGAGAAGAGAGTGAGTGGCGGAAGTCACATGGCTACACCCAAATGCGCGTTTTTTTTTTTTTTTTCTCCTTTTGGCGTAGCAGACGACATGCGGCGTAGTGGGAACTTCTTTTGCAGTTATGTTTGTTCTGCTCGCTGTACTGTACTCCAAGATGAGCTTTTTTGTACATTGAGGATTTGGAGATGAGTAGTGAGTGCCCGTGGTGAATTTCCATGATTGGCTCCGAAAAGAATACACCTAAGATGTTGCATGAAGAGCTGGCTCACATGTCCTGCGTCCGAAAAAAGTGGCATTTTGCGACAGAGTTTCCGAAGGATAAACGGGATCGGGACCAATGGCTGGCTGCAATTCCTGTAGAACATTTACGGGCACCTCGGAAAGCGGAAGCTACCTGATTTATATGCTCCTTGCATTTTGTGGAAAGGGATTACATTGAGTTCGCAGGTGTCAAAAAGGAAATCCCATCCCATTTAATACAGCGACGTTTCGTCCACAACATTTGTTTGTTATTTTTTTGTTTGTTTCTTCAGTGATAATTGCCAAAAAAAACGTAAATAACAAAAAATGTTTGAAAAAAAAAAAAAGAAACGCTAGCACTGGGGATTGAATCTGGTCCTGCCGCGTGTGAAGCGGACGTCGTTTGCACTGAGCTACTGAGGGATCTCGTTACCGGGGATCTCTTTCCTTAGTAATAATTCAGCCGGTAAACTGTAAGTTGGAGAGTTTGCTGCCGATTTTCTTCGAGCAAAAGCACTCCCGGGTCGATGTCGGGAAGCACCACGCATTGGCAACATTCGCACCTAGTAAAGAAATCGTGACGCGTGCCTATTCAACTCGAAGTAGACACGTCGAGCTTGAAGTTTGCGCGAGCGATGTCTTCAGCCACGAGAAGGAAGCGACGGCTCGGCGACGTCTTCGTGCAAATCGGCTTGGTGGTCCGGCGTGTCGTACGGGATAAATACCAATTCTTTTAATCAGTCAAAAAATTTCTCTTTTAAAGGCAGACAGAATTTGCCGTTACCGCGAACGACAGTTCTGAAGTAGAGGCCCCACGCACGTTGTCCGCTGCCATCGCCGTCCCCGCGAGTCCCACGATACGCGAAACGACGCACGCACAGAATGCTTCCAGTTCTCTGTGTAACTTTTTTTTAATCAATGTATTTGCAACTTTTTAGAAGCCACAAAAAATGGGTTTCATATTTTTTTATATTTTTAATATTGAGTGTGTGCCTTCAATGACCAACGACTTTCTTTAAATTTGGTGGTCGCATCGATACCTCAGAAAACGGCCCGTGACCACAGAAAAGAGAGTGAGCGAGACTCGAACCGGCCAGTTCTTGATCGGCGGTTTTCGGGTGGAAAGAAACCGAATTTCGAGTCGCAAATTGTGTTCTGGGTAGTTGGGCTCTCATATGTCATGTACAACTAAAAACCTCGGCGAGCATAAACACCCTGTCAGTGTCCCTTTAACACTAAACGTGTTAAGACGGCTGGCTTCTAGCACCTCCTTTAACGGAAGAGGGTCGTAAAAGTGCTGTGTCCACGCTCGGCTGGAACTTGCGTCCTCCCCGACTGAATGTGAGCCCCAGCTGAACGCTGACACGTTTGTCTCTAAGCTGCACCCCACGCTGGCCTCCAGAACATGGCGCAGAAAATCGAGCCCTACGGCCTTGCTACGCAGGAAACGTAAAGTGGGTGCACTCGCACATGCGGTAGGAGAGGGTGCAGGAGGTAAAGGGGCAGGGAATGACACAAAATAGCGGGGGTCAAAGCCTGGGTGTGCAACGCAAGAGACGCACACTTTGAGTTACACTCCTGCTGAAGCGATAGGTTTAGTGGGGCTTTCTTTCAAAGGCGCTATGCACGACTATGTTTGTGACGTTGAGGCACCAAGTGTGCACCAAGTTCACCTGTGCAACATCATTATAAAGCAACACACAATACATATATACATTCCTTATGACTGCCTTTGCCACGATAGTACGAAAAAGGGACAATCTTTTTTTCCTTAGAAGCCAGGCTTTGGTCTTGCCCCCTTTTCCTCTCCTTCCTCACATTCAATGTGATACCTTAGCGAACTAATCACTTGAACTCATGCAACGAAGTGATGCGAGTACAGGTGCAGTGTCGGTGCACATTGCACGTTAAAATTGAATGCCACTAGTGTTCCCCGGCGACCTGTGAGCAGACGTGTACATGCAGCGCTGTCGTCTTGCTCGTAGTTTCATGCAGTGTTTTAAGGTGTCAAGGGGACCGGGGCTGTGCTCACATTCTTTCTGTACACCAGGCCCTTTTCGTAGAGCTTGAGGAAAAGGTACTGCGTCCACTTGTAGTAGTTTGGGTCGCATGTCGAGATCTCCTGTGCAAGGATCAGAATGGGAAGGAAAATTATAAGAGGATGTTGCTGTGAAGACCAGCGTGTTCCACTTGTCAGATGTCCTCAATTCAATTCACGCACCCTTTCCCAATCGAAGTTGAAGTTCATGTCCTTGAGTTGCTTCTTCATGGAGTCGATGTTCCTGAAAGTGGGAAAACAAACACGTTCTCCAATCACAATGCACCCTTTGCAGAATCGCATGACACATGTCTAAACAATTTCAGATGCGTGAGAAATCTTGTAGACCTCAGAGATGTGAAAAACCTCATAGATAGCATTCAATATGCCTCATATCTGGAAGATCTCACCGATTGTGCCGGTCAGATGACTCTCATAAAGCTCACAGATCTCACAAATGACATTGATCAAACATACCGTATTTACTCGCAGAATGAACACACTTTTTTTCCCGAAAAATCGAGGCAAAGTTGAGGGGTGCGTTCATTACGCGAGGTAAAATTTCTGCGTCCGTATTTACTCGCATAATGAACGAACCTTTTATCCCGCAAAAATCGACGTAACTTCTTATCTCTTTGTGCGCGGCGCAACAACTCCAAAGCCAAACTGCGATGCGCAAAAAAAAAAAAAAAAGCCCCTCTTTATGTTTTTTTTTTCTTGCTTCCGTGTTTGTTTGTTTTTTTCCCTGCCTTTCGCAAGTTGTTTTGTTTGCCCACGCTGCCCATGCTTTTGCGACCTCGCTGCACCAGGATAGAAAAGTGTGTTCATTTCGAGGGCTTCTCGCTTCTCTTTCCAAAGTGCGAGGAGGAGGCGAGGCAGGATCGTCATTATGTGCGCTTTGCTTGGGCGAGGGCTTCTCCGCTTTTCTTTCTTATCTTTTGCGCGCAACTTGTCACTACCTTGTGGCGCCGCCACAAGGTAGTGACAAGGAGGGGGTTAAAAGATTGGCGGTAGAGATCTAAGGAAGTGTGAAACTGCAACGAAACTAATGGGTTATACCCATCATACAGTCTAACGAGGTACAAAAGTTTGACGCAAAATTTTAAAGGGAGGTGCAGAAAAGATTTTAGGCTAGGTGGCACAAGCTACCACCCAATATAGAGGGCACAGCCACCGGCATCCATCCATTCGTGTAACCACCACCGGCAGCTCCGTCACCGCTGGTTCGTACACTCCACCGTCCCACTTTAGGCACGGTGCCGGCACCGGGACGAGGCAAGGAGCCGGCTGTGTGAATGAGGCCACAGGCTTCACAGATCTCACAAGCCTCATAAATCACAACATGTGTCCAAAACCTCAAAGATCTAGAAGATATCAGTGACTCTGACAAATATAAGCATGCCTATTCAAAACCAAGAAAAAAAAATTTGTGGAATGCTACAAAGAAAAAGTTTTGTCCGGTGGAAATGGCACATTTGTAAAAATAAACATATAAATTCACAAACAGCAGGTCATACTTCTCCGTCCAATTCCGTGGATCTTCGTTCCTCTCCACGGCGGCATTCTCAGCAGGAAGGCCGAAGCTGTCCCAACCCATCGGGTGAATGACCTGCAGACAGCAATGGTGCGCCGCCAAGGCATGCGTCTGAACAAGACTGCCTCAACCTTCCAGAAAACATGCCTGGTGCCAATCTGAGGTCAACACATATTCTTTACACATCGCGAAGGCTGCACGGGACTCTTGACGTGGGTGAGTTCTAGAACCTATGACAGTGCTGTGGCAAACTCACATGCTTTCCCAGCATCTTGTAGAGTCTGGCATACGTGTCGCTGATGGTGTAAACTCTCACGTGACCTAGATGCAGCTGTCCCGAGGGGTACGGGAACATGGACAAGATGTACATCTTCTTGCTTGGGTCCTGCAAACGGAAGGCGTGCGTGGTTGAGCTACTTTGGAAGCGACAGATACAACCATATACAACTACGAATACGATACGAAAACCCAGGGTGTATCTTTACCAGTCGCCTGTTGGGCGCATCGTTGATTCTGCCTCTCCAGTAGTCCTCGATGTCGAATTTGGTCTGCGTCGTTATCTTGGGGTCCTGGGAATTGGGGAGAAGATGTGACGTCGGTCTCGGAACTTATGTCTGTCGGGGTGTCGTGTCCTATTGACAGCACGCGAGTCAAAGAGTGACTGTAGCCGCAGTCTTCAATGATTGGTCAAATGCTCACTACAACGTCCTAGTTTGTTGCAAGTCTAGAATAATAGCAGGGCAAGCCCCTCCTTTTCATTTTGTTTTTGTGTTGAAATTACCGTGCAATGTCATTTCTATGTGAACCCTTCTGCATTGCACAATGTTCAATTGTTCATTGTGTATTTCTGTATTTTTGTTACGTCTATTTTTTGCGTTGCCTTACCCCCCTACAATAATGCCCAGCACTGGGAAATGTAGATACCTAATAAATACATGTTGGCAAAAAAGACTCCTGTGCGCTGTCATTCTGAGCGATGCTGGCGCCGTGTAACGTTTCCGCCATGCTGCGGTGCATCAGGGGCACGTCATTGGTGTGCGTGATGACAAGATGGCGGCGTCGGGAGTATCGCCGACGGCCAGCGTTAGCGACACACTTACTGCTTCGGAACGCAGGAAGAGGTATCCACACAGAATCGTAGCATCGAACATTGTAGGATGGGGCATCTTTAAGGGTTGGAGCTGACTTTATAACGATCGCAGCCTCTGTTCCAGAACGTCGTGGGAGCAAGAGCTGCCACAAGTGCAGCCATCGTTGATGCAATAGCCATGCGGCTTCTGGCACATACTGATGAGCGCTTTGAGACTTTAGATATTTTTCGATTTGTTACTGGTTTAGGTATTTCTTTTAAGAGTTTATGCTATTTCGCGGTGGAAGACAACACCTGTATGTTTTATAAGTATTTATTTTAAATTTTGTTCTGCGCTCAGTGGTGTATGCTTCAGGAGAGACGCTTGGGTACATTACACGACAAGCAGCGAACGTCCTGGCTGGAAAGTAAGTATGCCTCACCTCGGCGCGCAATTCAAGGTTAAGCCGGGATCCCACTTGCAAAGGTGTATAAATAATTAAAACTCTGCTCGCCATAATTTCCAGTTTTCTCCTCTCCAGTGTTTGCTGCGCTAAAGTGAAAAGGGGGGGGGGGCTTTTAAGGAGGAGCTTGTCTTGCGTTTCTTAAAGGGATTGTCCGGTCGAAACCGGAAGTACTTAAGTTTTTGCGCTCGTTACGTCAAGGGAGCCTTCATGTAGACAAACGTCATTTTTATTTTGATATATGATCTCCCGTTACTAATCAAACCTTTCATGAACGTATGTACGAAACTGCACCCCAAATTTCGCCAGTGTCAATGGCTGACATCCGTAGCTGCTGCGTGACGTCACAAAACGCAAAGGTCTGTCGGATGGTCGGGGATAACAAGCGTTGGTCGACGAATTTCTTCTATTTAGTTTCGAATTATATAGTCTCCTAGGCTGTACCCTACTTAAATGCGGTTCTTTTAATGCAGCTAAGCGTGTGCAAAAAAAGTCACGCCTTTTAGCAGGATATTACTCGAAAACAGCCATAAGCTTCGAGCAAACGTATGCCGCTTCGCGCAAACACAACTGCGACGGCCACCGATCGAACTAGAGCGCTTGCAAAGCAAAGGATGCAGATTTCGCCTCTGAAGCGGCAACTAGGTACACGAAGCGGCATCTGGGTACATATTTCGGCGAATCCACTGGATCGGTGATGAGGCTGCGGGTCGTTCCCACGGAGGCGATGTCCGCGGGTCGAAGGCAAGCAGCGAATCGTTCAAAGGCATGTCATCAGGGGCGGATTTAGAGGGGGGTCCGGATGTCCTGACCCCCCTCTTGATTTTTGCATGTGTAAAATTTAGGGCGTAAAACAAAGGAGAGGGAGGAGGTTCTAAACATATGGTACGCTGACCAACACCTACCTGACCCCCCCTCCCTCCCTCCCTCCCTCCCTCCCTCCCTCCCTCCTCCTCCTCCTCTCCTCCTCCTCCTCCTCCCCCCCCCCCCCTCGGGAAATTCCTGCATCCGCCCCTGCATGTCGTCACTTGACTTGGACGAGCTTGGTGAATCGTAGTCATGCTCTATTTTCACATGCGGGTCAAACACAATTTGGCTGAACGCGTGCTATATACAACTTCTGGCAACGTTTCCAGGTGGTCTAGCTGTTGGTTTCGGTTTCGCTGCGTAATCAAATTGATTGATCCGATTTGGGTGAGGAGTGGATGGACATAGTTTAATATCGTTGGCACAGCATCACACTTGAGCTTACAAGCCTTCTGTCCACTTAGAGCTCAGCTTGTAGCTCTCTTCTGTGAGATGATTGCTGCATAAGCGGGATCTCGATCTTGTCGGGAACCCAGTCCCTACGCACGGCAACGATCCATTTTGCTCGTCACTGCACGTCTCGTGGAAAAGTGTGGAACGTCATATGTTGGCTCGCATGTCCTGCCCGGTGGTTGTGGCACCCAACCACGAAATAAGTTGAGCACAACAACAAAAACGAAGCAAGCCGAGGCGTTCACTCGCATGTAAACGACGATACAGAAATGCTCGCTTTGTGTTGTGTGACGTCAGAGCTCCAATGTTGCCACCGAAAGCAGCGTTTACGCTAGAGTGCGATTGGAGCAGTATAAATTAAATTACTCACGCAGAGGGGCATATAAAATTCAGATAATGCACGTACGATGGGTCTCGAGGCAATAACAATGATATTCAATTGTTTTCTCGAATACAAAATTTGACCGGACAATTTCTTTAACCTGCAACAGACTACAGTGGGATTAATTCGGCTCTTATCAAAGGAAATAAGAGTAAGTCACCGTTGTCTTTGATGGTGTTGATCTATGTGTGCATTGACTCTAAGCTTCTACTGTGCTTTTACAAACAACCAAACAACATTGAACGTGCCATTCCATGACGTCACGGGTAGGAACAATTAGAGGGCGCCAGCGAAACATCTAAAAAATTACAAGAGAAAATTCTAAAACATTTTTAGTTGTAAATATATTTTACGAACCACATCATGTAAGCTGAACAAAAATATAAAAGACAAAGTATCTTGTTAGGGGTGGAAAACGAATAGTGAACAGATACTGGTTTGTGATCAAAGTGGCGCAGTCCAGTGGTTCCGACAATTTCAATGACCGCTTAGAGAGTGATCGCACCATTGGCTTAAGACTTAAAGGAAAAAGAACATTAGAGATCGCTCGAGCTTACTACTCCCAATACAACGACTTGCGACGCCAATAGTGTAATACTATCTACCGATTGCAAACTTAAGCTGACGATCTCCGCTCACCCAAACCGAAGAAACGCTGAAGATGGTTCTGAGGCCGAGCCGCCCGCAGTGCACCGTCAGCTTTCGGATCAGCAAATGCATCGTCGCAGAGTGCAGTAGCAACGCACACCATGAGGGACAACTTCGGAGAATTAGGTCGCTATGTTTACATCGCGACCCGCAAAATCCGAACCGAACACCGACACATGTGGTCAGCTTGCGGCTCGCCCGCTTGCCGTCTCACAAGAGCATGTTCTGTTTATAAAGCCATGGGCCCACGGGCGTGAGGGTCAGAGCTGTTGGGCGAAAAAGCGTACAAAACGTTCCATTTTTCACAGATATACCTAGATGCTAAAAGAGTCATATCGGGTGGCCAGAGCGGGTGGCTAGGGTAGGTCGAGCGGAAAATTCGCGTGATTTGTAGCTACAGCGCCATCTACCCTACGATTCTTCCCCACTCTTTTCCCGTGCACCAAAAATCTGTGACCCATGACTGCACAACTTGGCAGTTTCTGTTAAAAAAACCTGTAGTATGCCTTGATTTTAAAATACCCACCACCTCTCACCAGTGAGTGCTGGGTGTAAAGAGAGCAGACGCTTCATTTTCAATTTTTCACCGCTTTTTTTTAGACTTAGGCTAGGTAGCGCAAGCTACCAACCGTTACAAATGTTATAGTCATTAACATTTATCCATTCGTAAGGCTTTGCTTTTCCCACAATGCACCTCGCTCTTTTCTATTTCCTTTCGGAAATCCGGCCGCCATCGCTCCGGTGAGTGACATAGAATTGCTTTTAAAATCCTTAAAAATCCTTTTATTGGCATCAGATTCGGACTGGATATCCTCGGTAATAAAATAAGCGTTTGTCTGGCCCTCCTTAGCACTCGTTATTTCCGTTATAAGACCCCATTATTACTCGATAAAGCAGTAGTAGCCATAGGTGCCGTGTGTGAATATCGCATTTTCCAACATCACGTAGTGTAGGCTGTCTTTAATCGGAGCTTTTTGTTTCTTTCTCGGCTACTCCGCAGTCATAAGCCATGGCGCCCAAAAGGAACAACATGGTGCCCAATGGGCACTTCCACAAGGACTGGCAGCGCTACGTGAAGACGTGGTTCAACCAGCCCATGCGCAAAAAGCGTCGTCACACGAAGCGCATCAAGAAAGCCCGTGCCATCGCGCCCAGGCCGGTCAAGGGGTCCCTGCGGCCAGTGGTCCGCTGCCCTACCTTTAAGTACAACACGAAGCAGCGGCTCGGCAAGGGATTCAGTCTCGAGGAACTCAAGGTGAGACTTCGTGCTGATGAGATCACGTTGACAACAACGATATTAGCCTCTGTCGGATGGCTGTTCGTTGGATGACTGTTTCTCTACAGCTGAGCGCTCAATGGCAATCGATTGGAGTGTTTAATCGACGAGTACTTACTATGCCTCAAGAACGCACGATATATTTTGCAAACCAGGTTACGTCGTACCGAGGTGGGACTTCACTGAATACGTGATGTGCACGTGATGTTCCACCGCGATAGTTTACTCGTGCCAGCTGCTTTGTTTAGAAATGTGTGATCGGTTTGAAATGAACACTGCATAGACGAAAAATCCACTGATGTCACTTTGTCTGCCACGCTTTGGTTCATCTGCCACCGGTCTTCGCTCCATGCAATGCACATAAAACCACCGGCACTGCAAAATGACGTCGCACACAAACCGTCAATGGTAACTTCCGTTTCAACCCCTGCATTTTATTTTTACATACTAGAGGCAAGGTATTAGTTTTTCTAAATATGCGACGACCGCTTTCGATTGCTTGAGTTGTGAACATATAATTTGAAGGTTCCAATCATCCGTTGCTGCATTCGAGTGGCACCCTTCTGCGGATATTGCTGCGGACTCGTAGTTTCACTGAAATATGAGGTGTTTTTAATGCCCAGGCTTGCTTTCCAACCGGCTGGAAAAATTGTCTGTTCGTAATAGTTTCGAATTTTGACTAAAGCTGCATTTAGTGGCATATTTTACGCCGCATAAATTTTGGATGCGTAACTCTCTCCTCGTGAAAAATGAGACCAGAAAACTTGTCATGGTGAGCGGCAGACAATTGAGTTAAAGAGGGTTGCCCTTGCGTCGCCATCTCTCTATAAGCGCAGTGAGCGTACGACGGAGTCTGCTTGTGATTGGGTGTGTCGTCTGCTTGCGACGTCCGTCGGGAGATGGCGCCCCAAGCGCAACCCTTGCTAACCCTGACATCTGCGTGGTCGTCGTGGTTCGTGGCAAGAGTGTCATTCTCATTTTCATAGAATGGGAGCTAAAAATTTCTTAAAGGGATACTTCAACGAAATTTGAAATATTCCCGTCGTGTTCAAAAATAGGTTGGATATGATCCACAATATCCGTGAATGAAAATCACACGTTTGTATTTTGATCCAGGTGGCTGTATTTTTCGTTATAAACGGCCCACTCTGGCAAGCGCTCGGAGAAGGCCCAGCGCAATCGTGACGTAGTTCGTCTCAAGACGAGCAAAGCTACGGCGAGGCTGACGTCGAGAGGATGGCCTAGTCGTTCCAGCCACCGAAGCGGCTGTTATTGTACGAATTTTGAGTGACGGGTTAATCTTCTATAATCTTGTAGGGGGACAATAGTGACTTCTGCGACACACAAAAGGGATTCTCAGGAAGAGGGGAGTTCCTCCTTCCCCCTTCTCTCGTCGTGGCCGGAGGCGAGACGACCTCCGTCACTAGCTGTCAACGTTCCCAGGCCAGCATTACAAGCGAGGCGTTAGCGACATCCACCAGGTGCTCTTTGCTAATCGTTTAATTCGTTTTAAAATTCCTTTTCGAGACTTTTTTAACAAGATATTGGTATGTTTCATGTGATACTGCTCTTTTGAACACATATAGACCAAAGAATGAGCGCTGAAATTTCGTTGTAGTATCCCTTTAAAGGGGTCCTGCAATGGCTTTTTTACTAATTTTTAATTTGCACCAAACCTGAGCGCACTGAACGTAGTAACTTAATGACACATTTCTTTTCTCGAATTTCGATTTATTTTAGAAGTTATAGGCAAATTAAAATTACAAAAACAAGCAAAAAAACAACCTCCTTCATGACGTCCTTGGTTGCTTGAGTGGCCGTGAACTAGACGAGGGGTGGTGAGCTGAGCGAGCGCTCACGGCTGCCGTACTCCCTGTCGACGGCGCGAGAGGGCGCCACTAAAGCGTGTTCTGGATAGGCTGTATGTAGCGGGCAGCTAGAGCGGCTCTCGTTGCATTTGCTGCGCGATTAAACACAAATTCGGCATGAGACTTCATTGTCCACAAACGACAGCAAACACGGGGTAAAGATCAGTTCAGAATGGGAGCCACTTCGCGCTGCCATACCGCGAAACGGCCAAACCGCAAGACAAAGCTGCTCACCGAAGGCCTTGGGAACGCTCAGAGCCGGCCGGGTCCTTCGGTCCCCACGGCCGCAGCGCCGCCGCGTACATCCGGGACCTTTCCGTGTCGGCGCCTGATCCCACTACTCCTTTCTAGTAGGCGCCGCCTTTTCCACCGATTGGTGGCGGGTATGCCGACGGATCATTTCTTGTTTCCGTACTTTATAAACTGCAATTGTTTCTTTTCTGATCTCAAATACTGAACAAAAACTACTTTTATAAATAATTGAAACGGTTCGCGCCACTTATATTTTGTATTTCGACTAAAAAGAAGCTTTTAGCGGCTCCGACCAGTAGTAAGCCCAGGACCTAAGACGTCACATTACGCGCGCTTTCGGTACCGCGGGTCGCCCCCGTCGGTGGAGGAGGTTTCCGCGTCGTCCGGTTAAAATATGACGCACTGATATTTAGTGACTCTCTCCGTGCCCGCGGGCTTGCCCGAACCCCAAGAGACGTGGAAACCGTAAAAAAGGTAGATGCTTAATTATGATTGCAGGGCCCCTTTAAGGTAACAAATCTACATTCAAGATACACCTTCAATGAAAATTTAAGATGGCTTGGTACATGCAGACCCAAATTTCTGCAGCCAATTTTACGATACACCGATTGTAGAGACTGCTGTGCAGATTCGCACCAACTCGCCGAAATGAAACTGCTCGGCTCGCCGCCAATTTAAAAAATATACTCCTCAAATTATTTTTTTTTGATCTTGAAATTAGGAGGTTAAAATTTTTACAATAAGTACATATTGAGCTCCTCTTGTCATATATGTAGCAAGTTTTCTGATATATGCCTTGGTGATGAATCTGTGCTGTATAAAGGCACATAAAATGCCTTTTATGCACCATTTTTCTTTCAAATTTACTGTGAGAGAGCATTCTAAATTAGCCTGGTTGCTTAGTCGTGAACAATGAAGTGTGCAAATCCACCTGGAAAAAAAAAAGTATGCCTCGAGAGAAAATAAGAATTGTGAACTATTAAATTATCACTTTTTATGTATCACTAAATTCTCACTCAAACCATATGAAACTTGGTGGTAATATAGTTCCAAAAGTCAGAGTCTGGACCACCAAACTAAAATTCCCCCGCTGCATAGGTTGCACCCTCGCGGTCCTTACGGCTGGAGTCCTGAATGCGGGCACGCTTTGCCTTGTCGCGACGGTGGAACCTAGCCTCAGCAGTCAGCTTGTCGGTCATCTTCCTGATCCTCCCTCGTCACACTCACACATGTCGTTCAATCTGATCAGCTGCTTCGAAGGAAGAACTCCCAACTCTTCCAGCACAAGCGAGACCCTTGCACTTGTCTATGACCTCCAGAGCAACGAGTTCGCGCATCCCACACGTCCCGCACGTTGCACCGCTCACGAGTTCCAGCTTCTCAAATAACAGAGCTTGCGCCGCTTTCACTCCTCGCTGTCTCCTCATTTCAGAACGCTGTTAGCTTCTTTTCCAATGCGCTCACAAAGTTTGCAGCATTGACGATGAAAACAGATGCGCTTGACTGACTGGCAGTTCTGTTGCTCGAAGGTGCATTGTTGGGCGCGTCGCCATTCTGCTCGCGCAACATTCCCCTTTGTACAGCTGCATAGTCCGGCTCTTGAGACGACAAAGGTTACGCTTCTTCTCGCCATTCATCGTGGGAACTCTCAAAAGGACAGTAAACTTGGTTTTCGTTTTTGAGAAGATAGTGATGCGGTGCAATGCAAAACGATGCGCGAGCTTCACTGCACGTCACGTCCTGGCGGCGGCCTATGGTGGTCGCATATTCGCGTCACGTGCCACTTGAAGTGTCAAAGATATGCAAAAAAATATTTAAAAATTTTTTTTTTTTTGCGAGTGCGAAATTATGAGGAGTCAGCGGAAAGATTAAAGCTTGCTTTTATCGGAGCAACGAAAATGGCGGGAGACGCCGAACTGCCGAGGGATCCGAACTCAAAAACGGCCAAAACGTGCAATGTTCTGAGCCGCGGAACAGCGTTCAAACACATATTCTTATAACTTTTAGGGTGAATTTATGGACAATTCGTTTTGTATATGAGTCTAGAAGGTACAAACATATACCACAAAAAGTCAAAATTTTCGAGAAAAAAAGTTTTTCCTTGATTTGCATCTCTCCTTAACGGCGGCACGGCTCTTTACAGGCGGCAGGCATCCAGAAGCGCGTGGCCCGGACCATCGGCATCTCGGTGGACTACCGGCGGCGCAACAAGAGCGTGGAGAGCCTGCAGCACAACGTGCAGCGGCTTAAGGAGTACAAGTCCAAGCTCATCCTGTTCCCACGCAAGGCCGCCAAGCCCGCCAAGGCGGACGCCTCCGTGAGTTTTGTTCGCTCCGCTCCAGCGTAACTTGAATTTCTTTGCACACATTTTACAGTATTTAGATCATAAAATGAGTGGTGGGAACTATGTCAATAACTTATAGTACGTTTTGTGAGTAGCATATTAGGCTGCATTTCTGCAGTATCAAAATTGGATTACCATGAAGCGAGTTGTAGTCTTGTCCTGTTTGTAGCCCCTGTGGCCCTTCGAACGAGACAAAATTTTGCATTACATTGCAACCAAATAGTGTATACCAAGAATTGTTGTAGTGACTGTTGCAGTTAAATGTTTTTGTGTGTTTTATTTGACATTTATTTTACAAGTAGTTCATGCAGAACTTCAGATATCTAATATCTGAAGTTCTGTCGTAGACACTGCAAATGTCAAGCGTTATATGTACAGTCGCCGCGGAGTTAATAGCTCCACGCGAGCGCGCGTCTTTCCGAGGGGCGTTTGACTGGTGGCTTGCGATAGAACTAGAGGTGACGTCAGGGCGAGTCCATGCAGAGTGGTTGGGGGAAGCCGTCTTAATTCAAGAGAATCGTTGTCATCATTCGCCTGCGGGAGTGCGTAGTTCGAATGAAAATGGGAGATGATTCCGCAAAGTCATCGTCCATTTTCATTCGAGCTACGCTCACCCCCCGCAGATGATAACAGCGGTTCCCTTGAATCGAGACGGCTTCCTCCGTCCTCTCCGCATAGACTGGCCCTGACGTCATCTCTAGTTCTATCGCAACCCACCAGTCAAGCGTTCTCGGAAAAAGACGCGCGCTCGCGTGGAGCTATTAACTCCCGCGGCGACTGTACAAACATTAGGCCCCCTCTCCACAGTTTTTATAGACCTCCATGGGTAGTCTCGTGTTCAAAATTATGTCCGGAAACCATTTCGATTACCGTGTCTGACCTGATAGTATAGTTTCACCAAGTTTCCGTAATAGTTGGGAAAATATTCTCAAAGACACAAACCAAACGCCGGATTACAAGTGTGGTAGTTTTGGTAACCAGGGCCACAACATGCACACTTGAATGTACTGTACGTGGTTTTTCAGGCCCGCTTCAAACTGGGCAATTTTCCCAGCAATTTCGGTGTTGCTGGCGAGTTGTTCTCTAGCTTTCTCTAGATCCTCGTGCTTCAACACGAATTGGTAGGATGGAGTCCGGCTCAAAACAGGCGAGCAACTCTGACAACTGGAGACATTTGACGTGGCAGCGGCCAAGTAAATTGTTTCAGAAACTTGAGTTAGTACTTTTAGTGAGAGAAAATTAAAATTTAATTATGATGGCAAATCGTAACAATTTGGTTGCTGCACGTGAACACAGACGGTCTGTGCTGCTGGGTGAAATTGCCCTGTCTGAAGCGGGCCCCACAGTTTTAGGAAAAGTCTGCGTTCTAACGGCTGTCGCTTCACGATGTTTGGATAAATGAATGCAGTTTAACCCTTTGAATTCGGTGGCTGCTTGCGCCCCCTATGTAGTGTGTCTAACCCCATGGACGTCGTGTGCTGCAGGAGGAGGAGCAGAAGTTGGCCACGCAGCTGAAGGGAGTGGTGATGCCCCTGCGCAAGGTGCGGCACTTCGAGAAGCCCCGAGTGCCCACGGAGGACGAGAAGAAGTACGAGGCCTATGTGCACCTGCGCCAGGCCAAGGCCAAGGCACGCCTCTGGGGCCTGCGGGCCAAGAAGGCCAAGGAGGCCGCAGAGAGCCTCGAGGCACAGGCCCCCAAGAAGGCCTGAGCCCACCAATAAAAGAGTCCAGAGAGAGTGTACACATGTCAGCGATGGCGTCGTCTGCTTCCTTCGCTCTTTCTCCTGTTGCTGGTTGAAAGGAGCAGGAAAAGTTGCAACACGAATCACTAGGATTGCCACGATTGGAGGAACCTCCAATCGTGGCAAGCAGAGCTTTGTGGCAGGGCTTGCCCTGCTGGAGGTACTTCAGTTCTCCCGCTTACCAAAGCAATCTTCTCGGCTTCCACGACACTTTGGCGTGTCGCGAGCTTCAAGAGTGCACGCGCGAGCAAAGCACGGTAGAAGGCAAACGAGCGCATGCTGGAGGCCAATATCCAGGCAAAATGTGCTGAGTTGCCAGGCTGTGGCCACATTGGTGGTGTCTGTGCTTTCTTGGAATGCGTTTTACAACCCGGTGGGCAAAGGTGGCAATGCACAGAAGGTGATTATTAGAATGATATATAGATTCGTGGACTGTTCTCTAGTTACCCAAAATCCCAAGCTTCATTTTGTAATTTGTGAAACTACAAATGACGGCCTTGTGGAATCAAATAGACTGCTTTCACAAGTGGCAGCAAAACTGCATGCACTCGGGGATTTAATTGGCTGCCAGAGTCTTGCCTCTGGCTTAGATCAACTTCTCAACATGCGAAGCATTTGTCTGCCCTTTTACAGAGGTACCTCGTAGACATCCCCAGTGCAGCATATTTCGGCCTGTGCAGTAGCCTGAATGGCCAATCAAAATCTGAACTCTGTGCTGACTGGTACCCAGAATGCATCGTGTGGTGGTTACTGCCCCGCTAGGGTTGCTTCGATTTTGGAAAAGGTTTTTTGTGGCAAAGAGCTACCGGAGCCTGGTTCCCCTTCCAGCTAGCTGTTTGGAGCATCCATGTAAATGTTATACACTTTTTGGTATTTGTTATCTTCTGGCATCAAAATGGCTGACGTCTGCCAATCTTGAGATATATCGACAGGGTGGATATAGTATTTGAATGGGTTGAATGGCATAGAGTGCACTCGGAAACATTAGGTAGCTCCAACCTCGTTGGGTAGCTCTAATGTTTGTTGGTAACTTGTTGATTGACATACTTGTATGGATGTTTTTGCAGCTGGAAGAGAGCGTAGAGGAAAGGGTGTCCATACTTTGTCATTGCCTCTCCCCTCTACTCAACGTTACTTTGCCTCTACTGCAATAAGATGATCTGGTGCAAGTTATATCAGAACGTTTCCTTGGGCGCTGACAGCTGACGTCAGTCTGGGTTACATTACAAAAATTATTTCAAAAGGTAGAATGCCTGATTTGGTGTTTTTATGACCGAGAGCAAGGCTGCAAAAACTGCTAATAACTTGCACACGTAGCAAATCGTGATAATGTGTATATCAGTCCGGAATATAAAATCAGCTAATGTAAGTTATCATGTTATTACTCTTCCGGGTGGCATAAAACAAGATAATGATACTATACTTATAAATGCGATATAAACGTTCTCAAATTAACATAGGCGGCGCAAGCCCACAGAATTCAAAATATTAAATTTACCTTGCCTTGCTTGGTCTATCCATATGACTACCGTTTTCCCGCGAAAACCTGACGTGCGTCGCGTGTGTTGTGTCGGTACGTTCCTCTGTTAGCGCGCTGCACGAATGCCGTGAAGCGGAGTTTGAGCCCAACGTTCACGAAAAGCGGTCAGAATGAGTCGACGTGAAGAGGACACCTTTAAGATCCTCGTCGCCTCGGACCTTCACCTGGGCTACGAGGCCAAGGACGCGCTGCGCAGTGAGTCAGACTGACGTACTAAAACAGTGCGCGACACTGCTATCGCAAACACGATATGAATGCTTTTTTTTTTTCGACGCTGGGGATATTAGGTTTCCGCCCACCAGCTGTCTTTCTTTTCAGAGCATGTACTGGTACGATCTCAAATGCAGTTAGCGGGAACACGGGAGCGCCTGGCATCGTGTACTATCAGAGCACTCTGACGACCCGCGCTCAACTGCAGCGCCTCCGCAACGCTAGAGTGTACTAGAATGTATGAGTGAGACGAGCTACAGGCTCCTTCTCATGCTTTCGGTTGCACCTCAAAATGTGGAAAGCAATCAGGCGGAACCAAGCTCACTTTGATCGCAGCGCCACCTTCACTGCGATCAAGCAACAACACAGGTCAAAGCACCACGACTTGACGACGCCACGACGTTACGCGACGCCAAGATGCTGTCGTGACTCGTAAGGCCGTCGTGACATCGCATCGCGTCGAGGACGACGCCGTTTGGCGTACATCAAGTCGCTGTTGTAACGCCGGTCATGACATCGCGCGCCACGCCGAGGACGACGTGGACATGGTCGTCGATGCCGACATTGACGCCCCACACAACGTCAAACATCACTATGACGTCATGTTAACGCCGTCCTCGTCAACGTCCACGACGAAGCCTTTACGGCGTGTAACGTCATGCCGCCTTTCGCCAGCATCAATGTTGACGCAGCAGTCACGCACGAAGCCTTGACGCCGGTGTAACGCCGTCGACGGTGACGTCAACGCCGTGAAGCTGTCAGGACGTCTTCGTGACGTCGAGCTGCGTCATGTCGACAACGACGTCAACGAACTGACACCAAGCGTCCCATGACGTTGCATTGACAAGGACGCCGTCATCTTGACGTCCCGTAACGTTGTCGTCGTCGTCATCAACGTCAACATCGTCGTCGTTGTCAACGCAATATGACGTCAGAACGCAGTCTTGATGTCGTGTAACGCCCGTTGTGAATATCGATGACGACATTGACGCCAAGGCGTCGTCCTGATGTCGCATGGCATTGTGACGGCAAGTCAGGTCGCGGTGACTTTATGTACGTGACGCGTGACGTCTAGGTTGTAAAAAATATAGTCCGGCGTTCTATCGTTTCTATGACCTTGACCAGTGTGCCGGCCAAGCTTGGTGTTGGAACGAAACGCAATGTTCATAAAAGCGGCTAATCCGAAGTGGCTTGGATTAGCCGCTTTTTCCACATGCAGAGGTACCAAAATGGCACTCCGGTGGCCCCACTGGTCCTTTCTAGTACACTGTAGCAATGCTGCAGTTACGCGCCTGGCCGGTAGAGCAGGTAGAGTGCTCTGATGGTACACGATTCCACGCGCTCCCATGTTCCCGCTAACTGCGATGATTCTGGACTTTTCACAATTCCAGGTGTATCCATTCTCTCAAATGACCTGAATACCACACCTCGTCGATCTTGTGCATATTCATCGCAGCAATATTTTCAATAAACACAGCTTTTTTTTCCCTTCTTTTTCTAGTACTGTAGCACACCTCAGGCAAAAAAAAGATCACGATCGCAATGACTAACCTTTCTCTATTAAATTTACGTAAGGCTTTGTTTATCATAGATGCCTATGTTCTGTCGGGGAGGGGTAGGTTTGCTAGTGAGCCGCAAGCCGCACGAGGCTCCCGATCTGCGTTTACGCCATCCCTGCTCTGGAGCGTGTTGTCTCAAAGGACACTTTCTCTTCAGCTCAAAAGTATGGCTCCTTGTAACTTCTCCTTTGCTCTCATTTATAGCAAAACGGAGTTTGTATGCCTCACAAACTAGTGAGTTTGACGGCACCTATCAAAACCTTGCTTAAAGGGCCCTGCAACTACTTTTTGACTGGTTTTTAATTTTCACCGTACCTGAGCGCACTAAACATAGTAACTTGGTGAAATTGATCGTTTCTAGGATTTCGCTTTATTTTAAAAGTTATAGGCACATTAAAATGACAAAAACAGGCCAAAAATAACCTCCTTCGGGATGTTTTTGGTCCTGGCTTGGGTGGCTGTGAACTAGAGAAGGGGTAGTGAGCTCAGCGAGCGCTCATGGCTGCTGCACTTCGTGTCGTCGGCTCGAGAGGGTGCCACTAAAGCATGTGCCAGATAGGCTGGATGAAGTGGGTGTGTTTAATTGCTTTCATTAATTGAAGTTAATTAACAAAATTTAGTCAGTCATTCGACTTATTGTGACGATCAGTTGCCTAAATTAAGTCCCTGTGGCCATATAACTAGGGTGTGTATTTTCCGGTTTTAACCGAAAAACACCGATAAACATCCGTCGGTGACGAAAATACAAAATCGGTTAAAACCGAAAAACACCGGTGGTTGGATATTTTCGCCCTGGTTAAAACCGAAAAACACCGGTCGTTGCATGTTTTCGACCTAGCGAAACCCTTTCCCCGTAGAGGTTCGTCAAACGTGTTATCTCGTGGATCCTGCATTCTTCCAGTGTCTATACATGGCTTGCACGTGGCGTCAGTCCGCCCTCCTTTCTGGGGGTCAAAAGCGTCTAGTTGACGCAGTGGAAGCTAAGCTCTCACACGCCTTTCCCCCATTGTGTCTCCCGTGGCCCCCTTTTGTGGAAAAATTAACGCAGTGGAGGGTACGCTCTCACGTGCCCTTTCCCCATTGTGCCTGGCTAAGTGATGTCGGTGCAAGCCATGTATTCGGAGGTTGCTGTGGTTCCTGGAAGACACTGCCAACATCCGTGTCGTACAGGGCTACTGACCTTTGAGAACTGAGATGCGTTTATTCTTATCTGTTTAGTTTCCATGGGCTTTTGGGGAAACGAAAAAAGGGTTTTGTTGGCGTGGGGGTGTTTCGCTGTATATAAAAGGACCGTTCTGTAAAATAATTTGCAGACGTGTTTGAGAAGGCGCGTCCGTCCCGCGTCTGTGGGTTTTCTCAACGTGAGACTTGCTTCCCTTCGTCGAACACTTCAAGTATCGTCGTCACGCGGAGTAGAAGGCCACCAGGATGGGACTCAAGCGGAAAGCTCCGGATGACTACGCTACAGATTTCATGGATGAATCGTCGTTCTTGTTCCGCGTGCAAGTTGTTAATCCGTGCATAAAAGTGGAGCTGCCAGAGGGATTTGTGACCTATGAAAGTATCTATCGGCTGGTCCTCCGAGACGAGCGCAAGCTGAGTGATCTAGAATCAGAGTTTCTTTGTTACCGCCAGTATGCTGTGACTATAGCACAGTTGATCCAGTGTTATTTTGGAAACTTCATTTACCTGACTGGCCACTACTGTCCCAAGCCTCGCTGGACATTTTGGGATTTCCTGTGTGCGTTCAGATCGTCAAAATTGGGATTTCCTGGAGAGTGCGTTTTCAAAATTGCGGGTTGTGAACCGCAAGGAACGTGCTGCCATGACGGATGCAAGCCTCTCAAAGTATGCTTGCATCTACTATAATAACCAAGTGTGAAAAATAGATGCTTCCTCGAGAAGAAGTGTATGAAATATGTGAATAAAACTGGAACTCACTGTCTGTGATCAATCCCATTTGTTTTCCACCGATAATTACCGATTTTAGCCTCATCGTGAGACGTTCCATCGAAATACACCGGTGTCTCGAAAATAAATAAACACCGAAAAACATCCGCCGATTTTTCTCACAAATGAACACTGGAAAGTATACACCCTACATATAACTTACCTGCAGACCAGATTAGTGTAGCTTTCAAAAGCTTTTTTAAAAATAAAAAATCTGTAGATTCATACTGTGTCGTCATATGTCGTCTCGTGTGTACAGTCACGTCTCTTAATACGAATGCCCTGGTGTGTGCACAAAATTTTCAGGGACGAACCGGGTGAATACATGCATTTTTGCCTCATTATCGTGGACAACTTGAATTATGGAAGTTTTTCGAGGCGAACGGAGGTGCCCATCTTTTTGGGGCACGGATGTACCTCCTTTTGTCCTTCACGGACCACATTACTTCTCCTCTGCTGCAGAAAATGACTCCATCAACACCTTCAAGGAGATCCTCGAGATCGCCGTGAAGCACGAGGTCGACTTCATTTTACTCGGCGGTGACATGTTCCATGAGAACAAGCCGCCGCGCTGGGTGGAGCACGAGACGCTGAAGCTGCTGCGCCAGCACTGCCTTGGCGACAAGCCCGTCCGCTTCGAGATGCTCAGCGACCAGTCGGAGAACTTCGGCTTCTGCGCCTTCCCCAACGTCAACTACGAGGACGCCAACCTGAACGTCTCGTACCCGGTGTTCACGGTGCACGGGAACCACGACGACCCGACGGGCTCGGAGAACCTGAGTGTGGTGGACGTGCTCGCCACGTCGGGCCTCGTCAACTACTTCGGGAAGGTGACCAACATGACGGACGTGCGCCTGTCGCCACTCCTGCTGCGCAAGGGGCGCACACTCCTCGCCCTCTACGGGCTCGGCTGGATCCGGGACGAGCGGCTGCACAGGTGTGTGCGACTTCGGCTCTTCTTAAAGTTATGCCTCGATGCGAGAACCCCGCCTGTAACGCATCTCCGGCTGGTGTGTCTGCCGTGTCCTAAAACTGGTCTTTCAATTTACGTCGGATGACGTCTTAGAACTGTCGCATCTTCGCCGGCCACGATCCTGGCGGTGTCGCAGCGGCGGTGGTGTATGTGGCAGACGGTCTGCGGAAGCTTCGGCAGCCGGGATTTGGAACGCCGTGACGACGACGACACGCACATTTGCTCGCGATTTTCGTCGGCATTGCTATAACCAACCACCGGGATCACAATATCCGACAGTACGACACCGGCTTTTGCGACGCCATTTGTTGCCACTTGGGGACACCACTTTTGATGCTTGGGCAGAATGGGGTGCTAGACACGTGAGTCGGAGACACGTTCCGGGCGCCGTAACATTGTCCTATACGTCTCCAGTCGACCTCAAAACGCATCTTATTTCCGGCGGGTGTGTGGCTCGCAGGCTGTTCCGCGACGGCAAGGTGAAGATGCTGCGTCCCCGCGAGCAGACAGAGGACTGGTTCAACCTTATGGTGCTGCACCAGAACCGGGCCAAGCACGGGGCCACCGACTACATCCCGGAGACCTTCCTGGATGACTTCCTCGACCTCGTCGTCTGGGGCCACGAGCACGAGTGCCGCATCGAGCCAGAGTGGAACGGGAGGTACGCCGTCCGTGTGGTCACCGACCTCGATGCGCATTGATGCTGTATCGGTCAGAGCAGTTTATGTTGAGGCTATGGCCTACTGGCAGAAGCTGCAGCCTACTATACTTCGTTTCACCGTAACTTGGCAAAGAGCAAATGCTGCGGTCCTCTGAAACCAATAAGAGCGACGGAGACGAAGCGCGTGGCAGTCCTTACCGAAGGTACTATGTTAATCGCAGTTAGCGGAAACACGGGAGTGCGTGACATCGGGTACTGTCGGTGTGCTCTAACGGCCGGGCGTGCAACGGCAGCGTTGCGGATGGGCTGCAGTTGAGCGCCAAGTCGTTGGAGTGCTCCAACGGTACCTGACGACACGCGCTCTCATGTTTCCACTAACTGTGATAAAAAGTACAGGGGCAAGAGTGTAACAGTTGGAGATGAGGGAAAGGAAAAGCTCCGCTCTTACCCATACCCTCTTTTGTGTGTTCTAGACGTCGTCTTTGTCCCCCTAGAGAATTAGCCTTTCATTCAGAATTCCTACAAACGTGGCTTTCCTCTCTCCAGCCTATGACTTTGACAGCACTGTGCGCAACCAATGAGAGAGAGTGTGGCCACCTGTCTCCCTCCGACGCGCCGATTGGCTTGCTGGGACCGTAGCCTTTGCCGTTTGCCAAGTTGTTGCAAGATGAAGTGCAGAACAAGCTAGCTTTGTGATAATACATCGTGCCATACTTTATATCTTCTAGAGATGGTCAGGGTTTGTTATGTGGCAGCAACACAACATGGCAGAGGGAACGTGGACACCATTTCCTGGGTGCCAGGCTCCCAGCTGTGGTTGCTAGATTGTTGGCATCTCCAAAAGCTTGCCGATCTCTCCTATTACGTGCCTTTGTGCAACCGCTGGCACAAGGTACGCTTTAAAGACGCCCAAATCGTCTTGAGCTCATCCCTCCGAAGTCACGAGTTCTAATCCCATTCCTGCCGCTTTCACGACCGCTGCCGCCTTTAAGATGTGCAGGCACTTTGCCAGTTTGCAGTCTTGTAATTCAAAGACCCCAGGTTAGCGGTGGAGTGCGTTTACCAAACTTCCTTTCTGCAGTGGAGGGCCCTACTGTCGGGCCCTGTGCAAAATTCGACTTAGCAGATTAGCAGCACTTCGTGAAATTGGCGGCTGTACCGTACTAGCCAAATGTCACTTCTGCACTAAAACATCAGACTTCGAGACATTGCATATCATCAGATGTCGGGGAAACATCAGACATGAGAATCGGCTATTATACAACCAATCTGGCATTGACTTTCTTTTGGTGCAATGATGGGGATGTTGTGCTAAACAACTGCCAAAACGAGTGTGTTAAATTGCGAAATAACGAGATTAAGATAGAGTATTCCTTTCCCTGTAGCACAAAATGCAAGGGTATCGGGCTCACGCTGACCTGGAACAGGTTCCTTATTGCATGCTCCACAGGATAAAACAGTTGGGTGGCACGTTGCAGGTTCCACGTGACTCAGCCCGGCAGCTCGGTGGCCACCTCTCTCTGTCCCGGAGAGGCCGTGCCCAAGCACGTCGGCATCCTGGAGATACACTTCGACGGCAAGAAACGGCACAAGATGACCAAGGTATGGCGACCCTAGCTTTCTTTCGTTGGAGGAGTAGGGGCATCAGATATCTGGGTTACATTTGTCTTGCTCTGAACAGTGCTCAGCATTGGAAGTTGAACTCACAACCAGCTAAAAATAAAAATATAGCCAATCCCTCAAAGTCGCGGCTAGAAACGAACTGACAACTCGCCCTCATGGTTGCCCCCACCTTCAGGGTCTCACTCCTGTTCAGGCTCAAGAGTCGCGCTTTCCCAGAGGTAACACAATGTATCGTGTTGCACGGGGGAACCTGCTACGCGCCTAATGCCTCGATGACTTGCATAGCGTGTCTGAGACAAAGCCCTGCAAGAGTTAGCGCTGCAGTTCTGCATGCACCCCCTCCCCCGACTTATTTCGCACCTCCCACTTTCCTCCGAAGCAGGCATCTGTACTCTTCCCCCACGTCTCCTACATGCTCTCCTGTTGTATGTGCATGGGGGATTGCTGTCTCGCGATGACATTTCAAACTCGCTTTTCCCACGTGTGCGCTGTCGGATTCACAATTGAAGATGCCCCGGTATGAACCCGGGCACTCGCATGCTTTCTCTGCTTCTTCCTTACACCTATAAACTTTGGCGCTATGCTTCGAGTCACAGGAAGTGCGTTACGGGCAACTGCCAGTAGCCAGCGGTATAACAGATTCTCCGTTACGAACTCAGATGAACCTTTAGGTGGCAGCCGTTTTCCAAACGTCCTTTGTCTCTGACCGCAGGTTCCCCTGCTGACGGTGCGGCCGTTCTACATCAAGGACATCTCGCTGTATGACCTCACGGACACATCCTCTCGGAGGGTGATCACGGACCTGCTCAAGGCTGAGCTCGACTTTTGCGCGGCACAGGTGGAGGAGTTTCTCGAGAAGTGCGCCTACGAGCGCTCCGGTGCGTTGCAGTCGTTTCTTCTTGCAAACGCATCATTCTCTCGAAAAACGTGCTTGTCCGTATACTGCACTCTACGAAATCTGGAACATCTTTTTTCCTGCAAAGCACTGGCGAAAGCCAATCATTGCAGTCTACGGAGTTGTGCGACAAACGACGAGGCTCATGTTTAGACCTAAAAGTAAAATAGTCCGCACTGTGGCAACGACTTGACACTTCACCGTGCTCACTGCAGATTGTGATTTCTTCGCACGGGTGTTATACCATACAGTGGGCTCCCATTAAACCAAACTAGAGGAGGCCACGAATTTTGTATGAGTTGTCAGAAGTTTGAATTATGATGCAAGATAAAATCGTGATGTGTTATATGGATGGCTACATTACAAAGCAGGTAACTGACAATTTTCTCTACATGGGCCCACTTATCGTAAGTAGGTGCCGCACATGAAACCTCGGTACAATGTGCAAGTTTATTCATCCCTCAAAAACGTTGTCCATTGTGGACCGTTTCAACAGCATATGACACCCCAAAAACAAATTTAAGTTTGTTCATCCAGTAAAAAAGTTGTGTGGATCTTAGTTCCGTCGAGCGTAGCTCTACCGAGCACCGGTGCACTGCAGAAAAGTAACGCTCACGGAAGCGAGCTGTGCAGTGCATTGGTGCTCGGTAAGAAGCACGCTCAACGGGGGTCGTGAGAACAAAAAGTATGAATTGCACGAAAACACCCCTAGAATTCGGCGCCTTATGACAACTTCAAAAGCATAGCGGAACAATCAAAATGTCTTTGAATTAACCAGTACCAAATATTAGTTTGAATTATAGCGTGCCTTCTGTGTGCCTCATGGAAAAAACTGGCCGTCATCATTGCTGTTTCTTAACAATAGATTTCCTCAGTGGGTGCAGCGTTTATTCAATGTACTTTTATGTAATAGACCCTTTTCAAAAGTCAGAGTCACCTTGTGGCAGTCCCAAGAGCCTCAATATTGCCGCTCTAATGGCGGTGATAGGAGATCGTGCTCTGCTAAATCAAGCACCCTCGATTTCGTGAGTCGAAGGTGACGTAAAAGAACCAACACCTTTTGCCCTTTCTGCTCTATGCTATTCGCAGACGTCCGCATTTTCTGGTGTCGAGATGCCGTGTAGTGCCGCCATTAGAGCGTCGGTTTGGTCTCTGTACAGGGTGGGTAGACTGGACTTTCGGGAAGGGTCTATTCTTCAAAGGATTAATCTATAAACTTGAAACCTTGCACGTAGAATTTCAGAGCTACGAATGTGACCTGCGAATTTCATATAAATGAGTCTAATTGTTAACATGCTTGCTTCCTCGCAGACGATCCGCGGCAACCCACAGAACCGCTGATCCGCCTCCGCGTAGAACACGGCGATGACCACGAGACGTTCAGCAGCAACCTCCTGGCGCGCATGTTCCAGGACCGCGTTGCCAACCCGCGCGACATTGTGCTCTTCACCAAGCGACGCACGGAACACACTTCCGCCGGTGTCGACGTAGACCACTTCCGCGAGATTGCGCACGACGACGCGCTGGCGACGTCGCGTGTCGAAGACCTCGTCCGCGAGTACTTCGAGACGGTCGAAGAGTCGCGGCGGATGATTGTCCTCACCGACGTCGGCATGCAGCAGGCGGTGAACCTGTTCGTCGAGAAGGACTGCACAGACGCCATTGCGGAAGCGGTAAAGATACAGGAGGTGCGCGCCACGGACCGCCTCGGCGGCGCTGGGCGACGAGCTGACGGAGGATAAGCTTGGAGGAGGCGCTGTTCAGGCTCAAGGACCAGTTTGCAGGCCGCGCCGAGGCAGAGGCGGCGGAAATCCGGCGCAGGATCGAGGCGGGGGTGGTGAGCCAACGGGGGCGCGCGTCGAGCGCTGCGGGCAACAGCAGCGAGGACGAGATCGACGAGGATATGGACGACTCGCGGGAGCAGACAACGGTGCGGAAAGCGACGCGTGGACGAGGGGCTGCGGCGGGGAGGAGGGAAGGGGCGCAAGGGGAGCGACACCTTCGACGCGTGCCCGTGGAAGGCAGAAGAAGGGTCTGAATCTTTGAGGGAGGATTTACGGATCTGGATCCACTTTGCATCTTGGCGGGCGCCACGTGGTGCACGTCGTGCCCTCGCGATAGCATCTCGGCCAGTTTGAGCGAGCAAAGCGCGTTTGGTTTTGTCGCTACGTCGATGGTTAAAGACATTGTTGAACGCAGTCTCACCAAGCTAGAGTCCCGTGTTACTTTCAAGACTGCACATTTTGTTACAACTTTTATATAATTTTATGCCTAATAAAATTTCCATTCCACCCAGGTGACCAGCCAGTTTTTTATCTCTGCAATTATGCGCACACCACCACCGGTCCAAAAGCTTTGTAGACTTCCAGTTTATACTCTGGGACGAAGCTTTCTGTGGCATTTCAGGATTGAAGACGGTGCACGCATAGCTTGGATCGGTGTCAAGCTACGGGCACATCGGTACCGAAGTCATTTAGCTGCGAGGCTCTTGGTTCAAAAAAGTATTTGTATAGCAGTTCTTTGTGCACTAAATGTCGCCAACCTTCAAGTGAAGTGGCTAGAGGCCACAAAAATCTTCCAAGAAATTAAATACAAGTCTCAAGGGCAAGACTTTTCAAGGTTTTTAAGAACCGCATACGAGCATTAGTGATTTACGAGTCGACAAAAAGGAGTCAGTTTCTGCCAAAGCTAAACTGCGAAACGGTTCCATAAAGACTAGTTAATATAAATCGTTCAGCCTTCCCACTCTCATGAAGGAGGAAGAGCAGCGGAGCTGTACTCGATACACTGCTGCAACGCGCATGCGCCCGATTCTTCTCGTCCGACACGCCGCTGATCGTGGATACGTCTCCGGCGAACCAGAGTCAGTCGCACGTGACGCCAAACGGGTTCTCCACGAACTCCTCCGGAACCTCGCCGTCGCACCCGAGAACTGTTCAGCCGGCGTGGAGTGCAGTCGTCGCCGGGCCGCCGGGCCTCGCGCTTGCACTTGGCCTCCGTGGCGCGATCGTCGTCCGTGGCGTTGGCCCGCCAGCACCCTTTACATCGCTGGTTCTGTTCTGGGCGGTGGCTTTCCAGGCGAGCGAAGTGCTCTTTGGCAAGGGAATCTGAAGCGCTGGTCGCAGTGGAAGTCGAGGCGACAGCAACTTTGCGGCAGGGGGTATCCACACGAGGGAGAAATCCCGGTATTTCTCCCCGGCACGCGCATCCACGACGAACGTCAGCCTTGCGATGTGCAAAAGCCCGCGTTTCACGTCGCCGCTCCTTCCGCAGCCTGCCTCCTTTCCCCAAAGGAGCGCGCGCCGTTCCATCGCGAGTCCAAACCGAAACTGATAGAGAGCGTAGGAAACAGCGCGCAAAAACAGACGAGGACGAAGAAACAAACAGGACGAGCGCTGCGCTCGTTACTTGTGCTCCTTCTTCGTCGTCGTCCATTTTTGCGGCGTTTCCTACGACGAATTCCCAACAACGCGCCCAACTATCAATTCTTCTACGATAGCTGGAAAGGTTGCCGCCATTTACGAGCGACGGCGGAAACCATACTGGTTGTGTGCTTGCAGTCGCTTATAGATGGCAGTAGCCGTCCAGAGTAGGTTTGTGTGAGCATGCCGGACACGATCACTGGGGAACTAGCCCTTAACAGCTCTCGCTGTAAAAAGGCTTAGCAGAGACAATATACAATGTATTTTGAGATAACCTCGATGCATTGGAGTCCCAGGTCCATCATATACACCCTAAGTGCAATGCCGAAATGGAGGAAACAAGTTGTAGTAAAACATCTTCTGAAAGACCGACACTAGCAGCTGTCTTGAGACAGGATTTATCCTTGGAGGGAACAAGTCGTTAACAACAATCCCAAACTATAGGAAAAACATTACACGCAATATTACAAAAAAAAGAAAAAAAGAAACAAGGCTATTTTTGTTTTTTGAAGGAAATATTGAGCCAAGGTTATTCAGACCCACCCTTGAAAATCTCTACTAAATAAGCCGGTTCAGCGGTTTGCGAATGAACCTAGAAAACGGCAAAACTTCACCAGAAGCAAGTGGTGGCGACAGAATGCAAAAAGTTGAGCCCGATATACGTAGGCGGAATCGAAAGTTGCGGGCTATCTTGGAAATATTTGGACAAAAAATGCTCTCAGTCAGCCACGTCACACCGCAGATCCTATGGCTTTTCATCTGGACGCCAACGAAGAACATGCGAAGGTACCATACGTCGGCACTCGGTAACCACGTTATTGTCGAGGTACCAGTCACGCGTTGACATCGCAAAAAACGAAAGCACACATGACGCTTGCGTAAAAAAGTACATTTATGGTCTAACATAAATTACAAAAATACAAAAATAAAGTGGTGGTGCAGGGGAACACATTGGTGGAGATAAGAGGCCACATCTTGGAGTCCCTAGTCGCCTGCGGCGACGCCCTCCATCGCGAGCATCCTGAATTAAATCTGTCGTCTCCAGAACGGCCCGCACCCCCAAAATGTGAAAAGGTTGCACCGACAAAGATCGTCACACTTCAACCAAAACACGACGGCGGCGAAAGAAAAAAGTCTGGGGGAAAATGACAGAATACTAAAGAGCGTATCTCTCGGGGAAGTGGGAGAGTGGGAAGGGGGCAGTGAACTTGTACCTCTCTTCATCTTCAAACAACATGGCAGTGATCTGTTAGTTCACTTTTGTCTTTTTCCCACCCACCGTTTCCCGCTGCAAGCGTGACTCAATTGTACTAGAGCGCATCCTTCCCAAAAAATTCGGTGTTTTTTGTTATTTTTTTTTACCTTAAAAATTAACTATGCATCGCCAAACGCCGTCTTTGCCCAAATGTAGTGCTCACCGCCATCTTATTCAAAAGTTATACAAGTGCTTTCCTGCAATTTTCGACGGGAAAATGGGGCCTCCAGTCTCGGTAGTCTGCGTCATTCAGCCCCGTGTATCGGTGGGCCCGATCGGCCACCATTTTCCCGATGGCGATTTCAGAAAATCGCTAATTGACTTTTGCAACGAGATGATGGCTTGTTCTGAAACTGTGGCTTCTGGTTTGGACCGCTGGCACTACACTCGGGCATTCGACAAACCCCTAGTTAATTTTGAGATAAAAAAAAAGAATTTTTTTCTTACAGGACATTTTGTTATGGCATGGGACACGTGCTTCTTCAATGTCTCGACTGCGTAAGGCGCGAGGCGCTTGCTATTGTGCTCGGTCGCACGAATCGTAAGCCCACGAACTGGGGACACAATGGTAACCACTTGACTGACAAAACACAATATTTTTCGACGTAGAAAAAAGAAAAAAGAAGCCTAGAAATTGCATTTTTGACATTGTGGGTCCCGAGAAAGGGAGGCACGCAGCTTGAATGCGCTTCCACATCCGAGATGTAAAGTGGCGTTGAACGTCATTTGTACAGTGAAACCAGGCATGTAAAAAAAAAAAAAGTGTAATTAAAAGGAAAGAAGAGAACATAAGTGCATTTACACAAAAGCTGCAGTAGCACTTGAGCAGATAAAAAGAATAAAAGGCAACAAAAAAAAAAGTTGAGTTTTCCCCCTTTTTTTGACTCCCATACTTCAAATCTGAAGGATTGACATCAACGGTTCTGCACCAACCAACATAATTGGCGATGTGATCAACATAATGGGTGATACGATGAAAGGGCTATGTGTGGAACCGGTACAAGCTGGTCTTTTACAGGGTCTTACGATATCGCCATTGAGAAAGCTGACTTGTTTTCGCCGGTAACAGATCCGAAACGCCGGTTACCGCAGTGAAACCGAAATATTAACATCTAGCTTCCAGCCTGTTGTAGGTTGGATCCGCGTTGTATCCCTCTTCCCCCAATTGCAGAAACGAAGCAGATTATCCCTGGAGCATTATATAGCTTACCCTCTGGCAAGAAGGGCACTGGTGACATTTGGTTTGGAACCGGCCAAACCACTCTTTCCCACACAAACAATGAAAGCACGCACCTTGCATTCAAAGTAATCAAAGTTTTCTAGAGTTCGGAGCCCCCAAAATTCCAATGTCGACGGATGAGAACCTTGAAGAATGTTCACTGAGTAGACAAGCAACTAGTTGAGGCCACATGCTTCCTTTGAGCTCAACAGTCCCGAAAACAACATGGCAAAGACTCTCGGTGAGTTTCAAGACTGGGTCACGGTGCTTCCGAATGCGTCTTGTCTGCAAACGCCTCGGTACCCCCGACACAGGCACAAAAACGTAAGGTCGACACTTTTGTCCCGCTCCGTACATTCTGAAGATGGCACAAAACAAACCGGCAGCAGTGTACGGTAAGTGCGTCGCAACGGCCCGCAACGTACCGCGGCACACACAACGTTGCAGCAACATACAAATGTTGCGGACAAAGACAAATGAACTCACAGGAGCCATTGATTTCTCCGGAACGCCTCCCAGCAGGCCGAAACGATACCATTCATACGCCTCTCAGCAGACTCGCGAAAATCCACGATGCGTCTCTTTGCTTCCGTCCACCACTTTGCCGAGGACCTTTCCACCACTCCGTTGTGGAGCTGTCGCGCCGGATCCTTCGGAAGACCCATATATAATGGAGGTACAGGATTCCAGTGTGCGACCAGATGGCCCGAATTCCAGATCTCGACCAGACGAACTGGATCTCAGTTTCCGAGCAGACAGATTGGATGGCAGTTCGTGAGCAGACGGACCAGATTCCAGTGTGTGAGCAGACGAACTGGGTTCCAGTGTGCAAGCAGACGGATTAGATCCCCGTATGCAAGCAGACGGACTAGATTCCAACATGCAAGCAGACGGACTGGACTCCAGTATGGGAGCAGACGACGAAAACCGCCGACGCGCCGCACGCTGTCGCAGTGCGGTCTGCCACCGCGCAAACGGGCCAGATGCATCCGGCGGTCCACGAGTCCGACTGGCCGGAACGTTCCGACCGCGCTTCCGCGGGGACGGGTCTGCTATGTGGGGAGCAGCGAGCGGCGCGGAATGTGTAGCTTGCGGTCCTTGACGCCGCAGAACATCTGGAGGCGCCGGACGGTGGTGTAGACCACCGACGTGCTGACCAGTCCGAAGTCGAGGAGGTTGCACATGTGGAGGACGGTTGCGGTACAGGTTGCGCTGCATCAGCACCTCGCCCTGCTGCTCCACAAAGAGGTTGCAGGCCAGGGCTATCTGGCAGTCACCCACAAACCTGCACAGCGAGACAGCGATCACTGGAAGCACAAACAAAAGTCCAGTAGGAAGGCCGTAAAGGTTACTCGCAAAAGGATCGGTCATAAATAGGGTTCCGTGCCTTTGGCATACCGTATTTACTTGCATATTGAACACTCTTATTTCCCCCAAAAATTGACAAACAGTCGCCAACCGATTTTTTAAACATTGATTTTTCGGACACGTCCGATTGGACGTTTTCGCCGAACCGTCACTCACCCCAAGAGTTAATGTGTAATGTATAACACTGATCGAAATTTCGGACGTCATAAAGCTTATTGCTCGATATTTCAGACATAATTTGTGTGATTTCCTCAGTTTACAGCCACAAAACAGCCGCCGAGACAGCGCCGCAAGCATAGTCGCCGCCATTTTGGTTGTTTTGATTTTGCCCTGTAGCCTCGATACCACGTCCTACGCAATAAACAAACTGGGTTGAGGCTATAGTCGGGTTTTGCGGTTCTGCTATAGCCAACATGGCCACCGTCTGCCCATTCTTATGGTTCTTCCAGTTCTTCTCATGGTCTATGTTTTTCGAGCGCGACCGCGAGAAGAGCGGCCGTCTGCCGTTCTTGTGGTCTTTGAGCGCGAAGGTTTTTGCCAATAGGCTTAGTATTGAAGTGAACATGGTGGACTAAACGTTGTCTCCAAATAGTGCCAAATGTCACCAACGTCAACTTCGCTGTTTGTGCCAACGAAGGCGCCGACAAAGTGCAGCACCATGATCAAACAGATCAACAAACAAGTGAAAAGTGAACAATATAAAGCGGAAGTTGCACGAGAACTTAAAATTGACATCAAGCAAGTGGGAAGTGACCAATGTGCAGCTGAATATGCGTGAAAGTTTGATATCTTGGCTGAAATCGGTTTTTCGGACCACTTCATTATTCTGACAATTTCAAGGTCCCCTCAGAGTCCGAAAGACCGGTCGGCAACTGTGTATTCATTATGCGGTGCAAAATTTTGTGCATTCACGCACTTTGCGCCGTGAATGCACAAAATTCATTCCAGGCGCCGATCTGACACAGCAGGGTACTGTGGCCTGTCTTCACCGACGGAGGCACGACTCGGTAAACATGCCCTATAAATTGCTAACCTTTTTCAGGGCACCTTTGTGGCAGTCCTTTGCCGAAGGAGAAACGACCCATGAAGCTTACTGGACGTGAAGCTCTATTTATAACTATCAGTTCTAAGTAAGTATTCATGAACTCCGGGTCGCGTACAGGTTCCACAACCACTGTGGAACCTGTACGCGACCAAAACACTCGTAAAAGACGCCCTGGTATTGGCATGGCACCCGGAATTTGTCTCCGGCCATCAATTAACACCCAAAATCGTGCAGCCGTATTTATAAACACGGTTACACGACCACAGTTGCGTCGTTACATAAAACGGTCAACCTACGTCAAATGGGAGGAAATGCTGGTGCATAGATAGTTTCAATGTTTCATACTTCACCGCTAGTAATATTTTCTTAATTTTGAAGTAAAAAAAAAACGTTCGCTGTCAGCAAACCGTTGTACGCACACTTCGTTAGAGATTAAACAATCTTTTGATGGTGGACTGTTAATGACCCTAAAGTTTTCAATTATTCGCGGTGTCCTAAACTCTCGCACGTGTCGCGCTCCTATGTGTGCATTTGCTTCAACATACTCGTGTTTCATGATGTGAAGGTTCTCACCATCTTCATCAGCCTCTCTTCTCTCTCTTCGTCTCACGTCCGTGTAACTCGTCTAGATCCCGATCTCGCGGTCACTTTATGCGTCAGCCTTCGTTCAACACAGTCCACATGGATCACGTGCAGCGCTCTTAAGGGATATGTGCGTGCGCTGTTCGTTTGACTCCTAACAAATTGCATTTTTTGATTACCCGGTTTCAGTCAGTCATGGCTATGCTATTTATTTCTCGAAATTCAAAATAGCAATTGTAGAAATCCGTAAATGAAGATGATGTCGAAACTCAGCTATCTCAAATTTTCGCTTGTCTCGAACTCTTCCCGGCGTTTATGACGTCGACTAATGGGTACAGTACCTTCAGGTCGTGGAGGTAATGCTGGTACACAGAGTATTTCGAGTGTTTCATACTTCACCGCTAGTAGCATTTTCTTAGTTTTGAATCAGTTACCAAACATTCGTGTTTCCGCAAACCATCGTACGCACACTTCGTTAGAGATTAAACAATTTTTTGATGGTGGACTGTTAATGACCCTAAAGTTTTCAATTATTCGCGGTGTCCCAAACTTTCTGCACGTGTCGCACTCCTATGTGGGCATTTGCTATCAACATACCCGTGTTTCATGATGTGAAGGTTCCACATCTTCATCAGCTCCTTCTCTCCTTCGTTCACGTCCGTAGAACTCGTCGATCATCTGCGACAATGGAAACGCTCAGAAGCGAGCCTTAAGTGGGTTACAATCGCTGGACAAAAACAATAAACTAGATGAGTGACACACGGAAGTCAATCACTGAGCAGATTACAGCGATTTGCTCTCTATACGCTCCAAACGGAAAGCAGAAGAAAGGTGTGCATGGGCTTTGGATGAAAAAGAGGGGCAAGCTAAGTGCACCCCTAAGATCTAAGCTGTCTGCGCAATCTATGCTCCAATTCCAAGATGAGTCTGCTTTGGCTAATCACAGCAAACGCAGAAGCAGACGACTTGCAAGTACCGCCAGAACAAAAAGATGACACAGCAACCGACAAACAAACAGACGCACCAGCTGCGTCTTGATGCGCAGCCAATCGGGATCGTCTTCAGACTCGCTGTCCCTGTCGATCTCCTGCGGCCTGATCGGAAGGCACGTCTCCGTGTGGTAGTACAGCCTGTTGATTCAAACGAGAAAAAAACAGCAACCTTATTTTAACCAAAACATTCTTTACTCCTGCCCTGTGAGCATGGCACGAAACGTCTTGGGCAACTCCACGTTCCATGCGGTCGGTGAAATAGCTAAACACATAACACCCCCCCCCCCCCCCAAATATATTTGTAGTGCACTACAGACGGTATTTACGAAGTGAATGTCAAGTAGAACTAAAACAAAACACAAGGAAAACAAACCATAATCACAAGAAAACTGATGGTGACAAGATCTAAAATAATGAAGCAATAAACAGCACATGTACATAATGATGACAATAGGTACTAATATACGAGGAATGTACATACCGTAAAATACAGAGCAACTGCTCATTTCTGTAACACTTAAGAAATACACGAAGGACATGTGCTTTACATATTGTTGACCTAAAGAGTGCCCATTATGATTATATGATTATCTCCAAATTTTGAGTGGGTGCTTGCTCAGGGTTTTACGATAAAATATGAAGAACGAGGACGCAAAACAACTATTTCCAAAATTGCTTAGTTATCAACTCGACAAAACCCAAGCACGTCAGTTTAAAATGCAACTGTTCAAGGTCCCCACCAACGCTTCTGGGATCACTCAATGATCGACACAAAGCCGACTTGGACAAGAACCAATCATAAAATCAACTGCTCAATGATCGACAAAAAAAATATTGAGAAAACGCTTGGCACACAAGAACCATTACAGAAGCCAATTACAATTAGCAACCAAATTATGAACTAGATTGGTACATGAGAACCAATCAGAGTTCAATTATCAACAAAAATGATCCAAACAATGATTAGTCCACAGGGTCCAATTGGAGCTGATCACATTGAGCGACTAAATGACATATTCAATGATTGGTGCACAAGATCCAAGTATAGGGTTGGCTGTTCAATGAGTAATAAAAAAAACACGACTGACAATAACTGGCACACAATGTCCAATCCCAGAGCCGACGAAGATGTGTGACTCGACGGGAGGAAGCAGACGCACCTGTTGTGGCCCGAGATGCACGGCCGTGGCAGGTCGATGTCGACCTCGTCCTGCTCCATGAACTCTGACAGGCTCAGGGGTGCCCTCTTGGGACTGCGAGAAAACAGCGAGGGCACGAGAAAAAAGTTACTCCCATTTCTTTCCTTCTCCTTTAGTAAAACTGTTGACCTCATTCGAGACCCTAACGGAGTTGCATGTCCAAAACAATATCGTGCAGAGCGCACCTGCAGCGATAACGTGGACCACTGGCGCCGGCGTCGAAGAGGGAGCCTCCCCTCCTCACCAAGGCAATATTTCGAAGGAATCCCCACTCTATACTCTATCTGACTAGTTGCATGAAGCATCGCCAAAGGTACAGGGGGAGAATGTAATGCTAGCAGTTGGAGGGGAGGGAAGAAAAACTCCCCCTTTTGTGTATCTCCACGTCGCTTTTCCTCTTCCCTCCCCCCTCCCCCTCCCCCCTCCCCTCCCTCCCCCCCCCCCCCCCCGAGAGATCATCCTATCACTCAAAATTTGTACACATGCGACTGTCGTCTCTCTCCCTGTCTGTCGTCACCTCAAGAAAAAAGGAAGTTTTGCACATTCGAAATGTGTAAGTCTTGATCAGATAACACGCAGCCAATCTAAAATGCACCTACGCATACCTTAATTCTCCACGTAAAGGGGGAAATTAGTGATGCTCTGCGAGTAGGCGGACTTTTTTGTAGCATGAGCTACACTGGCCGAGGTTGAGCAGTTTCGCATGGCTCCCAAAGAGCCGTGCTGCGCATGTGCGAGGAGCAGTGACGTCGCACGGCACACAGCTGGCACGCCGGTGCCGCCGCCGCGCGCTCCGCCTTTGCCGCAAAGCGCGCCTCACCGGTCTGCGCATTCCAGAGGAGTGACGTCATAGCCGCAGCAGACGCACTGGCGCCGCCGCGTGCCCAGCTGTGCGCCTCCATTGCGCAGCAGCCAAGTCTGACGCTGCACCGAAGCCGCTTGATAGCGCCCCTCATTTTGTGCGCATAAGTTCACGCTACGTATATCCTGGCATAGCCGAGGTAAGCCACCGCAATTTTTTTTACTGCAGTTCTCGAGGTGAAAACGAGTATAGAAAGATGAAGCGTGGGCAAAAGCATGACCCGAGCGTGACGTCGTCTAGAGGAAATCGAAGGATCACAAATGAGGACGCGGTAAGCGTGCCGCTCCGAGACAGTAAAAGCCCGTTCACGCACTTGTGTCTGCTTATGACCGAGCTCCTGCAATCTCTTACGACGGGAGAACACGCTAGCGCCATCTAGAGCGAAGGTTTTGCACGCATTCCACTAGAGCAAAGGTTTTGCGGTATTTGCAAGATGAAATAGACGCACCATCAACAAAAAAGGTCGTTCACAACGTCGTCAAAAATTTACCAAAAAAAAAATATGGGTGTTGCGAGCGTTTTTTGGTTACCCGGTAGACGGCGCTGGTGTCTTCTCCCGTCGCGAGAGATCCCGAAAAGTTTTAAGGTACCCGGTTGTGAGCGGTCGCCAATGTGCAAACCGGCCGCAGCCAGCGGGGAAGGTTCGGGAACCCACCGGCAGGCCATGACGTAGGTGACCGGCGTCCTGCGGGCAGGCCCCGTGCGGCCGAAGGCATAGCCGGTCTGGGTGTGCAGCTGCTGGGGTTGCCCGCGTACGACCCGTCGTAGCACTCGTTGATCGACACGTCGATGCGGGCCCCCTTGCAGGTGCGGCTGCGAGGAGCGGACGACAAGAGATGGCAGGCTCCGTCAAACAGAGTGATTTGGAACGACACTTGTAAAGACTCTTCCTTTCCGACGGAAAAAAATGTCCTAAATGCGACCTCTGTCCGTTCGCCCGCCAGTCGCTGACCGTATGATGAAAAACTGAGGAATAGGAGACGAGAACGCACGGGGACATCGAAGCACCAATCTTTGATCGGAACGATTAGCGAGCAGAGGCAAATACGACTGCCCTTGTCTTCACTCGAGCCGTTCCAACACTGAAGTCGGGCTTTCTAACACAAGCCGGTGTGCTAGGAGCAGACGACGCTCTTGTTTGCTCGGATAAGGGAGACAATAAGCAGACGAAGGCAGCCAGCCTGTACGTCGACCCACTAATCGTTCCAGTCGGAGTTTGGTGCTCCGACGTCCACGCGCACCCTCGTCTCCTTCTCTCCCTCCTCGGCGTCTCACTGTACACTCCGTTTTAAACTTAAGACGGACCGCGGCGCATGCTACGAGTCGTCGGAGCCAACACGATGCCATGCTAGTGCCATGTTTGGCATCACGCGGGGCACATAGTCACGTGACACATTCGTCGATGGATTGGCTGGGTGGCTCGTAGGGTCCGCTGCAGACCGTCTTTAAGTTTAACGAACGTCGCTGACCAACAGCATGTGTCAATGCACCTTCGAAGTGCGATGCCAATGCCATATATGCGGCAATGTTTCTGCATCGTTAGTTCTTAAAGAGAATGCATAATGCTCTTTCGAACTACGTACATGGCTCGGGAAGCGAAACGTAAACGCCTGGCAAGAGCTTCACAGTCCACAGAAGCCAAGGAGCGGGACGGAAAACATAGGCAAGATTGAAGAGTCAAACAAATAAAATACAATTAAGAGGTTAACCTAATGAAATAACATTTCGAGTCATGAAAATAAATGAATGTACAAAGCCTACAGAACGACTGCATTTAAAGCGGTTTTTAAATGTTTTATTTTCTAAAAATTCATTTATGTATCTTTCTGAAATAGAGTATGCAGATATAACTCTTAATGTTGCATTTGAATCTATATTCAGATTTAAAAAATCTTCTCTCAGACAAAAATATACAATTTTAATTAGGTCATTCCGAATGGATCATTAGGGCAACTTTTCACTGAAACATTTTCTTCTAACTACATACAGGGATTTCTAAGGGTCCATCGTACATCCTAAAACTAATTTTAAACTTGCGATTTCTAAAAAAATGAGCAATTCTGGAAATTTTTCTTTAGCTAAAGACCCTCGTCTCCCCTAACCTTTAGTCCCAAAAGAGGCCGTTCCCTTTTACTTCCTGGGGGCTAGGCACACACCCACCTTAGAGGAACCCGCTCAGGGTGCGAAGGAAGCAACCCAATAAGCTGCAAACTGCTTTCCTGCAGCGATTGGTGGGTGTTGCCACTACCCAGTCATGGTTAAAAATGGGAGCCCTTCAACTCAAAACTGCACTTTGGTTGAACAGCTGGAACGTACGGCGGACCCAAAAGCGGAAAAGGCACGTGCCCTCAGCATCCCCCTTGTCACCAGGGTGCTTCTCTCGTACTCCCAGATTTTCTGAATTTCTCCCAAATATAATCATAACTCCCTTAATCGCTCAAAAAAAAAAAAAAAAAATTATTGCATCTCCAGATGGTTAATGATGTTGATTGGGGCGAAGCTCTGGTGGTGCTTGTCTGCGTAGACGCTGAGCCGCAGCATGCCGAGCCTTTCGTTCGTTTTCATCCATGTCAGAAAGAGAATGTGTGGTATGGAACGTGGTTATATACGCATTTGAGCATTTGACCGCAGCGCCCTCTCGTCTATAAACGTTGAGCCAATGCATGCAAAGTTTAACGCGATTATATACGCATTTGACCGCAGTGCCCTCTCCTGTATAGATGTTGAGCGGCTACATGCAACGCTTCATCCATGAAATCCCCAGCTCTTGAGTTACTACCACATCTCAGAGCCCCCTACTCGTCCCACAGTCGTGGCCGTGTGGTTAAGGCGATGGACTAGAAATCCATTGGGGTCTCCCCGCACAGGTTCGAATCCTGTCAACTGCGCAAACATATATTTATTTTTTTTCCATTTTTTTTTTTGTGTGTGTGTTTTACACGAGCACGTGAGCTCACGAGCAGGAGCACGAGTACCGGACACCGGACGGACATACGGCCATGGCTAGCCCCTAAGGAGCTTCGCCCCTAAAAAAGCAAAGCAAAGCAATGCAGGGAGTTGTGGCGGTTGCTGGGGCTGTTGCCATCCGATCTAGCGTTTTGGTGCCGCATCGAAGCAGACGGTGCGCCAATGGAGGGCTCACCCCGTAGGCGAAGGAGAAGCGGCCGTGGCACAGCTTGAGGTGCTTGAGGAGGGCGGCGAGCAGGCGGCACTGGAGCAGGCACCAGGGGCAGCGCAGGTCTCCCCGGGCTTCCGTCTGCTGGCGCGTCTGCTGGTTGTACACAAACTGGTACACCACCCGCGTGCGCCCCTTCGTCTGCTGCTGCACCGCCGGCGCCGCCGCCCCGCTGGCCGCAGCGCCGCTCGAAGCACCGTGCGACTCGGACGCCTTCAGCTCCCCTGCGAGGCACCGTCCAAACAAATTTAATTGTTCAGTCATTGTCGTATCCGTCGACCGTTGGGAATCCTTCATGCAGTGGCACCCGATTACGTGTAACTATGTTGCGAGCTGTGAAGCTGTAAAAAAAGCCAAATCTGAAGGTTTTGGCTTTTGAAGCCCCAGTGAAGAACTGAGAATGAATTTAGATCGCCCAAGGATCTCTAGCCATGCAACCAAAATCTCGGTTACATGCTGCCTTTTTACTATAAGCCTTCGTCGGGGTGCAGGCGCTTTTGGCTCTGATTTGTGCCTGCCACCGATTCGACTTTACACAAAGTGTGAAACCAAGCAACTCAGTGTTGGCTGAAATCGTTGACTCGTAGTTGTATCTCGACCTAGGTCCTCAAACCAGTCAAACACCTTGCTAATGGGTCTCTGCTTCTGTAACAAGCGCATTGGTTATGTGGAGACTGTATTTTCTGGTGTTTATTAACGACAAAAATAGGTGGATGTTTTTCGGCGTTTATTTTACGGACCCAGGGTCGATTATCGCCGGCGGCGGGCAATCTTCTTCGAGGATTTGGCAACATCGGCGACGGATGCCCTACGCCCTTCTATGCACACTACAACATCAATGACGACAACACCAACAACTACCATATTTTCTGGACTATAATCCGCACCTGGTGCATAGTCCGCAAGGGCAAATTTGGGGTCAAAAATAAAAGTTTTTGCTTAGATAGTTTGCCCTTAATCCTTAGTCCAAATGTAAGAATTATCATACACAGCACACCTTGACAAATGCCTGCTGTTTTAGCTCACAAAGAAGCTTGAATCGTACACAAATCAACATTATTAAACTCCGTTATTAATAAAACCCGTCATGTCTTGTCACAGTGGACGATCTAGAAAATAACCAATCATTCTACAGTCAGCACCCGTAGATAGTCTGCGGACTATAGTCCGGAAAATATGGTACAGCTGCAACAGATCTCATTTCCAGTGGTGGGAAGAGCCCATAATAGCTATCCCTGTAATAGGACCGTTTAGGGCAGTGGTCTCAAACTCGTTTGAGTGCGGGGGCCAGATAGCCCACACTGGGAAGGTGTGAGGGCCAACGTTAGACCGGGGGGGGGGGGAGGTGTATTAAACGACTTGAAACAGAAGAGACGTCGTGCTCTATGCTTTTTGTAAACTCCGTTTTGCCCTACGAGGTTGGTTTTGCCAGTGACATCTTTAGCTTTGATTTCTTTATATGACTACTTTGGGCCCTGAGCTGATGTGATAACAATAATTAAAATGACACCGCCCCGCCAATGTGCCCACATTTGTAATAGAACAAGAGAGCAAGTACACTGTCGTTCCCGTTGCTCAATTCACTTTGGAATTAGCCAAGCTCAACATGTCTCTTAGGAAGAATCAGAATTTGGCAGTTTCTTGCTTTACTGACGATTTCCTTTATAACACCCATACTTGGTCTTTTAATGGTGATATATATATATTATATATTTTTTAGGCGAGAATCCTGAGGTCGTAGCTTTATCTTCGGCAGTTGCTCCTGCTGATCGAGAGTTTGCGCAGTCAAGATGCATCCTTCAACAAAGAGTTTGCGCTTGCAGCCTTAGCGAAATTGTTGTACATTACAAACAAAAAAAATAAAAAAACTGGAAAGCAAGGCATAAAGTGAAACAAAGGGCAAATGAACACAGATAAGTAATAACTATACACATACGTTTAAAAAAGGGGGAGCTACGTTTCGAGCGAAAATGTATCGGCGAGTTGAGATCACGATGGCGCACGCCGTTTCTAGTGCTCCAGACATGGGAACCGGGACTGGTAGCCGGTTTCCTGCGGGCCGCCTGTTTGAGACCCCTAGTTTAGGGGGTGGGGGTGCTACGGTAAAATAATCTAGTTGACGGGAAGTTCTCAAACTTTAAGTGTCAATTAACCCTTTGATGGTTACTGCCGTACTTGTACGGCAGCGCGAGTGCGTCCCCGCAAGGTTTCTGCCGGCACATGTACGTCCGCGACAGCTCATTCAAAAATTCGCGCCTCTGCATGAACGGGCGCGCTCGCGGGGACGTGCTGCCATCTGATGCGTTTGTAGGGAACTACGGCCGCTTATCTCCCGCCTTGTTTGTTTTGGATGGGCTTTTGAAATTGCGAAACTGAAAGCTTTCTGCACGCGATAACGTTGGAGATGGCTGCGCGTCCCGGCTGCTCCGGTGGTAGCGGAGATTGGAGCGATAGCTCTTCCGATGTCGATTTTGAACCCTTCTCGGACTCGGACTCTGACGAAAGCTCCACATCCGACGAACAACTGCAAAGCAGCTCGGAATCGGAGTCCGACACAGCCGCACCGTCTGCTGGACCGTCCCGGAAGCGGGCGCGTCAACACGAAACCGACTGGAAAAAAGGTGAAGACTTCTCCCCATCTTTATTTTCATTTGACGCGTCGCATTCCGGACAGCCTGCAGGCACTCTACTCCAGCCAGATGCCAAAGAAGCAGATTATTTCAAACTCTACTTCGACGAGGGAGTGGCGTCTTTGATTGCAGACGAGACGAATGACTACGCGCACCAGCTGATCGCGCAGCCCGACCTCGCGCGGAAATCGCGACTGAAAGCATGGGTAGACGTTGGTCTCTCTGAGATCTACTGCTTTCTGGCAGCTGTTCTGCTGATGGGGCTCGTCCGAAAAAATGCTGTGAGGGATTACTGGACCACCGACCCTATGACTGAGACCCCTTTTCTGTCAAAGCTTTTCTCAGTGAATCGATTCTGCCTTTTGCTGAGAGTGCTTCATTTCAGTGCCAGCACTGATGCAGCAGATCGACTTAGAAAAATCAGGCCACTCATGGAGACACTTCAGGCAAAATTTGCGAGTCTCATGGTCCCATACCAAGATCTTTGTATCGATGAGTCGATGATGCCCTGGAGAGGACGTCTTTCATTCCGCCAGTACATCCCTTCAAAAAGGCACCGTTTTGGAGTGAAGATGTTTGTTCTGTGCGACGTGATGACGGGATACATCTTGAGGTTCCTTGTGTATACCGGAGCTTCCACCACACTGACGATGATGAAGGAGTTGGGCTTTTCGGGCTCGGTTGTCCTCGAGTTGATGAACCACTATCTCGGAAAGGGGCATTCTCTTTTCGTAGACAACTGGTACACCAGTCCGGCGCTTTTTCAATGCCTTCAAGGAAAGCAAACCAATGCTTGCGGAACAGTTCGGCAGAACAGAAAGGGACTTCCGAAGTTCAAAAAAAGATGAGAAAGGGAGAAGTAGAGTCTTTTCATACCGACACACTTCTGGCACTGAAGTGGTGTGACAAAAGGGAAGTGCATATGTTGACCTCAATGCATGGAGCTAGTCTTGAGGACACTGGCAAGGAGGACAGAAGAACAGGCACTCCACAGAAAAAGCCAGCATGCGTACTCGAGTACAATCAGAAGATGGGACTCGTGGACAAAGTGGACATGCAGCTAAGCTTCACTGAAAGCATCAGGAAGACGCTGAAGTGGTACAAGAAGTTTTTTTTCACCTTCTGGATATGTCTCTTTTGAACGCGTTTCTTCTTCATCGTGAAAGGAGTGCCTCCAAGATCACGTTCGCCGAGTTCAGAAGAAGAGTCGTGTACCAGCTCATTGAGGAGCATCACACCGAAAGGCGGAAGGGTGGAAGGCCCAGCGGAGACAACCCAACGAGACTGACAGCCCGACACTTCCTCGAGAAGGTGCCACAAACCTCAGCGCAAGGCGGCCGCACCCAACGAAGGTGCCACGTGTGTGCCAACACAGTTCTCAGACAGAGGCAAAGAAAGGACACAAGGTTCATGTGCGCCGAATGTGACAAGGCCCTGTGTGTGGAACCCTGCTTCAAGGACTACCACACTTTGAAGAAGTATTAGAAAGTGCACAATTCGAAATATTTAGTCTTTTTTATTGTGTTCTACCTCGAGCGAGCGTGCCGCAGATCTTTTGAAGTGTGTGTTACTTTTTATTTTGAGTCTTACATTTTTTATGCTACAATAAACGAGTGGATTCTCTTTGCTATCACACCGAGTAAAAAAACCCCGACCACGGGGGTGCGCCTTTGGAGAAAAATGTGACCATCAAAGGGTTAAGGGTCCCTCGTTACAATAAAGCAACACAGGGACCCATACGGGCCTCGCCAACAGTAATGTGCTCGAGGGAGCATCGGGCTCACCGTTGCGTCTGCTGCGCACGTGCTTGAGGCCCTGCTCGGCGGACGTTCATCTCGACGGGCGACAGGACGGGCCTGGGCAGCCGCGCCCCGCCATCCTCCGACGGATCCTCCGTGCCGCCCCACGTCAGGCGGAACACCACCCGGGGGCTCTTCTCAAAGCTCTCCAGTGGCACTCCGCCCTGCAGTGCGGCCACGTGATAATGTTTGTAGGCTTTGCGACGAGGCTTTGTTTCCAACAGATACAACAACGTGGTCTCCTAAGCAAAAAAAAAAGCTGTGAGAACAGCTCAACAAGGCGCGGAGAATGTGGGACTGTGTTGATGTGCGCTTTGTGCATTCTGGAAGTGGCACGATCCCTTCTCTCTTGCAATGGCGAGTCCAGAACACAAAGAAGACAAAAAGAACACGTAGCAAAGCCGACACTTACCCCTTCCTACCTTTCTTGCATTCTAAAATTGCAAAACGCTGAACCAACATAAACCCTAGAAGAGTAGTAAGCTGGGCGAGTTGGTAAACGTTGAACATGGTTAAAAATCGCGCACAGAGAGACGAGGACAAACGAGGAAGGAACACAAAACACAGACAAGCGCGCACTCACAACTCTAGTATATTAAGTGAAGAAAAGAAAGATGAAGCACAATATTCCTTGTTTGTCCTCGTCTCTTTGTGCGCGATTTTTAACCATGTTCAACATAAACCCCTCTTTGCTCGTTCTGTGCGTAGGTGCCCCTTAAAGGTGCACTAAAGAGGTTTTTAAAGCTTGCTTTTGTAGTCATACTGTTTAGTATGTCAGTTAATAAATACACTTAGTTCTATATAACAAAGCTGCCTATTAAACATGTGGCAATAAAATAGATATGGACTATTTTTGCTTTGAAGGCCGGAACTCTACCTTCCTGGGAAAATTGGACCAATGAAAAAACTACCGTAAAATTCCGAGCAAGCGCCCCCACCCGTGCAAGAGCCCCCCAACTTCGGTGCTAATTTCACATTTCTGCACCGTTCCGGGAAAAGCGCCCCCTCCCCGCTCCGCACCCGTATCACGCGCCGCGCTGACCGCGCCTAGGCAACACTGGCCTGCGAAGTTCAGTCCAAGAATCCAATCCAATCCTACTTTGCAGCCCGATCAGCCCGGTCACTACGCGCCATCGTCGCTTTGTTTTGGGGGTGTCGGTCGGCTATGCATTCTTACCAGTGGCGGTCCCAGACATTGGTTTTAGGGGGGCGAAATTGCTGCTTAAATAACAAAAAAAAGAGACATCACACTTTTTTGTGAATGAAGATTTTTTTTTATTAGTCCCACTGTTTGCAAGTCGGAAATGCGCAACATGTAAACCTTTGCTCGCAATATAGGCTGTAAAATAAAAAAATATTGGCTGTAAAATAAAAAAAAATTATAAAAAGCGATCGATTTGGGGGGGGCGGTCGCCCCCTCCGCCCCCCCCTAGGACCGCCACTGATTCTAACACAGTGGCAAAGAAAATCGAGAGTCGTCCAATGGCATTGTGAAAACGGGAAAGACGTACACCAGACGGTCTCGACACATCAAGCTAGACCGGATACGGGAATGGGACAAGAATTTTGACAATTTGCTATAGTCAAACTACGGGAAAGCCAAAGTTCGACGAAAGCTAAGTAACGGCGCGCTCTTTTAATACCTGGAGCATGAAAGAAGTGCAGAATGAGTCATTAGCAACCAGCTTCTTTCTGAAGAGGCTGTCAAAATAGCCAAACAGCATGCAGTTGGGAAACATCACGGAATGCTGCGAACTTGTTCTTGCGGCCGACTCTGAGGAGTCTTTTGGTGGTTTTGAAAGTGATTAACATAGCAGTGACAAATCTTTGGCCTAATAAAGTCTATGTTCTCAGAGATAAATAAAATGTTAAATCTGTGTGCACTGCGTTTTTCTTTTTCTGGCGGAAAAATTTTGTCGTCGCCATCTTGAATTTTGGTGCCGTTCCGGGATAGCGCCCCCCTCACTTTGCGGGTAATTTTGACTTGCTTGCGGAGGGGGCGCTTGCTTCGGAATTTTACGGTATGTATTACATGGATTGCAAACATTATTTTTATAGCACTTTTTGGATATGTTGTGGATTATATTTTGCCAAACATGTGAAATCTTTGTGATGTAGAAAAAGAACTCTGCAACTATCGTTTCGGACGAAATCCGTCGTGGACTGACCTGCGGGTATGCCAGCGTCTCCCAGGACGTGGTGCGTGCCAGGGGTGCCGCCTTGGGCCCCCAGGGCCGCAGCGCCACCTGGTACTCCCCCTCCGTGAGCAGGCAGCGCTGCTGCTCGTACACCACCAGCTCCCCCACATAGTGACGGCTCTCCTCCGATGCCGCCGGCCGCGTGCACCCGTTCCTGCGCTGCTTCTTTGCGAGGGGCTCTGCGGAAGAAAGGAAAGAAAGGGAATGGAGCGGTTCCGTTGGCTCTTTTACCAAAGCTTCACGCTTGCATCTCCAATAACGCGCATTTAATCCCCTTCCCTCCACTTTACATTTATGTTTTCACTGCCTACTTGGATGGGTGCCAGCTCCCGGTTTCTCCCTCTTGCGTCTCTTCCGTGGGGAGGCGTCGCCCCTTCTTCAGGTGCGAATACGGCGAACAGCTTCGTCTGCTCTTCGCGCAGTGGATAAACTCCGACGCTACAGTGTCGAGATCTTGCGCTCCAGAAATCTCAGAAAGCACCATTTCAAATTAGCTGTAAGAATGCAGCTAGCAGTACCGTCTCCAGCACGAGCTTGTAGTTTTTCGCCGTGCTTTGGCTTCGTGCTTGATGTGTTAACAAAGGCAGAAAGCTCGTGCTCAGGGAGAGCTGTCTTAATCTGTCACTTACTATAGTACCTACATTAGCATTACTGAAAGGATTAATTTTAATTATGCAATAAGTTGTTGAAGCTAAACACCGATACACCAGGACGAACATTAAACTCTGTCGAGGTGGGATGAAGATTTTTTAAACATTTTGCTTATATATTCTCATATCTGCTCAAATTCACCATGCAGATCTCCTACTTTATTCCAGATTTTAATTTTCCAATCAAATTTAAAACCTCTACAAAAATTTACTGTAGCCAGGGAAGTGTCTAGCTCCAAACCTATAAGCGACTACAGCAACCTAAATGCTGTTCATTGTTTACTTTACAGCCCCAACAAGGGGTTCGTTGTCGCAAGCAGACTGACAGGTGGCGCCACCGACCCCCTAAAGCCACCCGATGCATTGGCATTTGTAGTGCAAGTAGCGTCAATTGCGCCAATGCACAAGACCCGCACCTCACGCAGTGCTTGGCGCAGCACTCGCTCGGGGCACATGTCTCGCGCATTCCCAGAACGGCGGTTATCGGTACTCATAAGAAATGCCGAGCGTAAATTTTGCCAAGGGGCTTTACGTACCCCTCGCCCAACTTGCTGCCACGAGCGGGCAAGAGATGGCACCATTCCCCACCCCCCAACGAGTCGCTGTCACGAGCAGACGATAGGTGGCAACACTCACTCACTCACTCACCCCCCTCACCCCGCTGGCGAGACTTGACCGAAGGAAAATTGGCAACTCCCTCGCCAGGGGAGAGATGAGGGGAAGGGGAGGGGGGGGGGAATGCAAGGGTTTAGTTTCTTTGCCCAATCGCCCAAAAAACATTCTGGTGATCACTAACATGGCCTGGTCACAGTTTACAAAAAAGCATTGGTTTATGAGGGGCGGAATCATGTTTTAAAGTTTATACACTAGGTGGCGCAAGTATTGCCTGTTATAAATGGTAGAGCCGTTAATATGCATCCATCCATCCATCTGGCCCCCGCAAGTTGCTGTCACAAGCGGGCGACGGACGAGGCCACTCACCCCCTGAGTCGCTGTCGTTGACCTGGGTGCCCTCGGTGATGCGCAGCAGCAGCACGTAGGACCTGACCATGCCCGTGCCGTTGGGGCAGAAGCTGTTGCTCGGGACAGTGATGACCGTCTGCCGCTTGCCATGGCAGCTGCCCCGGTACACCGCCTCCGGGTTGTGGGGCACCTCGCAGCAGCCCACTGGCACGTGACAGACAAAGGGGGCTGTCGCGTGACACGCCGACGACAGCGCCGTGTCAAACCCGAGGGGGAGCATCCGAGAGGTCGCGTAATGAAGCTAGAGGTTCGCCGTCTATCCCACGCATTCAGCTGCCTCGGAACGGCGGGGTGCGGGCGCTGCCGTTGGTGGGCCCAGACTGACGACGGCTATCTAATTAATGCGAGGGAACGGGTGACGTTTTGGGGGGCTTATTTTCTTTCCCCACATATTCAAGGTTTTCGGGTATTGATTTTTAGTGTCGGGCGAGAAATCGTGGTTTATCGGAGCATATTTCGAAGATAAAAGAACACCGGCACGAGGTTTCCCAACCTCCGAGGGACATGCGCACGACCGAAATGCGCTCGTAAAACGTCCCTGCACTGAAAAGCAAATAAGTGGTGGTTCTGAAACAACAAGAAGTCTCGCGGACAGTTTATTGGGGGCTGCGTTCCAGGTCGACGCAAAATAAATGTGTAAGGGTTTATCGGTTTTCCCCATGATTTTGATAAATCCATGCCGGTGTTTTTGACCAAAATGAACACCAAACTAATCAAGCGCTGCAAATTCTCCTAAACTTGCACTTTTAGTATGTCTGTTTGTGACCCTATCAACATGATGAAACAAACTATACGGTGAATAGAGACGCTGTGAAATACATATTTGTACCATTTTCGTTTCTTTCTACTTCTCTAAATCTTAGAATCGACCAATAAGAAGTTGGTATTTTTTGCTTTGTTCAAGCCCACCTCGGCGCAGGTGTGGCGCAATTCTTAGCAAAATTGGCGCTTTGGCACAAATGAAGCAGCACTTTCATCATTAGCGAGAAATGCTGTCAATGCGACGACATGTTATCTCAATTTATAGATGGCTCATTTCGTGTGGGTTGGAAATTCTGACATGCTTGCGGGTTGCCAGACTCGGAGCAGTGCAGGCTAGACTGGCGCCTCCCAGTGCCCTTGTTGACGCCAGCGCTGCACGTGGTTGTGCACCGAGCTCTCCCATAGCGTTACGGATAAGTTTTGTGACCAGTATCGCATAAAAAAACTGACTACAATAAACAACTTTTATTTGGTCTGAAAAATTGGGGTTGTTGAGATATTTATACAGCGTGTAGTTGGTCAGCCATTTAAAGGTGCGACGAGTCACTCGCTGTAGATGAGCAATTTAGCCAGTGCGGTACAACCGCTAGCCTGGGGTCTTTAATGTGCACCACGCAGTAGTGATACACGACCGCACGCCGGTACGATGCTCATCCAGATCGAAACGGGCAGGGGTGGGGCTCGAACCCAGGATCCCTGGGTTCTGCAGCGCGAGCTTTCGCTCCACGCGCGTCGAGCTGGGTGTGCGCTTTAGCCCACTCGGCCACCGATCCCCTATTTGGTCTGACATTAGAGTTGTAACAAAGAGACACCAAATCTGTGGAAAAAATAAACCCTGAAAGCACAAAAATTATAATCCGACCTTTTTCAGCTTCAGTTTTTTTGAGAACACTGGCGGCGGAGGTCACATAGGCGAAAACTAAATCTGACAAGCAATTGAGCTACTTCAACATGACCTTATACCTGCTCTCTTTCCCCATTTTTCTGTCACCCTCTTTAACATTAGTTTCCTTGGGACCAATAATGTCGGCACCACCTCCCTAGATGGTGGGTGGCGGTACTTAGCTCGAGCGACATCTTTTTCCAGGGTAATTCTCTATACCGTAATTGCCTTTATTGTAAAAGTTACTTACGGTACATTTGCCGTAATTACTTCTACGGTGGAGGAACCGTAAAAGTAGTCACGGTACTTCTACTACAATGCGATTATGCAGGGTCCAAACTGATTCTAGATCATGACAAATAAAATCAAATGCAAAACAGTCAGAAAGGTCAATATCGACAGAATCAAAGCAGACACATCTACCGGCCTACCTTCCGCTCGACACCACATTCGTTTCTGTATTTACTGGGGTATTCTTTAGAAAACATTGGTGAGGTTCTTTGCAGCATATTGCAGAGCCTACCTCATGAAGTTGCCCTAGCAGTGAAGACAGGATGGCAAAGGTGCAGCCAATTACATTACCTGAATCAAAAGTGGAAGCAATCTTTCCAGAAGATTCGGAGAAAAAGTCGCCACCCACTCGTAGGCAGCAGACTTGATACCGTGACCCATAGATGGTGTTATTTGTCTAGCTGCCATTCTCACGCGTGGGTCGTTTTTATGTAGAGATGCCATAGTAGCAAAGACACGTTACTGAAATGGTGACATTAGGCAGTGTTAGAATAGTGCATGCTAAAGCTTTGCATATGCAAAGAATAGCGTTGTCGCCACTGAGCATGCGTCGAACGCTAAGCACATTTTCGCTTTGCGTAAGCTATTTTCAGAAATTATGTGAGTATGCAAATGGTGTTTGCACTCCTCCAAGAAGGATTTTATGATGAGAAGTTGGGTAAAGCTAAGACGAGCACAAGTTAAAGAATAGCAGCTCCCAGGTCCACGACAGTGGCAGCTTTGGCGGCGTCGTGAGCCCGATGTCAGCGGCATCCTTGTCACTGCGATTTTCAGTACAGGATGGCATTGCACTCCTACGGGAGGTGCATGTCAGAAACATTTTGGAGGACCCAGCGATGTGGGCCACAGTCGCTGGCAACTTACTGCTTGCGACACGTGAACATTTCTCGGCGAAGGTACGGTGTGCAGCAGTCAGTACACGAGCCTTCTCTTGCCGAGGCGACGCAAGCGGACACGACCGGTCGACCGTTTCCGTCGTACGTTCAAATTTAAACAAATCTAAAACGTTCCTCTAAACTAATACATTTTTTTTCTCTCAAGTTACAGAATTTCATGTGTGAAATAAAAATTGTTATTACATCTTGGTGGCACTGCCAGCGCGAGATGCTTAGGCTTTTGCGTTGCGGCAGAGAAAAGCTATTCTAAAACGCTCTTGCGTAGCATGCGCTAAATTTAGTGCTAGCGTGCAATAAAATTGCATGCATCATTCTTAAACTTTCTATTATATGGTTTCCTGACAACCATCATCTAATCAAGACGCTTGATGGGGGAGCGGTGAGAATTGGCAGGAGAAATGGTCTACCAAGAATTCAGACCACAAGGAAGTCTTGAACTAACTGTTCAGCTACATACGCTCATAGGGGATCACCCCCTTCGTCCAATTGAGATGCCAATGAGTCGAAAATAAAGCTGCACAATCTACGAGCCACAACATCAAACAGCCAGTACACAAGCGCCTCCGTTGGAGGACGGCGCCCTGCGACCGAAAACCTTCGAAAAATTGCTTCTTGCTTTCGATTCGGACTGCAAACATTTCGCACGTTGCTGTTAATGATGAGGCTTTGGCATTCTGGAATGCACACTGGATTTGGCAAAATGGAAAAACCCTCAAAAATATTTTTCGGACAGGTGCCACACAATGCGCAAACTTTCTTAGTTCACTGCGTCGCAGGGGCCTGCGACACGGCGTGTAGCAAAAAAGTGACGGTCACCTGAGAGCTGCATTGAGGACGAGTCCACCTCCCTCTTCTTCTTGTTGCAGATCTTGAGTACAACTGCCTCCGCCGTCACTGCGCCTCCTGCTCGACCCAAAAGCAGACGACGAAACTGCGTCAGCGAGCTTTGTGAAAAGAAGTGTGCCTGCGGCTCTGAAGCTTCTTCTCTGCCCTTTTAGAGTAATTCAAACACTGCGCTCAGTGTATCGCCAATCTTTTCTCTCAGTTTTCCGACGTCGCCACGAGTCATTTGTTTGTTCGAGTTGCATGAAAGAAAATGGCCACTCGTGGGTGCCTACCTGTGTTTTCTACATTTCTTTTTGCAAAGAGCCCACTGCAAAAACATTAAAAACAAAATGGTGCCTTTCTATTGTGGTGATTTTGATGAAACTGGCCATGGAACTAAACATTCTTTAACTGGCGACCGTGCATGCAACAATGAGGAGCTGGCTGACGAAAAGAAGTAAACTCACTCCTACTGCTGCAGTCATAGAAACCAGTGAATGTAAGGGTCATCTGTGTTGGAGACCTGCAGAAAAAAGAAACAAAAAATACTGAACCGACATAGAATCCCATAATAGACCACTTCCTCGAAGCTAAACTTTGCTCTGCATCAATGAAATTAAGAACGCTCAGTGAAGGTAAGTATAGAGATCCTATAACGTTTTGAAACGGTCAAATCTGGCATTAGTGTCAAGCCCCATCTTGAGACTGCAGAATTGGAGATTTCTAAAGATAAAAAGGGACACATTAGATGCAACAGATTTTACAAGCAACCCAATGATCTATCAAACTTTTTTGTACGAGTTACTTTGCCTTGTCAAATCAAATTTCATTGGAGTCAAATCAATAAGTTCAACAGTAACCTTCTACTATGACCCTTTCCAACATGCTGTTACTGATGCCTATTTAATTGGGGATAGAAATATCTCGCTTGAAATACTGTACTTCTATTGTAATGGGCACATTACAATAACAAGTTTTCACATTAATGTGCCAAGAGCAATACCCATATAACCAGCCAAAATTACGTAGGCTGTTCTTTTTTCAGTTAGAGAAGTAACACTCATTCAGTCGCAATTTCTCGTAGGCAAATTTCATGTCTGTGAGCGAGCAACTGACAAATGTCGATAAAAGAATAGTGTAAAACAAGCAAAAAAAAAACATTTCTGAAGGCCACACCTGCAGGATGACGAGTCATGCTGAGCTTGAACTCGCTGAAGTAGACTGTCGACTTTGAAGTTTTTCCTACAAAGAAATTGCAGAAACCAGTGGACGAGTTTCCAGCAATCTGCATTACTGTCCAGCATTCCAGCAAGGTATTTTTTTTTTCTTTTTGAAGCTTACCTATTTTTGTGAGTTCTTGACATGCGATGATTCATATAAGTTAGTGTTCTATGAAGAAATATTGGCTGAAAGAAAAAGAAAAGCATGATTACGCAAATTAAACACAGCGTGTCATATTTGAAAAAGAAGAAATCAGTTTAGACAAGTCTCTAAAATGTTTCGTACAAAAAAACAAATCAATGCTGTTGGAAATATAATGTACGTTGGGAAGCTAGTTGTAAGGAAAATAATAATTTAGGTACATAACGAACTATAAAGTAGAATGCTGGTTACAACTGTTGTCAAACGCTACATAAAAACACGCAACAGGCAGGGGTGAGGATTGAAGTTAACAAAACCCAGTATCTCTGGGTTCTATGAACTTCAATGCACTGCAGCTCTGACACATTCTGCTTTCTACCGACACCGTGAGCGGTCACCGAATTTCCGGTTATACTTGTAAATGACCACGTCCTGTAATAAAGGATCTATGAAACCGGCAATGCCAAAAAAGCCATGCTGTTCAGGCCAGGGCCACCTATCGATGTCCAGCTGGGTAACTGGCGACGGACCCCCAAGCACTCTTAGGTCTCTCCCAGACTTCAAGCAACCTATAGAAGTATCATTGCGGCGCCAAGTGTGCCGCCATTTGGAGCTACAGTCGTGGTCAAAAAGAGGAATATATGAATGCATACACGCTTTGTCCCTTTAATACCAGTTGGGGGGTCACAGGAAGAAACTTCTGCCGGATGGATCTCTCGTACGACTCTTTGAAAACGTCCGCACACAGGCGTCTTCATTACTGATGGTCAGTTGTGCTCTCACATGAGCAACAAAGTGCAATATCATGTTCTACCTTCTTGCATTCCCAACAGTACGAAATGCCTTAACTGGCGAATGATTTTCGGAACTCAATCAAATGATGGATCTTTCTGAACGCGACAGCATCCTTTCCACATCCATGTGCAGTGGACAGATTTTTGTTACAATCTGGAAGATACTTACAGATGCTAGCTGCCGTGTTCGTAGATATCTGTATATCTGCGTCGGTTCTGTAAAGGCATAAAAACATAAATGATGAAGTGAAGCCATATACCCTCCAGGGATTCCAAATAAAAAAAAATTAAGTTTTTGTTTCTTTTATTATTATTTTTAGACCAAATAGCGTGCTCTTTGCTAGACGCTTGTTGCATCATGGAAGTTTTATCGCGTGAAACTAGGAGATTAACCAAAAGGAAGTAGGTTCTTTCTCTAACAAAAATAAATCCAAGCGACTTCACTGAGCAGCCGAATTCACAAACGCCCAAGATTTCTCCAGAGAAATCTTCCGCACCTGGAACATTATGGAGAAAACATCCACCCTTCACGATCGTTCCCATCTATATTTTGCTTCCCAATCTACTCTTCTAATCCGTCAACCCATCGTCGTGAATTTCCCACGCCAAAGGAAACGCAAACTTTGCCATCGATCGCGCGCGCGAACGCCCGCGACTTTTTAAGCTATCGCAAATTCACTTCGGCGAAAGATCGCGCGCACCCGATCTTTCGTCCCTGAGACAGGACAATGCACAAACCTTGCGCAACAGGCCGCACGTAACCTTTCGGTAGACGACCAAATCACAAAAGAAATAAGTTGTAACACAATCGCTCCTTTCGCCCAAGAAACCCAGCCACCGCAGGGAGCAAGACAAGCAGAGGGCCGCTGGCGCCAGCTCGAAATACAACCACCGTTTTATCGGAAGAAACAGAAGCCCGACAGAATGAATATCGCGTATTACAGTCTTCCGATATTCTTAAAAGCCACTAGTGTAACTTAGAAAACCAGCGTAAAAACCAGCATTAGGCTTAGAAATCCAAACAATCGTGCAGTAAAGTTGGGTGGATGCAGAGTGGAGCGGCCACGGGTGAAAACTTACTTTCGAAAGCCTGTAGAAACAGTTCATGGTCTGTTCGCAGAGGTTCCGCTCGCGGAGGTTTGGGTGCTTCGATGGGCGGCTGTTCCCTCTTTTGGCGGCATCGGGGCGAACGAAACACACAATTTACTTTTTCACTCTTTTTTCTTTGCCTTCTCACGAAAGCGACGCTACACGCCGCCCTGCAGTCTACCCCCAAACCGCCCGTTTTCACAAGAGCACATTGGCCGTCGTGAGGGCGGTTAAACACGCCAGAAGGCACGCTGCGACGACACGGCGCATGTTGGGAAAGGTTGGGAACGCGTCTCCTTAGCCTTTTTGTCGTCCAGGGTTTAAATTTTAAACGCGGCATGGGCGATAAATATCGAGGGGTCACCCATATCGCCGCAAGGTTCGCAAATATCGCAAATAATTAACATATTTCGGTAACCTGACGTAGCAAAAATTCTAAATAATGTGTTATAATGAAAAATACGAAGAAATACAAATAATTACTACAAACAACCCGTTATATTTTCTTGGTAGTTGCGGTCACGTGAACGGAAGGGTGCCTGCGGCGAACGTAACTCGGCACTGCTCCTTGTTCGATTATTTATGGAATGCACCCCATCCTCGCCCCAGCTGTAGGACGGCGAAACCGAAACTAGAGGAACTCTGCGCTCATAGGCATGTTAGAACATAAAGTTTACCGTGTAAATCCCATCTTAGGAATCGGCCACTCAACGTATCAAGGTAAAATAACTATTCAAATTTGCAATATCTCAATATAATGGCCTTCTTGTCACACCAATATGTAGTATGTCATCTTAATCTGTGTCAAAAACCTCAATTTTTTTTCGGGTACGACTAAATAAGACAAGATTTAACATTTTAACCTAACAAATAAAGCAACGCAATACACATTCAAGAAAATGTCTAATACTGCTAGTACGTTAGCCAGTTTTTGCGGGCCGTTCCGCATATGTAACCCTTAGTTCTTCTCAGATACCATGCTAAAATATTGGGTGTAAAAATTTGCTTACAAAAGTCTTCACTTTGTGGGTAGTGTGAACAGTAATTACTAGAAAAAAATTGCATCCTCTTTTAAAATGGCCTGCGATGAAGTTCCACACAACAGTTCGAGGAAAACAAAACTTTATTACACGTCGTCAGGACGTGCCATCAGCATGGACACTTTTAATGCACATTTTCGTTATTGTGATTCTAAATGAAAATATGTCTAGATTATAAAAAGAACTTGCAAATATTTGTAGGCTACATTCCCATATACGGTATATCAAAATATTGCTCAAGAACCGCAGTCGTAACACCAGAAGGAACTTCTGACAAAGATGGCGAGTTCTCAAAACCAGCTCTAAAAAATAATTCTCCACCATTCTGGGGAATGCCTACTACTGTAGTATAGTATTTACAAAATCCATGGCACTTTCAGGGCAAACTTAACAATAATGAACCATGTTTAAAAGCACACAAACAATGTAATAACTGCGTTGTCCAAGACAATCTCTGGAGTGGTGGTAAGCCATGTCATAGCCACTGGAATGTCATTGTCGTTGAGGGCTTTGACCAAAGACTTAATCGTGGCACGTGAGCCGAAATGTTGACCCAATGATACGACCCATGGACTTCATTTGTGGACCTCACGACCTTACCTAAACTTCTGACACTTTATCCCGAACATTGATGCACACACTTCACCTAGTGTAATTATGTAGGCACCTTACATGTAGACCTCATCTGAAAAGCCTGCCCGAAGGTTTTACCTGGAGGCTTTTAACAGGACCTCATGTACACAAACGTGCCGTTGGAAGACTTTATATGAAAACACTGTTCATAAGCACTGCACAAGCACACAGTCCAGGAACACCATTTAGCTGAAACTAAGACTCCCAGACACCTCAACTAAGGAATCGTGTCAGATGTCTCCGTCTGAAGACGTCGCTTCAAGACTTAACCTGAAGACTTTATCGATAACTTGTCTGGAGTCTTGGCTCGAAGACTTGAAGAAAGGAAGTCTTTGTTTGAGGTCTTCGTCAAAGCAGTCATCCCGAGGATGCCTGAAGACGTCATCTGCGAAGCTTCGATCCAAAGAAGTCTTTGAAGACATCACTTCAAGAGCTCGTACAGGTCCCAGCAGTCTCAGTTTCGGTTGAGATTCCACGAAGCCCTACTCACAGCTTTTCTACATCTGGAACGTAAAAACATACGAGCAATAAAAAATTAATTACATCAAATTTACTAGCATTCGGTATATATATATACAAAATCAGAGATACCAGTCTGTAAAAGAAGTGATATGAAATGTAACAAACTAAGATGCGTTTCAAGCATAACTAACTTGCTGTGACATTGTTTGGAGCCCTTTCAAATGAAAGTCCCATCGCTCAATAAGCTGGGCTTTGCATTGGTCATTTTGTCACTTTCTCTTATGCTCATCTTGACCGAACAGCAGGGTGCATGCGGTGCCCACTTCTTTGGTCGTTAAATAAATATGTTTTTCAATCAATCAATCAATCTTATGCTCATTCAACTTTTACAGAAACTATTATCTTAACGTTTAGTACCATATTTTTTTACTATATTCTTTACTGTAATTTTTACCATAACATTCAACTTTTGCACAGCATTTGTTGCTCCCTCTTTCGTTAAAAATACAGAAGTCGTCAGAGCAGAAATCAAGGAACAGTTTAGGGTGTCTGACACACCCCCGAAAAATTGATTAGTATTCTTTTGCGCAAAGCACCATACCCCATTTTGTCTTAACTGCCATTGAAGCCAAAGCTATACCTGTATGAACCTTGAGCTTTCATTATAGCTACCGTGCCTGCAAGCTTGTGCAGTGTGTAAGCGCCGTTCAAAACGACAACCTCACACTTCTAGTTTCCGTTTAGCTCGCACTCAACATGAAACGGATTATGTAGTAGATTATGGCGTTGAGACTGTACCCAATTAATGTTTCGCGGCAGAGTCGTGAGTTTGCTGAGAAAACAAAACAAAAATCGAGTCAAACCAAAACCAGCAAGCAAGCACTGAAGAAAGCAAACCCCGAGTCCAGAAGTCACTCAGGGATTATTCACTCCCCACGACTACACCTTGGGTGCCTTGGTGCAACTTCTCCAAAAATTATGTTATCCTTTGTTTCATTTATTTTAATTGATACAGCCTCAAAATTCAAATTTTTGCAAATGTTGCATTTGGGCTTATTAACTTCCAAAGCATGGTTTCAGAAAGTCTAATGCACAAGTGTGCAGGATTTATATACCAAAAAAATTATTTTCACCACACCCGCAGCCCGCCAAGCAAGGTTCATCTTTATGGAACATAGGGCTATGCCCCCAGAAGAAACATCTTACCCTCGTTGGAAGTGCCATTTATTTTAGTTTTCGCTTAGCAAAGCTTTTCAAGTTGAAGGATATCAGTGGCCGGGAGAATCCTGTACATTCAAACAGAACAAATGTGACAAATACGGCACGAGCGATCTCATTCATTGACACCCAAATCAGGGCTCAAAAGTGGCCCTGTCTGGAGACGTCTGAATGTGTTATCTTCAGTTGGGGGCTTTTCCCGGCACCTTCCACTTTAGTGATACAATATTTTTGCGCTATATTTAATGGAGGGTGGTCACGGGACATCATCAGCGTGTCATGAGATGTCACAGTGTCATCGCGACACTGTGATGTCACGTCGTGCGACACCAGATCGCGCGACCGTGTAACTGTCGTGATAACGTAACCCATGGTGATTACGTGACGTGATCCCTTCCGACAGGGTGACAAGTGGCAACATGAGCACAGCGCAGCAGTAACTATCATTTATAAAAGATCTGCAAAGCTCCAGACTCGGAAACTGGTCCATAAAAGCCCGCCATAAAAGCCGGACTTTGATCTGCAAACATGTCTGCTTCGTTGTCGGACCCCCACAGGTCCAATTCCTGGAAAAGCTAAGGCACTCCTTTGATCTACCACGCAAAGAGTATGCAGTAGGCATGAGCGATATGTATGTAAATCTAGATAGCGTGACAGTGTGATTTCACGTAATGTCACGGTGTCAAATGACGACACGCTCGACATTGAAAAGGTGCAGCCTAAACCGACACGTGTCACAGGGTCGGGTGGCCACAGCGCCGCCAGCCACGGGACCGCGTGACACACGGTGGTGTCTCGCTAAACTTGACAGGACGTTGGCCCTCTAAATATTTGTGACGATGCCACAGTATGGCTGAGGGGCGACGTGAAGGCAACAGAAATCTCAACTTCGCTTCCGTTAAAATCCATTCTACAATACAAATCTAGGCGAGCATCGGCGTTTCGCGATCTCTTTACCCAAGCACGCAATACAAGGCCAAGGGGGGAGGACACTTACGGGGCTGCTCAAGCGGTGACGTGGCAGAGGACGAGGTGGACGACTCGTTGGACCGGTCGGGGCGGGAGGCCTTGTGCTCGACGTAGGTCTCCCACTCGACGAGCCAGAAGGACAGGGTGCCCAGGGTGCCACACACCACCAGGATGAGCAGCTGGTATGGGAGCAGCAGGTAGTTGGAGTAGAAGAAGGCCACCGCTGCCGCCACCGCCTGCACGACGACGACGTGCTCTCTCTCAGGTATGGTGCCCACACAGTCGAACCCGTTTATGACGGACTCCGTCAGACAGGCATTTTAGTTCAATATACCCTGTAATTCGCTATATCAAAACTGGGCCTACCACAAATTTTAGGGCTGGGGCTTTGTAATGAACAATTATTTTCTTGACACTACGGTAAACATGCGTTAATGCATTCTTCAGCGGACCGCGAGAAACATTTGTGACTCGCAAAAACCTAACCGATAATGCTATAGGCGAGCTAACAACTAAAACAAAAAGTAGCTTTCAAACTATCTATTCTGCGAGGACGTTTACAGAATCAGAGCACCTTGAGGGGCACGGAAAGGAAAATCTTTTACCATTTTAGCCGACCACGAAGCCTTTTCATCTGAGCTTAGATCCACGATCTACAGTATGGCAATCGTGTTCTTGAAAGAAATGGGATTTTGCTCCCGTGAAGCCAAAGTCCAAACAAAATTATTGGAACCATACAGAGACGGAAAAGAGAGCCGAGCAGAGCAACTGAGCCGCAGTGAGGATTGCTGGTTGCACGCAAACACCGCCGCCTATCCAGCCGTGAATGCCCCAGAATCACAGGCAGAAGTTCGATGATCACTAAAATCTGTTCTCTATGCCAAAGAATCCTTTTCAGCTGGTCAAAAAACAACAAAGATGGTTGCCATTTCCTGTGCGAATTGGATTAGCACGCAAAAGTCAACGAAAAGAGAGCTAACACACAAAACATAACAAGCGGTGGTAAGGAAGCAGCCGACATGGTCTCAGAAGTTTCGCAAGGAGAGCACTTGGCGAAAAGAAAGAATTACAAAAAGATCATTGGTGTATTCTTAGGAAATGTATTTGCATGACCCTTGGAAATGCCACACACGTCCTCTTTGGGAAACATTAACACTGACCCCTTCACTTCTCTCTTTTGCTCCTCTTTCTGGCCTTGTTGCAGGGTCAGTTTTAGCGTTTCCTAAAAGGGAAATCCACCAATGGATCTTCCTGTAATATATTTCACCCCTTTCTGTACTCTGCCTGTCAGAATATGTCGACGCCATTGGATACGGTAATCTATATCACTTATGGAAAGAACCACATCTATACCACTTGTGGCTAGGAACCCCATCCATATCACTCGTGGAGGAAACCGCATCCATTGTTTTAACTGCACGCACAGATCACAGTCCCCACACCCCTACTACAGAAACCCAGAGTGAAGAACAAGCGGCGATGGCAGAGCGGCAACTGAGCACACACGCATTAACACCTCCTAGATGACAAAGTTGTGGTGTTGAATGAGATGGCGTCATCAGAGAAGGCCAACGCTGGGCACAGACTGAACACGACGATTGCGTCAACGTTAGACTCAACCCTGACTCGAAGCCGAGTGCTGATGCAGCACTTATTTGCAATCTGTGTCCAGCATTGGCCTTCACTCATGATGCCAGCTCATTCAGCACTACGCTTTTGTTATCTAGGAGGTGTTGTGCGGCGCCTCCTCCTCTCTGGCTCCATGCCAGCTGTGCGCGAGACTTCGACAAAAACGAAAGGGCTTGTTTTGAAAAAGACCCGGCGGAGTCTGTCAGTTTGTCAGCGCTGAGGAGAGAGAGAGAGAGAGAGAGGTTGACGAATGCTGATGTCAGCGTTTTGGATTAATGATAGCATCGCATGAGTCACCTTCTCCCCTCGCTGACAAACGAAAGACACCGTTGGGTCTTCGTCAAAATGAGCAATCTAATGCTAACGCATTAAAAAGCAAACTTCGAGTAGAGACTGCTCCCAACAGCGTGTCCTAATTTTGACTTTCTTTTAATGCGAATAGCATTCTTTGGATACTTCACGCACTTTTCGTCTATGTATATCTATCTATCTATCTATCTGGCTATCTAACCTCTTACGCCGCGGGTCGATAAATAAATAAAAAAGACCGGCGCCGGCTGGGATTCGAACCGTTGACCCTTTGATCAGCAGGCAGACGCGCTAACCACAGAGCTATGAAGGCAGTCATTCAACGCACTCTAAACGGTTGTTTATATCTTTACCATAGGACGCGCTACAGCGCTGTCACAGCTACCGGTGCACGCGCGTTCCATGCACGAGGGCTCATTCCGCTCTCGTGAGGCTGAGCACGGCCGCTAGCTCACCCTCTCCCGCGCTCGGGAGAGGGTGATGTAGCGGCCGTGCTCAGCCTCACGAGAGCGGAATGAGCCCTCGTGCATGGAACGCGCGCGCACCGGTAGCTGTGACAGCGCTGTAAAGCGCGTCCTATGGTAAAGATATAAACAACCGTTTAGAGTACCGTTGGTTGAGACTAGCTGAGACTCCAGAAAGTCTGGTCGGTACCATTTTGAGTGTTTGTGCGTATGGCGCGTGCTTTGCTCGCCTTCCTAAGTGACACAAACGCACGTGCTGGGCTGCGGAGATCGTGCGCAGGGCTGTGAAAGTGTCAACAAATTTAGAATCGCCTCAAGAGTGGGCTGGCGTATCTAGAGTGTGCCGGCCACCTGACGAACGCAGCATAACTCCGCACCGTTTGATGCTATTCGCATTAACGTAGATAATCATTCCCAAAGGATGGGTTCTGCTGATTTTTTTCTTTGTGTTTTTTCGTGCTTTTTGCCGTTGCTCTTTTTGTTTGCCGCTTGAATCTTTAACTTTATGAGTTACTTTTTCTTTACTCTTTTAAACGAGACTGGGCACTAGTGTATTTTCAATTTTCTTTTTATACAGGATGGGTGCTCACACGTTTTCAAGTTTGCGTTTTTCTTAGTCTGATATAACCAATGGGCTGTTCTTTATAAAGGCACTTTTTTACATGGAATTTTGTGCTAAATAATTGGGTTTTAGCTATTGGCAATCATTTGCTGTATTCGGGTTCGTATAAACAGGTTCGACCGTACTCCGTTTCACGTTAAGTCCGACCGCAACCGGTTTTAACCAGCTTCAATCGACTGCGTGGTCGGTTTAGCCCCAAAACGGCTAAACCAACCATGCTCAAAAAAAGTGCAGGATCATGCCACATTCACCGTGTCCGCGATTGGTTTAGACAATGATAGAAGACGCGCAAAGACTACGAGCACCATGACGATGCACTTTTGGCGTTGCTTGATTGGCTCTATTAGATCGCAACGTTGGCTGCAGTCAACTTGATGTGAAACAAAGGATAGGGCCTGCCCCCAACTGGTGTGTTACTTAACGCGTCCTGAAAGGAGGTTTCTCGATTTCCACCTGTTGACGTCATAAAAGTGTCAATGACATCATCCGCCACGATCCTGGCGGCGGTAATAAAAACAAAAGCGGTGTAAAGACGAGTACGAAGTAAGAGGTAACCAGTAGGACACAGCTGTGGAGGCGGATGTTGCAGATGTCTGTTCTGCTGTAGGCCGCTCCTCAACCAGACACATGGACCGACAGACGAGCAACAAGGACACAGTTCAAAGCACTTCAGACGGATTAATACGTCAATCGAGCAAGTCGTGTTCTTGTGCCCCCTTCCGCCAATAGCCGAAGGCCTTTAACTGGCCTGCGGAATCTCGCTCGTTTGTAAGTGATATGCCAAAAAGTATGACAGACCACATCCTTCCCGAGCATGGGAGAATCGAATCGTCCAGATGTGAGCTATAGCTTGCGAACCCTAACTAAACAAAGTGCATAAAGAGGTTAGCGTAGCGAAGCATTAAAATACAGTGTTGCTTACCTGAACAAACTTGAAGATGGCGAATGCGGGGGCGCTGTCTTCGGAGTACACGAACCCGAGGAGAGAGTAGAGCTACAAGGGCGTTCGGTTCGAGGTCAGGGATGATGTCGGCATAACGAGACAATGATCACTCGAGCAGACGACAAATACAGAACCGACCTGAGTGTTGAAGCAGCTGTCCCCAAGGCCGAGAAGGAAGCTGCCCACAAAAGCCAGGTACAAGCTACGAAAGAAGCACAGGCGCCAACAAAGTATAAGGAAAAGCAGCACAGATAGCAGGCGGCTGACGGTATTCACTTCAGTGGGTGGCAAACAACATTTCAGCCATAAGTTATTCGTTCCCTGTGGTGTGTCCGATAGCCACTAGTTGACAAGGGCAATGTAGCCCTTCAAAGTATTTCCTTTCCCCTTTCTCGAAGGCCAAGTTATCCTTGGTAAATTACTGGTGGACTTCTGACAGCCATAAAAAAAACCACGATGGCCAGTACGACAACGAACAAACGCCGCCACATTTGAGTACCCTCTATATCCCCTGATCAGAGCACGGCGCCGTGACGACACCGTACCCTCAGCACAAGGGGCAGACAATCTTGCTCGCCGTATAGTCCCGATACGAGTTTTACCGAAACGACACAAGTCCCCGGTATGTGCATACGGGAGAACTCACTTGCTCTCGATGTATGCCCGGTCCCACGTGGCGGCAAAGTTTGAGTTTGCGGGGAGGTTGATGAAGATGGTGTAGTAGGCCACCATGTGTACCAGGAACCCCAGCAGCACTATGGGATCCCGACCTGCCTTGTTCGTCTGCTTTCCCAGAATGCTGAAGGCCAGGCCGCCTGACAACAAAAAGGCTTCCTCACTCGCCCAGGTCCGACACTAGCCCTTATAAACAGCTTTTCAGCAAAACTATAATAGCTAGAAGAAACATATTAGTGTTCTATGGATGTCAATAGCACATTCGTGAGGCATCAAACATATATCTAACGGAGTATGCTGTAAATAAATTTATTTTTGCAATCTCAATATTTTAAAAACTATTCCGAAGTGGAATTTGGAATTATATTTTGCGGGCACAAAATTTCACGATTTGGAGCAACATGTTATGAATTCGTTACTATCGAATTATGTATTGGCACGGCAAATTTTTCGCAACATTCTTCGAGTCGTGAGATTCACGTAAATGAGGTCTTTACAGTACAGTCTAGCCCGGTTATAACGAACCCGTTTATAACGAAATAGCGGTTATAACGAAGGAATTTGGATTTCCCATTCCCATTTCTGCATTTTTAATGCAATTTGGGTCGAGTTATAACGAAGTAAATAAAAAGCCTCAGCGGATGTAACGAAGACAAATTTCGTGCCGAGCGGATAAAATATCTAGCAATCAGAATAATTTACGACCTTTTTGGTAAATTTTAAGCAAAAAACTGCTCAAAATTCGGCAGCCTCCGCAGCGTCGTCTGCTCTCCCTATCGCGTAGCTCCTATAAGATTGCTTCACCGCACGACCTCATGCGCCGCCGTGTCCTTAAAACTTTTCAAAACAAACAAGAAAAAAAAAACTGCTGACAACAGAGGCGGCCAATTCGTCGTCTCTCTCTCTCTCTCTCCATTTTGCAGTCACGTGACGGGTACAGTCGCTGGAGTCGCCAGATGAACTCAGAGTCGGCTGGGGTAGCTAACGCGCGGTAGCGTCGTTTGTGTACTCGCGAGTGACACTCGTAACTCTCGCGCAAGGTGCAGGCGTCGTGCAATGCCAACTCCAGAGTCGTATTGGTCGTATCGTTTGGAGTTTCGAACACACCGCGACAAGGGCAAGGGGTGCGCTCGTCGTTATCATTCTTCGTTCTCTGCTTTTCGTATCGTACTGACCGATTTGCTGCTTCTGCCATCCTGACTTCCCCCCGACAACTTTTTGACAACGGACTTACACTAACCTTAGACTTCCACGGAAAAGACTCGGACTGCCCCTGGATTCTTCTGAATCATCGATTTGTCGACCATGTCGAGTTCCGCGAGCCCCGGGACGTCGGCGGGAAAAAGGAAAGTGCTGTCCCTAAAGCTGAAGCGCGCCATTTTGGACAAAGTCCGTAGGAACGTCAAGAAGACCGATATCGCGCGAAAGTATGATATCGCGCAGTCTACTTTGTCGACGATTATCAAGAACGCCGGCAAGATCGACGCCGTTCTGGATGACGACGTTGGCGGCGGTGACCGAAAACGAATCCGAGGTGCCACCTACCCCGACGTAGAAGCGGCGCTTTACAAGTGGTTCGTGGATGCCCGCGCGAAGAACATCCCGCTGAGTGGACCGCTCATGCTACAAAAAGCAAGGGATTTGGGCTTCGCTCTCCACCACGGCGGCTTCCAGCCAGGAACCGGATGGCTGCAGCGGTTCAAAGACAGGCACGACATCACGTGCAAGAACATTGTCGGTGAGGCCGCGTCCGTTGGACGATTTTTACGCCGACAAGGATATCTATAACGCCGATGAAACCGGATTGTTTTTTCAGCTGCTACCAGCGAAAACACTAGCGGCCAAGACTGACAAATGTGTGGGAGTCAAGAATAGCAAGAACCGCATTACGGTGCTCGTTTGTTCGAACATGGACGGCTCGGACAAGCGCGATCTGCTGATCATAGGAAAGGCGAAGAAGCCACGGGGGTTCGCTAAGGTGCTGTCCATGCCGGTAGCGTATAGCGATAACAAGAAGGCCTGGATGACGCGAGACATCTTCACAAAGTGGCTCACCGACTTCGACAAGGCGATGGACAAAAAGAAGCGCAAGGTGCTGCTTCTGTTGGACAATTGCAGCGCTCATCACGTGAATGCTCATCTGAGTGCTGTCGAAGTGCAGTTCCTGCCCCCGAACACGACCGCGAAGCTACAGCCGATGGACCAAGGGGTCATTGCAAACTTCAAAGTCCACTACCGGCGCCGAGTGATCGAGCGCCTGCTGATTGACATCCGCACCGCCGTTGACCCAGCCAGCCTGAAGGTTCCGTTGGAGAAGGCCATATTCTTTGCGAGCGGAGCCTGGAGGGACGTTAAGCCACAGACCATCCTCCACTGCTTCCAGAAAGGTGGCTTTTCGAGGAGCAGCGGTGCTGACGAGAGTGCTGCCGGAAACGGAGCAGCAGCCGCTGATGGTGACGCAGCGGTGACATGCTTGGTGGCTCTGGGAAACGGCAAGCAAGGTCGACCTCGTGCCTCCCGGCTTGGATCACATGGACTTCGCCTTTGCCGATGACGACATCGTCGCTACGGAGGACGTGTCCACCGAGGACCTTGCCAAGAGTGTCGTGGACGAAAGTGCCAATGACACTGCCTCCGACGACGATTGTGACGACGGTCGCATTTCGCAGCCAGTGACCTCGGGAGCAGCCGTTGCTGCGGTCGACGTGCTGCGAATGTACTTCGGAGGTTCCGATCCGAGCTTTGATCTGCAATTCGACAAGTTTGAGGCCGCGATCGTTAAACGCTCGCTCGCGAACAGCGTGCAGGGAACCCTAGATGGCTTCTTGCAGAAGGAATAAACACGTTCCCCCAGGTGAACAATTTTGTTGTTTTTTTCCTTTAGTTCGGATATAACGAAATAGTGGATATAGCGAAGTGATTTTCAATTCCCGCCGACTTCGTTATAAACGGGCTAGACTGTATACCATAATCTTACGAACATCAAAGAGACATTTATGAAATGGTAAAATATCCTGAGAACATTTGGGTGTGCCATCAGGGTGTAGCTATTTATAGAATAGTGGAGTATCTAATGGCCCGAAGTACCATAGAAACAAAGTCAAAATGAGGATTTGAGATTTCAATGAACCCTATTAAACTTAAACTTTGGCCAATTGTTGAGCCACAACCAGATCCACAAACACAACCAAGCTGGAGTGGAGCGCAGGAGCGAATTTTAATGCAGAACAAACGTGAAACATGACAGTTGCGGGGATTAGTGTGATCAAGAGCTATGGTACCATTATCCTGGAATTTATAAATGTTGGATGAGAAAATGGGATCTGTTTCTGGTAGCCGACGCCATCTCTTTCTGTGCATTTTAGGGCTTCGTCCGCCGTCAATATTTTACAAAAAACTTCAGAAAATCGTTTGTGACCTTTGAATTATAGAACAATAGGCTCCGAAACTTTGGTACCTGGTCCGAACCGCTAGACTGAGCACTCAGTAATGCATAGTTTATTTTCGCGGTGAAAAAGAAACACAAAAAAATCATGAGCCATTTTACTCTCTGAAGGTGGATGACCAGCGAAGCTGTTTAGCACACGACACAGATCCGCCCCGAGGAGCCGGAGGAAACTAGACACGCGGGATGGGACTGCCCCTCGGCGGAAAGTAGACACGCGCGACGGGACCGCCAACCCAGGAGAGCGGAAGGAAAAGAAACTAGGCACGAAAGCGCGTGGAACGACGACAAAGAGAGGGCGGTGCGAGCGTAGACATGGCCGACGCGGGTCGCACAGCGGCAAATCTTTGAGAAACCTTTATTCTCTACCTGAGAGTCTACTCATCTTGAAAATGGTGCCTACTGATAACTTGCTTACAGATAACTAATCTACTGTATAGACATATGGGGTATTCCTAAATTACCCAAGCATCAAGGAGAATGCAGGGAATGGTGTTCCACGCGCTGCATGTGCCGCAGTCTGCAGCAGTAACAGTCCTAAAGGAAAAGCCTAAAAGAAATGGCATCTTGCATGTGCGTTTGACAACACTTTATTTTCGTTAATTACTTTGAATCTTTTATACAGAGAAGGCGTGCGCAGGCGGAGGTGCGAGCGTAAAGTTTTTGGTCACGCACACGAAAAGTCCATGGAACCCTAGCCATAAACAGCTTCTCTGTAATTTATTTCAGACACCTGGTACATGCAAATAGTGGCGCAAAGGTCAAGTGAAAGCAACCCACGACAGAAAGACGATAACATGAGTGTGTCGTCTCACCCGTGATTTCTCCAGCTCCAATGAGAAGGCCATTGATGCCGAGGAACTTGGAAGAGTCCTTGCCGAAGCTCTTCGTGAAACCGAGGCAGGCGCCGTAGACACCGCTGAAGAAGGAAAGCTCTAGCCCTGCAGAGTGTGGAGAGATTGGCTTGTTTGAGCATGGACTCAAACATGACAAGAAAGCACCACACACGTTAAAAGACGGTTGGTAAAATATTTTACTAGGGGTTGAGACAAATATTGCAAACAATGAAACCGGATTTTCAGAAAAGACTCAGAATACACGGGTCAAAAGACGGACTGTAACCTAAGTTCCAAACTTCATCTTGAGTGCTTCACATCTAATATCTCTAAGCTCCCTTCAGTCATAGGCTTGTAGTCACAATCATTATACAATACCCAGGTTCAAAACATAGCAATTTTTGATCGAAACATGCTATCGTATAATACAGAGCATCCGCCCATTCCATGATAAGTGCCCAGCCCTCAATTTTGTAACATTTGAGAAATACACGAAGGACATGTCTTCACATATTGTTGACCTAAGGAGGGCCCATCCCCCAGTTTTGCATAATTATCTCCAAATTTTGAGTGCGCGCTTGCTCCGGATGTTTTTGTATATACAGTCTAAGCTCGTTACAACAGACATTTGGATATAACATACTGATTTGTGAAGCTCGGTTGGTTTTCCTCTACATACCATTGACTCAACTTCATATCTGGATACAACATATACACCTTTGACAACAGACCGAAATCTTGGTCAAAATCAAGGTCTGCTATAACGAGCCTGGACTGTATGGGGTTCCATTTTGTCGGATAAATCCGAAAAATGTGAAGAACACTCTCCATTAGATTTTCTGTTAAAATGGATTTATCTGACCAACTCTGAATTTCAAGGTTTACAACGACAAATAAAAAAGCAAAAAAGACGGAGTTTTACAAATCAATTTTAAAAGAGCACAGCATCAGTGGTCATGAGGAGTTGCCACTTCAGTTTCCTTTGAAATCTCGAGCTACTGACAAAAGTGGTTTGCCTTTTAGTCAGGGGCGGATCCAGAACTCCGTTTTGGGGGGGAGGGGAGGGGGGGGGCAGAACATTTTTAAGGATACTATTCTCCCATTCTTCCTTGTGCACCGGCGGGTCCACCCATGTCAAATTGCCCTCCGAGAAGGGAGAGAGAAGGAAGGAGGGGGGGGTGGCCGCCCCTGTCCCTCCCCCCCCCTTGGATTTTCCACTGCTTTTAGCTAGTGAGAATTCCTCTAGTACAATGGGCCACGGTACCCAATTTGTTTACTTTGTTTCTAAATTTTTAAAAAAATTGGGAACACAGTAAAATAAACTCAGAGTTTCAGAGAACTGAGAAACTAATAAAAATAAACTTGCTAATTTTCGGCGAAAAATGAACTCTGAAATACACCCTAGCAATTTTATGAGATTATAAACTCTGAAAACAGTTAATCTTATATACAAATTAGGCAAACATCCAAGCAATATGTACTACTTTAACTTGACTTCGTTTAGAACAAAAATATACGCCTAAAGTGTTCCAAATGCCTACCTGGAAGCTTCTATCCTATTTAATGAAAAGCACAAATCACAATGGACGCCTGTTTGTCTAGTCCCAGTTAAACTAAGACTAGAAGAGCAAAAGAGAGCAAACTGTCCTGGCTCCGATCACTATGCGTGCATAAAGACTGCTTCGTGCAGAACTTTCACATATCGATTTGAACATCCATGGATTAAATTGGATCCTTCAAACATCGATTTGAACATCCATAGACGTGACTAGACCTATCAAATACTAGATTAAAAGAATATTAAATATGTATTAGTGCAGCTTGTATCACTCGTAGAGCAAGTTTCTCCAACGGCATGGGCGCACTGCAGCGAAACAACGCTGGCGGTGCAGGGGTCATAGGTAGCACTGCTTTTCCACAATGCAACAATGCACGAAGGGAAACTCACTTCTTGAAAGAGGGTTTGTGTGCATGTATTAATTTCATTTCTCGCTGAAAACAAAAAAATAACTGGACCGCTTCCATCGTGGAAGTGTGTAGGAGATGATCTGTGCACCGCTCGCACGAGTTGATATTTCTACCTCCAAAGTCTGCACAAACGAAATCGCCATATAATGACCTAGTTCAGAATACACGCTGCGGTTTTCTTATGCCAAATGCCCGATTCATTTGATATATATAGTGCACAATTTTAAAAACTCCTTTAGCAATAGCCTACTAACGTCACTACATGAGACGCAGGCCACTAACGCAGGGTGAACTGCGGGCTACTTCACCGGTATAAAGAAATGAGGCGCTCAACGTGAGCATCCCACGAGTCTTTCCTGAGCCTGAGGGACTTCACTGTGAATAGAGAGAGAAAGAAAATGCAAGCAGTATGAGCAGACACGGGTTGAAAGCCTAGCCTACATGACATGCCCTGCACATCGCACCGGAGCAACAATGAAAAAATTCTGCGCCACAAACAATGCAGAAAAAAAGAAGAAGGAACAGTAGAATGAGTGGCAAAGTCACACGACTTCATGGTTTCTTTACGAAGTGCTTCCAGTGAGAACAAAGTCAGTTCCTGTTTGGCATAGTTGAAGATTGAAGCAACACAGTGCAGTCGTGTATAAAAAAATCGAGCAGTCCCATGTCAATCCACAGTCGTACAGTCACGGCGACAGCTGCGACACATCACGGCAAAGTCGTCAAGCATTGCCGTCACGTTCACCCACCGTCGGGCAGTATGGTGTGTGACCAAATGCGTTCGGGAACTAAGTGGACATCTGTTTTGCTGTGAACGCTTTTGTTTTGTTCCGAACGCTTTTGTCTCTTTTTTGATCTGGAGCACGTGAAAGCGAGTCTCTCGGCACAAGTTCTTGGCATTCACGGCGCCACGACGGTATTTTGTCATGGGCTTTTTTTTTTTCCCGAGAGAGCGCGTGCAGCGGGCATTGGGTACTACAGAAACCCAAAGTTTAGAGCGGGTTATTAACGCCGTGGCGTAGCTCAGTGGTAACATCTCTGCTTCACACGCGGCAGACCCAGGTTTGATTCCCGCGAGCGGCGGGCGATCTTTTCGAGGATTTTGCTACATCGACGACGGATGCCCTACATCACCAGCTACAACACCAACATCAACAACTACTACTACTACAGTAATACCTCGTTAACTCGAACACGGCTATCTCGAAATAGCAGTTAACTCGTAAAATTTCCTTGACATGGAATGAGCTCCCATAGACACAATGCATTTTGTCCTTGCTTATCTCGAAAGGTTTTCAGGATGGACTTCGGATATCTCGAAATCTCGCCAGCGAAAATCGCAAAAAACCCACAATAAACAACAAAAACCAACTAAAAAATGTGCGCGCCAAAAAAAAAAAAAGACTGCAGGCAAAAAAAAAAAAATAAACATAACCGCGGGTGCACGGAGACGCGGCGACACGTGCGCCTCAAAAACGTTTGTTGTCTTAATATTTTTTTCCTCTACCCCACTTGGACAAGCCAATGGCAAGCCGGAATGCCTGGCGTTCGGTGCCCCCTCTCCCTCGATTGTTTTGTGCCGCTCTGTCTTTCGTTTTCTCTTTGCTTCTGGGTCCTTCCGTTTCCCTTCCCTTCCCGGTCTGGTCGTCGGCTCCTCAGTCTCGTGTTTCGCAGAGGAGTCGGAGGTGTCTCGTTCGTTTCGAGAGTGTGGCTTCTCTTTATTGCTTGTCCCTCCATTTTTTTTCCGGGTGTTTCGATCGTCTCGGGGCGCCATACGAGCAAGAGTCAAGTGTTCAATCCAGTCATCGGTTGTGAATTCTCCGACGTTGGCTCGTGACTCGATTGATCGTGAACATGGCGCAGCCCAAACAGGTTCTATTTTTCCTTTCTTTAATAGAACCTGTGCTGCTGCCGCGATTGTTAGAAGTTTTATTTAGCACATCGTGCGATCAGAGGTAAAAATTTCGGTACTTTGCTTATCTCGAAATTCCGCTTATCTCGAATTTTTTCACGGTTTTTATGACTTCGAGTTAACGAGGTATTACTGTAGTAACTACAACTACAACATCATTTCATTTCATTTCATTGAAATGAAAATGATGTTAAAATGATGAAATGAAATGATGACAACTAATGTCATTTCCAGTGGTGGGAAGAGCTCCGTAACAGCTATCGCTGTAAAAGCAACAAAATGTGCAATCAAGTTGGTTCTCAATACTGCCTGGAGCTGTTAGGAGGGACCCTTGTACACATGAGATTCCTTTTACATGGCTCCCCAACTCTCGACAATACAGATTATATGAGGGACAATGTGCATTAATGGGTGGGAGGAATGATGTTACTATGAGTGTGAAAGTTCATTAAGCCCTTCACCATTTAGGACGAGTATAGCTCGTCCGCGCACCCTACCTCGCCCCTTGGCTGTTTTGGACGACCTTGGCTTGTTCAGAGCTTTGTTTGCGGCGCTGCTCAAAGACGGCAGCACGTGTCTTTTATTGTCCACGTTTTTAAGAATGGCAACCAACTGTGAAAAAACGCGCATCCCAAATTGCACGTGCAAAAAAAAAACATTTTAGGATTAAAAATTGCAAAAGAAAACGATATGGTAGCTATGTGTACAAGAGTGACTTAACTTCAAGCTTAAAATGTTTGTAATTAACAAAAATATCCACAGATTTAGTGGACACACCCAATAAAGTAAATTGCATGCAAATAATGGGATAGTTCTCTTCATCGTGACTGCGCACATCATACACTCCCAACAAAAAAAAAAAAAAAAAGAAAAAAAGGGCATCACGAGACTATTTAATAAGACCGTTAGCAACCAAAAGAATGTACTCACCCAGTGCCTGAACGAAATCGGAAGATCCGATGGGCTTGACCACACTGGGAGGGCCGCCCTCCCCTTCCCTGCATAATCGATTGCTTTGCTTGTCGGAGATTCTCTTTTTTGATGGACACTGTAACACATACTAGCGGCGCCAAATCAATGCCTCTAAATTTGTCCAGCTACTTTCACGTTTTGACATTGTTTCGTGCTCACGACAAAACTTTCTTTGAGAGCCTCAAACTAATTGACAAAAGCATGCCCTCGTGCCACCTTTGAAATCTAGAACTCAATATTATTGTATATATGCGCGAGGAAATGGTGATAAAACAAGACCTGTGCCACTCTATGTGGCGCAAGATCAAATACTTCATGCGTAATTATTACATCTTAAACTGTTTTCTGTCTTTCTTTTGCGAAAAAATTAATTCTGCCGGGGGTCAAAAAAACGTTGCGCTCAATATTTCGCGACACGTCTGTACTCGCTTCTTTTGTCACGCGATAAGATGCACAGTCGAAGAAAGCGCACGTGCGTTCCATCCTCCTTTTTCCGGTCGTCTCTTCAAAATTCGAGAACCACGGAAGACGTAGCTTCCGCATGGCTGCAAAACTAAATTTTGCCAACATATTATTGTTAGAGAGAATCAAAAATACACCTCGGACGCCCGCACCTTCTCAAACATTTGGGCTGTTCGCCGCGTTGGCCGCAGACAAAGGAAAAGAGGAAACTGAAAGCCGCGCGTCTTTTAAACGCTCGACCTCCTGCACGCACTTCGTGCCTTCCGCCAACCTTCAGCTGTGCGCGCGCGCTCGAGCTGCTCGAGACTTTGAAGCGTCGTCGAAGGTGGGAAGGTTGCGCAGGAGGCGGAATCCCAAAGCTCCTCCCAGCCCTTCTCGCTTTGTCAATAACTAAATCTCCATAAAGCCTTTTGCTTTTTTTTTCTTGCGAATATGTAACATAGTTTCTTTTTTTGTGTAGATAGTAAAACTAAATTAAAATATTAAACTACGATATAACAAATATAGTAGTTGCATGAACGGGGGCGGATTTATGAATCAGGCTTTGGGGGTTGGGCAGTGAGTGTTTGCCTGGGGTGGGGGGATGGGTGTGCAGAGGCATCCGACGTCATAGGCGGACGTGAAGTCAAATGCGATGCTTTGCCCAGATCTATTTTGTTGACTTAATATTTGCCGTTTCACCAAAAACGAAATATTTCTTTCTAAAGGAAAGCCAAAGCATTTTTGTTTTTCGAATGAAAAAGGTAAAGGTTACGTTTGGGAGTAACCTGCGTATAAAAATGGCTTCCCCCACCCTTAAATTTGCCCCTGCATGTGAAAATTTTGTCACTGACGGAGAGACCTCGGACCGCTTATCCGTCCCCGGTTGTCAGCCTCGCGTGAGCTTCAACCTCACGGTGAGTCGGCATCGGTGGCCAGGGACCTGCTGGCAGGCCCCTCCCCTGAGGATGAGGATGAGGAGCATGCCGAGGATGCCCACCCCCGTCAGGGCCCCAAAGACGGTGGTGCGCGTGGCCTTGTCGATGTGCTCCAGGCCTTGGAACTGGACGTACACGAAGATGTTGCCCCAGATTAGGCTGCGCAGCGTGGCCATGGAACAAACGAGAAGGGGCGGGGGTGGGGGAGACAAGTTCAAAGATCTGGGAAGGGTGCGTCGGCTACCTCAAAATCTCTTAAAAAAAAAAAAGACTGAAGTGAAATTTTTTTTTGAAGGAGCTGTGCAACAATTTAGACGTTGAAAGAATTTGCATTTTTTTATTTTTGACATTGTTTATCTTGCCACGAAGGACAGAAAACACATCTCCTTCCTTTGAAATGTCATGATTCTGCTGCGTAATCGTAAGGCTAAAATTAGAATATTTCCCGACCTGCAGCCGCAGCGGCGGCCATGAGAACCATGTGGCATATGACGTCAACGTGGGACTTGTAAAAAGATAGGAAGTTGTGCAAATACCTGCTCGATAAAAGGTAATTTTACAGTGGAGCTGTAAAGGGCTAGGGGTTCCCTAGGATCGTGTTCAATACCAAACGAATGTAGACCCAAAACTCTGGACAGCTACCGCCATCTATGAGCGACGGCGGCAACCAGACAACCGGCCTGCCGGCCTCGCTCATAGATGGTGGCAACCTTTCCACTCTGGTTTTATAGCAATCCTGTTTTTGGCTTACAAGTAGTTCGTGCTGAGACAAAATAATATTGCTTTTTAATTAGCGTTATTTCGCGGTTTTCGTTTATCTGTATAAATCTAAACACAGAACTATCATGTTCGACGTTGCACATCCGACATTCCTAACTCTTCCCATCTTCTTAGACGTCCGTGTGTGTCCTACCATCAGAAAATGGCATTTTAAAAGTTAAAAACGAGACGTTGCAAGTATGGGACGTACACTTTCATGCAAAACTGGCATCGAGTGACTCAATTCAAAACTTGCACATTTACAATAATATTGTTATCTCTCGTGGTGAAGGCTCAGCAGCCACTGCATTCATTTTTGCGCACTAAACGGTGACTCGCAGAGAAAGTGAGAATGCAGTGTTACCGCCCGTATTTGAACAATGTAAACACTTGCAGGCTTGTGCCGGTGAGGCCCCAAAATTGAAACTAGCATATCGTGACTGCGCCCGCTACTACCCAACCTCGTTGTTAGGCCGATACTGCGAAAGTCACCAAAAATTGCCAGTGAGAAGACAAAAAATTACACCGATACAATTACCTTGTAGAATATCACACTATTGAGCAATAACTAAATCAATATGCATTAAAAAAAGATCTGTTTTAAAAAACAAAATATTAACTTTGAAGTCTGGCAACAATGTATTTTTGCCGAATCTTTGCCAAAACTTTAGAAAAGTTTGGCAAAACTTCGGCTTTGCCAAATCCTAAGGTTCAGTGCTGAATTTTCGATTCGGCAAAAGTTCGGCCCATCACCAGTTTCTAACACAACCCTGCTCTCTTAATCAGTAAAAAAAAAAAAAAAGTCAGCAATAGAGAAATTAATTAGGTGCAACGAGAGAGCTGAACAGGCGAAATAAGTGATAAAGAGTGATGCTGGGGAAGCAGGAAAGCGATCGCATTGGCAAATACTTTGGCGTCGGGCCAAATCGAGCGCCTGTCAATCACAAGAAGCATGCTCTTGTGCAACTTTCTTTTTTGGTGCATACATGCGTGTGTCCCTCCATGTGTGGCGTGCTATCAATGCGGGCTCAGGTCGCATTGCCGTGTGGCGTGGACGGCCCCACAAACAGGGGAGCTCAAGTGGGATGCTTTACAAATGTCTGTGTGTGGCGTTCCAGTAAATCTTTATTTAGCCATCGACTTTGTCTCAAACACTGCACAACCTTAGCAACCACGGTCACGACAGTTCAAGAGAGCGAGCGGGTTCACAATGACCTTATTTCAGTGGAAACAGACTTTGACCTTACTATCCACGGTTACATTCCAGGATATGAAGCGTTCGCTGACCTTGCGATTCCTGAATGGGATACTGCTTGTGTTATCTCTCCAACCTTTTTTTTTTTTTTTTGTCCGATCAAAACTTTTTGTAAAACAAACTTTCATTTTGTTATTTTCATCATTTTCCTTTCACATGCATGTATTCCGACTTTTGGAGTCGCGGACATCGGGGAGGAAATGTGTAAACAGAGTGAAGTGTCTTTCCCTCCTTTGTTTTACTTTCTCATGGACGCCCTCCAGTCCTAAGGTCCGAGGAAGTGTCGTTCGGGTAGGGATGAATTCTCGCAGATCGTGGAGTCCACATTGGGGTATTTTGAGGGGTGGGCGATTACTCGATGTTTTTTCGGAAATCAATATTCGCCCAAAACGTGGGTTGGACGATGACACAGGAAATTACGGTAGCGATATGACCTTCAGAATTCCCCGATTTCTCGCATCAAGCTTCACTGCTATGCACCAGTGTGCTAGGAGAAACGACTGATGTGTGAAGAGTGGTGCGGCCGGCTCCACGGACTTCGAAAGTTTCCTCACTATTGTGGGACAACTTTCATTGGTTATTATACTTATACTTCAACACCTAATTTTAATAGGCAGTGCCAGAAAAAAAAAAAAAATGGTCGAACTACATGCAAATGATTAAGCTCGTTAAGCATGCTTCTTCCATAGCACCAGCGTGCTGCAGCTAAGTGACACCTGCAACATCGGTGTCACAGGTGCCACTTCCCCACGTCGCACTGGAGCTTGTATGCGTCAAATGTCTTAAAGCCTGAAAGCCAAAGCTTTGGGTGTGCAAACTGTCACTAGGTCTATTCAACCAAGTCAAGAAGCGAGTCTTTTTGAAATAAATGCTAAGAAAAGGGTTCTTTAAAGCTAAGGTGCCAGGAAAGCTAAGGGCGCCAGAAAGACTAAATAGATGCCAAAAGAAACTATTCATTCTAGGCAGTTACCCAAATGAACCTCAGCCTTTACGAAAATATCACTTCGCAGACACGATTTTGCATATAGCAGACACCTTGTGAACCTGCTTGTCCCCTTACCTGCATTGTAGCATGGCCCAGAAAATGCCACTGTTTCTGGACATTGTTGTGCTGTTGGAGTTGATGGTCAGAAAGTTGCCCTGGCCTGTCCATATCACTGCACAAACACACAAAGAATCGCATCATCTGGTGCCCGGCATTTATAACACAAAGTGCCTAGTAGATGCAAGATCTAGACTGCAGGTTGGTGGTGTGGACCTGACACCACCTATACAACAAGGTCATAGCGCTGGAATGGGACCCTTGTTCACTTAGCGAGGACACAAGCTCAACTCCGACGTGGCGTGTCCTCTCCGTGCCCATTGCTAGTCATGCACCGGTAGGTTAGGCAGAAAATCCAGGGCTACAGACATTGTTATCTAGAAAATGTTGGTAAATCATGTCTCTTCAAGCCTTCAACACTGTTTTTGGCAGTGTCAAGGACCCTTTCACCAAACTTATGAGGTCTGTAGTTCTGGAAAGGTTAACAATTATGACTTCATGTCTGTAGCTTCCCATAAGAAGCTGCTCACTGTTTTGCCTTGGTATGCCATAGGCCATGACATGGCCACCTTTTTGTATAGAATGATGACAGACTGGCCTAGGTAAGCCCCTCTTTTTTTTTTGGTAAACACATCATAAAAATGCATAGGATAAAAATAAAAGAAAATGAAAAACTCGGAAAGTCAGTTAATGACTTCTGCAAGAAAGAAATGTAAGTTGTTCTTTTAAAGATGAAAATCCATACATAAAAACAATTTTATAAATCTAAATTCTCAACTTTTTTCCCGCAAGGTTCTCGTTTGAGTGTACTTTAAGTTTTTGGCAAAAACATAGATTGCTGGATAAAGCCACTGCTAAGCTGCTCTAATAAAATATCATCCTGCCACTAAAATTATCAGTTTTCTTTTGCTGTTCTTGACTTAGATTGAAATTAAATGAAAAAACATAATGAACAAAAAAAAATGCTGAATTATGGTCTCTAATTTATTCATGTTATCCCACAGCACCTAAAAGGCAAAATTGCAAGGTAGCAATGCGATTACATTTCAACAAGCTTCAAGATAAGTTACAGCATGCTATCATCCGTATTTGTTGTTGTTTTTTGCAACTAATTTTAGGTTGAGAAACTTCTTTAAAAATGTTAGTATTTGTAATGCAAAGCAAAGCACTTGTAATAGACTGAGGGTTACAGGTGCAAGAAAAGTAGAAGCCACGCTACGTGCGGCACCGAATCCAATGGCTACGGAGGCTGCGCAGAGACCCCACGTAACTGGCACTAAAAACTGGGCTATAAATATACTGAAAAAGAAAGAGAGACGAAAAGCAGATGACGCCTTGAGAGAACTGTGGGCGAGATGCGGTAATAAATCTCTCTCATGCAAGCTTTCATCCATTGGAAGGCAGTGAGCTGCCACTGTAAGACTCCCTGAGGTTTCCTCGAGTTCACAACGCCCGGTGCAATGAGAAACCAATCGTCTCAACGAGAAAAGCCGCCAAAATAATACATCCATACAAATTTAGCCTCCACACCGAGGACTGCAACCCGAAAAAAAAGCGGTGTCGTTTATGATGCCACCATCTGTAGTCACACTGTTGCATCCACTTTCTCAAAAAGAAAAGCAACGTCTTGTTCTAAACCTTGTTTTTAAAAAAAAAAAACTTTCAATCTAAAACCTGAGCATGGTGCGATGCAGTCAGCATGAACAACCAGTTGTCAATTTTTCCCGTTTTTTCCGAGAATTGAAAGGCTGTCATCAAAACTGCTAATGTGGATGAAAGCGCTCACTCGGGGTAAAATTGAATCCTCGTCAATACCTCGTTTGAGTAGACTGCTAATACCTTCATGGTAGCGATGCTCAGTCTATTGAGTGATAATATATATTCCACTTCCCTTATAAGACAGCGTTCTATCAAATGTGATACAGGTGCACACCAACCTGCATGCAGTACATATAAAATATTACCCTAGTGTTGCGAAAATATTTGAAATTTCGAATAGTAGTTTTAAATAATACACTATTCAATGTTCGCTTTAAGATGACCTGCCGTATTTATATTTTTCGAAGTGTTGATCGCGGCAAGTTACACCCGTTGAGTGCGCTTCTCACCGGGCACGTGTGTACTGTGGAGAAGCAAAGCCCGCGGAGCTCGCGGGCTCCGTGGCTATTGCTTCCCTGCAGTGCGCAGGTGCTCGGTAACAAGCGCACTCAAAGGGTTTAACCCACCGCGATTATGCAAGAACATATGTTAGGCAGCAATGTCTTGGGCACCCATGCTTACCATTCATGCTTGCTTTTTCTTTTTTAAATTAAATTTGAAATTGAAGTACTGAATATTCACATATAGCAAGCACATTTATAAATTTTCTCGATTAGGGGTAGCTGTGACAGTTTTGTCGTTTTTTAATAAATATAGCTATATTAAAATTAACTGAGCTTTGAAGTGGACAAGTGGAAGGTTGGAAAGAACCTGCACGAGCTCAGCTGAATTTTCCTTTAAGCATGGCACATGGAGGTGAAAGGCTTGGAGAAACTATTCAATATTCGATTGGAAAATATTCGGCCAAAACCACTATTCAGCTTCGAATTCGCGAGTATGCCTCACTGACATGTTTTCAAGGGAGCACACTGGTTCGCATTATGCCTCAGGCTTCTTTCCTAGTAAGGTAGTAGTCTTTAGTAGTTATGTGTTATACACTTGTAATGTAGAACAGCAGTGCAAACAAACCAATACTATATAAAGTGAGAAACTGCAGAAGCAGCGCTCACTTGTAAGTAACGGCCCCGACAAACATGGTGTACTTGGGACCCAGGAAGGTAATGATGGACGGGGAAATCCAGTTGGAGATGGCGAAGACGGCATAGATGACCGCCAGACTGAAAACAAAAATAACATACACAAGAAATCTTAACACCTGGGACTTTGCACTGAAAGCAAAGGGACAACAGGACAAAAAATGCGCAGGGACGTTACACTTGAAAGAGACAAGCAGAATGACATAGACACAGATATTGTTAATCACAATGTAACACCTTAGAGTGTGGTGCGGCAAAATTGAGGAACTTTTGAGTCGAAGGAAGAGACAACAGAGGAGAATATCATGGAGACATTCACCTCTGTTGTCTTTTCCTTCGACTGAAAGTTTCTTATTTTCCGCACCACACTCTCAGGTGTTACATTGATTATCACCAGTTCGCCTGTACACTCGCTGTGTTTTCGTTGTAACAGAGATTGCGCAGGTCACTGTATTTCATTCCCTCATCCTTGTTCTGCATGCCCAAGTCTAAGGCTCCAAAATATCAAACTTATAAACTGAGATAATCCCAGAATAAATGTTGAAGTCTGCAAACAACGATCCCCTCGTCCCTCTTTCCCGGTGACAGCTCTGCAAACCGAGACCTTGATGAACCACAACCTCTGTTGGATCAACCATCCGAATCTTCACGGCCCTTTGACTGTTATATATGTCATCCCATGTTGGGAACACTAATCACAACAGTAGCTGTGTTATTACGTTCATGTCTCGTTAATATGAATTCTGTTAATACATGAATACCCTGCTATTTATTGACAAACTTTTTGGGGACAAACTGGTTAAACACTTGCATTATTGGCTCATCATTACGGACAATAAACATTATGAACGGACTAGCTAATATACTTCAAACTGGTCAGTCTATATTAGTACCCCTAGTCCTTTAGGATAAAACACTTCAAGGTGGGTGCAATTGTTTTGGGCAATGCATCCAGTTTGCTGGGCATCATATAATGTCATGGAGAGCCCTGACGCATGGTGCTAGCTTTCAAATCGAAGACAACGACCTTTATAACAAGAACTTTCAAATTCTAGGTCCCAAAACCCGAAACCAGTCTGAAGTTCTTGTACGATGACCGGATTCTGAAGGGCACAGCTAATATACGACACAGGCCCCAAAGAGACACAGTACTGTTCCCTTAAATAAAGTCGCCAACAAAGCCTCACCTGACGTAGCCATCTCCCGTGTAAGTTGGGTCTTCTGCCTGAATGCTGTCTAGGATTATTTTCTGAAACAAGTAAGGATGACGTGTGAATGTGTGACAATATCTCTTTAGGCTTGTGGGAAGACAAATGCACGCTGCAAACCTCGTTGTCACCAACACCAAAATCTTGTGTCCCAAATCAAGCCTCATATCAGAAAAAAAAAAAAAAAGAAAAAAAGGTAAGGTGACGTAACCCTTAGAGACAAGAGAGGTCATTCAATTATCGGTACAAATGATTGAATTATTGTTTTGAATCTAAAAACCTATAAATTACATGGTAGTATTAGAGGAGAAAGACTGTGCACTACAGTTTAACAGTAGGAAAGAGACTGAGAGAGAAAACATTGCAAGGCATCTTTCCCCCTAAACACAGCTGACTACGGAAGCTACAAGCTATGGCATTTGGCCGACAATGACTTCATGCGCGGATTTCCCTTCTCTTGGGGTACCGTGCTAGACACAACCAATGCAACCGGTTCACTAACACTTTTAACTGATTTGTGGAAACAAGGAATCATCTGCCTCGCTTCGTGCAAAGTCAGCCAAAAAATAACTCTGAACATCTCGTTTGCAACTTCATCAGGGTGCATATTCTTTCTTTATTGATATACCTCATAAACCTCATAATTGACTACCATATCATCCCGAGAGATAGAGCACCTAAAATCAAGAGCAGATCGGTTGAAAATTAGGGGTGGGTTACCTTTCTGTGTGCAATAAAAAAAGCTGAACAAATGCTATTTTAGGTTATCTGTCTCAGCCAAACTTTTTATTGTGGCAAGAGCCAATTAAGTGAAGATGAATGTAATTCCCAATCAGCAATGCTCGCTTACATCCCCCCATAGCTAACTAGCTGCATTTACTCCAAGGCCATCATTGATCCCAATACTATGATTAGCTAGAAGTGGGCTATCTTTCGGTGTTTAAGGAAAAATAGCAAATCAAGCCAAAAATAGGGGTGGGTTATCTTTGGGGATATTACGGTACTGCCCATGAGCCTTTTATCTGGATCGGTGTGTCCGTACAGGCACAAAAGCCGCCTCTCCGCTCACGTCTGTCTGTCTGATGGCCGACAGAAGCGAATGGCCAACAGAAATGACGAGCCTCGCAAATCACATGCAGCACAGCTGGCACATATTAACTCCACCAACTTCCGACGGGCTATTTTATGAGCGTACTATAACACACGTTCACTGACAACCAACGTTTTAGCAGCAGAGAGCTGCTAATACGGCAGCATAGCGACCTCTCGGTAATTGGTCATAATTATATAGCACTAGCAACAAGTGGCAGCTTTGGGCAGGGTGACATTTACCAAATAAAGATGTGTGTCAATCAATCAATCAATCTTACAATTCTTCGGTTATAATTTTCCCTCGATGGCACACATTCTTCGTTGCATGCCCCTGAACTTGACATGCAGACCTGGTTAAGTCACCATATTTCCCAGTGTGTACAGGTCACATTTCAGCAGACAGATTTCAGTTTGTGCTCTCTACGGCACTGACTTGTATGGATTTGCTTCTATAAGTATGGACCTTAACTGTGGAAATTCACCTCCGGGCGTAATATTTCTCAATCAATTCATTGGCAAAAAAATATAAACTGGCTCCTGCTTCCGTATATACTGCGATCACAACACACATATGTGCGGGCTTATCAGTGCAGTTTCGCCTAGTTCAATAGTACAAATATGTAAGTGGGAGTCATACAAAGGTGCGCGACTCGTCTACAAACCTTTTCTTGTAAAAACAATCATTTATAGGGGATGGGTGCCACACATGTATTACTTTTTTGTGTGCAAGGTCGCAGTCTGATGCATCTTTTGTTGTTTCTAAAGAGAAATCTGGCACTCAAACCGAACCCGTTTCTAAAGCATCTCCATGCAACTCACTACACGTGCACTGGCAGAACGGAAGTCAAACATAACAATAAGATTATAAAAAAGTAAGAAAAAAAAGTTTTTTCAGCAGCTGGACACCAGGTGTCATCGACAGATGAACAGACGACACGTGAAACAAGGTAGTGGAGTTCCACCGTTATTGCCATTCCTCTGGCTTTTGTGATAGAGGAGGGAGGGAGAGAGAGAGAGAGAGAGAGAGGAAGATGTGACACATGAACTTAAAAAGAAAAGGGTCCGCAACAAAATTTCCAGGTACTACTATGCTGCAAGCCTCCTACCGCATCACCAGAGTTCGCTTTTATCTTTTCAAATGGTGGTTTCTAGCCGTAAAGGTGCGACCGAATACAACAATCAATGAATTTGTTTATTTTGCTTCACCTATAAGATCACCGTCGGTGAGAGTATTACAGAAGGTGTAACACTCGTGAGAAAAAACACATAAACAAAACAAAAACATAAGTGAAACTATACACAGGAGACATACTATGGTGAATTCAAAGAAGCTAGCAAACGAAAGAATGCAGTGAAATCCAGACAGACTAAATAGTGAGGCAGCTGCAAACACACCGTCGCTCTGCTGCTCTTTGAAATTAAGCGAATTTGAGAGAAAAACTGGCATATGTGTGTTCATGTACTACACTGGAATTCAGAATATTAAAATTTTACTCAATTCCTAAATTGTCGATAAGTTGGAGGCTCGTAAACCCTAACCGTGCTGCTGGCATTAGTTTGCCAAATCTCCGGTCTCCACAATCAATCGCAAAGCTGACCTAAACAAAAAAAAGTAAAGCTCCATATTTGTAGGTTATCAATAAACCGCATCACCCTAGCTGAGACGCGAAAAGGTCTCGTGCATGCTCGTTGGAGCGACAAACCAAAACTTTCCACCGGGAACGTCCTGCGGAATGTTTCGGGGTGCAATTGTCATCTCCCCCAGCCCATTAACGCCGGCCGTAGTATTCCCAGTCATGCTCGGGGAACAATGATGTCGATGTAATCGGTGCGGCAGCAATTGCCGTGACCCACATGCACTGGTGGATTCCGCTAATGGATCGGCGACGCTACGTGACAATCGTCGCGAAAGTGAAGGGGTGCCCCGTGGAATATGCATGAGCAGCTGGAGGGACACACCCCTTCCCCTTTCCTGGACCGCACCTCCCAGAAAGCTCGCTCCAAATCCAAGACAATGAGGTAAACATACTACGACCTCAGCGCTCCTGCTCAATCCGACAGTTCCGAGTGAAGGGATGATTTGCTGGCCGCGTCGAGGAGTGAGTTTTCGTTGAAGACTTTAAATTCAGGCTGTTAAATTTAACTTTTATCTGGTAATTTTATCTGTTAATTCGAACTGTTACGTTAACTTCCATTGCTCGAGAAAGTTAAACCATTAATAAATGGTTTCCTTATACTGAACATCAATGCGGGTCAGGTGGAATGTGCTTTCCACACCAAGAGAGAAAAATAAGTAATGTTCCTTGAGCCTTTCAACTTAAAAATTGTGCCCAAAATTATACTGTTTAGCGTAATCCAACACTAATCAAATACACACACTGAATTACAACCACAAAAAAATTAAGTTTGTATGAATAAATTCTTTTCCTACCCTACTAATAATAATGCTAAAGCGGTTACCATCTCGTTATGGTCTGGCCAAATATGTTGATTCTGTCTGCCTTTACAGTTGCATTGATGCTGAAACGTTACATTCATGTGGTATTATGAGCTGCCATGTATGTTTTTGCTGAATGGTTCCTAGTGCACTATGTTGAATCTCGCTTGTTGCTTGCAATTGTGGAATTAGTTACTCTTCCATATTTTTTAAGTTTCTGGAAATAATGCAACAAAAAACAAACACTTTAGGACATGAAATAGATGCAAGCTTTCCTGCAGAGGACAATTCAGAAATGATATATATGAAAAAAAGAAAAAAAAAAAGAAACACAGAATTATATGTAATTAACGGGTGTACCTGCATTAAACAGAGCATTTAAAGACACTTTAACTAATTGCATAAATGAAATGTACTGCTCATAAAAATAATTGCTTCACAAGAAAGTGGGCTAACTTTTGGCATACAACCAAGAAAAGTTGAAAAAATTCTACTTTTAGGTCATGCTTCCCTTCCAAGCTTGTTGTCATGGCGAGGGACAACGACGGAAAGATGACTACTTCCCAGTCATCAAGATCGCTTATATCCTGCCATAGACAACAAGCCGCATTTACGCCGAGGCCATCATTGATCCCAACGCTACTAATGCTAGAAGTGGGCTATCTTTCGGTGTTTTGAAGAAATATAGCAAATCAACCAAAACATAGGGATGGGCCATCTTTAAAAAGTTTGGGCAATATATATATATTTTTTTAATTTATGGTTATTATTTTGGGAAACACAGTACTAAATCAACACATCAGAACTTGACGCTATATAGTTTGAAGAAATTCTCTGAAACAACTAGCTATAAGATGATGATGATGATTGAGGGTTTTATGGCGCAAAATGCAACTTAGGCCAAAGTGTGCCAAACTAGGGCACTATAAGATGCAGCACACACCCACAACATAGGTTAGCAATAAACTGGCTATAAATTACACCCATGACACTTTATCAGACATCTTTTCCAGGTGTGCTATTGGGCAGGGACGTAAATATGGCGATCAGCTATGCACAGTTTATAAAATGTCGACACCCCCACTTCAGGAAGTACAAGATTATGAAAACTATGCCGGATATGACGAAACCGATCGTTGCTGATAATGGAAACAATTGTGAACCGATGGCAAGTGGGACTTTCCGGCTCGTGAAGATAGCACACCTAGGTGGCCCACTTCTTGGCATCAGTCTAGACAATGACGACGTTCGACTGCGTTTGGAGAAAACTGACGATAGGAAGGTTCGAGGAAAGTAAAGTATTTCTTCCGTTGAAAAAACACATCAAATAAATAAATAAAAAAATAAAATAAAAAAGCTTCTGTTTTATAATGACAAAACAACACATGGAAACTTCTTTTCCTCCCCACATCTTTAACTACATGAAGTGGCGATATGCGCACCAAATTTCATGTATTATTTGAAAGGTGGCTGTCTGCTCAGAAATTAAGTGCAGCTCCCAATGTTCCATAAATCTGAAATTTATAACAAAGCAAAAATTATGACTGTAGCCTGTTCAAGACAAGCTCCTCTTGCAAAGGCCTTCACCTCCTCCTCTCCAGCACTTCCTCTCCAGTGCTAGCTCTGCTAATGTGGAAAGAGCAATGGGATTTGTGGGAGGAGCCTGTTCTGGTTCCTTAACCTGCAACAATTAAACTACACGTAAGTATACACCTCCAAGGAGTTGTCGAAGACTTAAGCGGAATTTTACTCAAGCTCTCCACCGTAAGATACCATGGTACCCACTCAAGCTTATGAGGGAATTACGACAAAAGTTTGGGAAAGGCTGCTCGCCTGCATACAATTTGTGCTTTACGTACACCCCAGCCTATTCTCAAATCTATATATAAGAGAAAAACAAAAACAAAAAAAAAAAAACGACGATAGGTGTTTGGGTATTTACCCAATATTTTCTAACAAGTCAGAAAGAATATTAACTAAATATTTATAAATGAATAATCAGGCACGTCAAAGTGGGTCAAAATTGAAATAAAAATTATGTAATTCCTACTAGGATTTCAAACAATTAGTATGTGAAATAAACAGCAAATAAATTGCAACGCACAATTCAATGTGAGCGGTTCGATCGCTAGCGTCGTCGATATAGATCGGTTGAAAAATTCTCCAACTTTGTAATTGTTTCTCAAGCTCACTCCCCTTCCATGTACTACCTCGAGGGTACTCTGAATATATAAATAAATAAATAAATTAATTAATGAGTGAGGTGCCGATGCCCGCATCGGTAGTTTGCGATGCCACGAGCGCGATTTATCAGGGTTGGCGAGGAAAGTATACTAGGGCAAGGATGTAGCCTTGGACGTTGCAGGGGACCCAAGCTCATGCGCATTGGAAGTGGCAGAGGCACGTAGTACGTGCAATCCTCTAAGCGGCGTCGGCATACAACACCCTCCCCCTCGCGCCTTCAGCCACATTCCATTCAGTGCAGTCTATCGGGCAAAGACAATGTATCGCGCTCGAGCATTGCCCAATTCACTAAGCACACACTTCCGAACAATTATCTCTGGTGTGACGTTGTTATAGTAAGGGGGAATATGTTATCTTATGACGTCTACTAACCTAATCTATTACAGTCCTCTCGTTGGGAGGAGGTTATGGTCGCCTGCTTTCCTTTCCCAAAGTACACACTGCCATCATTTTTGCAATGGCGTTTCCACTTTATTGTATGGACCATTTCGGCATCACATAACACTCAATCTGTGCTATATGTTCGCGTTTATGTATTTTCATTAACTTCACGCTGCCCTCCCCTCACCCCTTACAATGACAAAAAAAGAAAAAGAAGAAAAGGCTCTGTGGGTACAATTGTACAAATAAATAAATAAAACAATTTGCAATTAACGTCTGTAAAGAAAGTGTGCCAATGCTCTGCAGTCGCACCCGTCTCCGTTTCCCCGGAATGCAGAGCCCAACCCGCGGACGCGTGCTAATTTCATGCAGGAATGCCGCAGTCGAACTTGGGAAATTTTGCAACGACATTTCTCATTTCCTGAACGCATTACCTAGGGCGCCTTGCGACAGTGCATACGTACCCATAGTGTACACACCGGGCACGCTCTTTCCAGCTTGAGTCGCTGCCAAGTAAACATAACCTCGAAAAAAAAAAAAAAAGATCGGCATTCCAAACTTAACAAAAAGAAAAAAGAAAGCTGCAGTACATTGGCATTTTTTTCTCTCCTCTATTTGCATTCTAAATTTTCCGAGAAATGTCAACAGTGTACGGACGGACGTACAGGCACAGGTGCGTGAGCTTTCCTCAGCAAAATGCTTAGTTTTGTACGAAGAAGCTATCGCAGCAAAGGCACATTTTCCAAAGCCACGCGCGCTTGCGTCCGTTCGCACAGTAGAGATAAGCCAAGGTAAAAAAATCCATACTCGCCGCATCGAAACCGAAACCGACATTCAAGCGCGCATTCCAAGTTGGTTTCGGTTAGTGTTTTGCTGTCTCCCGAAACCACGTGATAACACCGACCCTGATCATGACAGCAGCAGCAGCAGCTGTTCCGATCTGATAAAGTGCGATCGAAAACCCCGGCTGTGCCGTTACATTTATATCACGGGCAACTCGATCAACGGAAAAACCTGTTTGTGAACTGCCACCCTTCTTTTTGACCTTTACTTTTTTTTCTTTTTTTTAAGCCGCGAAGGCTGCCCTCCAAACCCGCCCCCTAAAGTTTGTCTTGTTCCATTGGCGATTTAATGGAAAATTACCTGTATCAAACCGCCAGTTTGGAAAGCGGTGAAGACGAACATGAAGCCGAAACCGAGCAGAATCACGTTGAACATTTTGACGTTCATGGTGGTGGCAGCGTTGACGACGATCGCACGACAGCAAAGTTTTTGACCCGTTGAGCTTGGCCCGCCAGGCACACTCTCGAGAGGATGCTATCGGTAGCGCCGCGGAGATGCTCCTCAAACACGTCGATAGGATTCGCCGGGTCACCGGCGGATACTCGGGAGCTTTGCGGCGCCGTGCGGCATGCTCGAAGAGGATCGGGGTCACAAGCTCCCAACACACCCACACCGACGATAACACATTCAGGGCGCTTTGCGCGACGCGCACACCACACGACAGAGAGGAAACACGCTTGGCAGGTGGTGTTGGCGGCCGGCTTGGACTTGTGGCTATCGTTGGCTAGTAAACAAACTGGGGAACACGAGAGAGGAGGTCGTACCCTCTCTCCAGCATTCGTTGCCGTCATGGCCGTCACGTGAAACATCAGACGCACGTATTTTGAGTTATGTTTGGTTGGTTTACTTGATAGATGGTAAATAGCTAGATTAAATTTGCTTGAAAAACCTATGACGTCAAGTTAAAACCACATGGTTAAAACACATGGTCAAGAAGAACCAGACAACTCTATGGAACCAGAAGAGCTTGACCACTTAAATAGAATATAGTCATCTAATAATTTGCAAAACTTCTGTTAAAATTGTAATTAATTTTTTTTTAAATCGTTTGTCTCACTTTGGTGTTAAAAGATGGCGACCACGAAAGTTAAAAAAAAAATTCAACGTCAGTGATCGATCCAGCGAGAGTCACAGCTGATCAAGATCAAGCCGTGATCGGATGCGGGGATGAGCGAGACCAATGTCGACTGTAAACAAACGCCGAACTTCTCTCGCAACTAACTGAGGCGAAAATGATTGGAGCCTCGAGTTTTCCCTTCTCATAACCGCCGTGGGTGTGCTTACTCATGGAGCATCCAACAACAAGGTGAAGCCCCCAAACGACGTGAAATTCTGTCCGGAGCATCCAGACATCGTGGTAGAAACGAGACTCGATCAGACCGGCTTTCACAGGTGAAGCAACATTTCCTTCGCTCTTTTATTTTCTCCGTGCCCGCAAGAGAGTTTTGAAGTATCTAAGCTGCAGTCCCAACAAATGGGCGAACTCGGATACTTCTCAGCCGAATAAACCGCATGCATTGAGGACAGCTTATGAGTTTGGCGCAGCTCCCGTAAGAACAACAACAATCAACAACAGCTATATTTTTGTATTTACGATTCCAGAGCCTTTGGTATGAACATATGCTCTCGTTTCACGAATGTGCAAGCGCGATCATAGGTTTTTAAGTGAGATGCTGGTGACGGCGCTCGGAATATTGTTACGCGCGTTCACAACTAGGACCTCCAAATCCAACATTACTAAAACGTTCAGTGGTGAACTCACTTTTAAAACCCAGACCGCTCACGTCCACCTAGACCAAACTAAATACGATAACAGCGCCACCCTTTAGCGACTAGTCAAAAACTTGAAAGTTCATTTATATTGTTAGTGCAAAATGGCATTGCGAGATGGCGCCACCGGCCCTTGCGCGACTCGACCTGAACCGATACATGCAGTTCTCAGAGTGGCCGCTGCGGGAGAAATGGCGGCGTTGCGATCGTTATTAGTTTGGTTATCGAGTACGGATCGAAACCACTTTTTCAAAGCAGGCTCTATGGCAGTTTCCCAACTGAGTTTTAGTAACAATGTCCCAAACCAACATTACTCAAACACTGGGTTGGGAAACTCATCCTTGAAACCCAGATTGCTCTCGTCCAGGAAAACGTCAGATATCCAAATCGTAACTATCACTGATGGTGCATGCTAGATCTGCACTACGCTCCAAAATGGTGGCACCCACAAAGTAATCGAGGAATGTAGCACCGATGCTTCAAGCATCACTTACTTAGTCGCCCTAACTGCAATGAGTATCGGTGCTCGAACCTCGAGCTGGGGCAAGAGGAGGCTCGACTGCATGTTGCATTCTTCTTTCTAAAGTTTGATTTACTCCACAGGGAACTTCGCATTGCGATTCACGCACGGAACAAACCGAAGACCAAAGGGAGGCCTCCAGTGTTGCTGCTCGACCAGGCCGTGCCTTCAGGTGCCTTCGCCGATCCGCACCAACTCGGACTGCTCGACGACGGTGATGCGGAGGTGATCGATTTTCTACGATTGGGTCTTAAACAGAAGCAACAATATAATTATTCTTAGGGGAAGTCCCCAAGATGGAGGATATTTTATTTACCGTAATATCCCTGAGATGGCCCACCCCCCGAAAGATAACCTACCTCAATTTTTGGCGTGATTTGCTATTTATTTTTAAGAAACACAGAAGGATAGCTCACTTCTAGAAACTGCAGGGCCCTAGCCAGTGGTGACCCAAGCAGGAATGGTGTTACTTAGCCACGGTGAGAGATAAGCAAACATTGCTGACTGGGGAGGGCAGCTGTTTTGGTTCATTGCCCCTCCTGGTGAACGCAAGTTTTACAGGTCACAGAATCTCAAACTAGCATTTTTTCGACTTTCTTTATTGCACACTGAAAGTTAGCTTACTCCTCATTTTTACGTTATCTACTTTTAATTTTAGGTGGGCTATCTTTTGGAATATTACAGTAGTGGTTTTCGATTATGCTAAAGAAGTTGTTGATTTTAACCATATCTTTATCTTAAATAATGAAAAAGTCATTTAACAAGTTTTAGTTAATTAACCCGACTTACCGCCACGATTATCTGCCTAAAGTGCGTCCCCCTGGCCATATAACTCACCTGCACAGACCACATTATTGTAGCTTTCATGGCTTTTTCGAAACAAATAGGTAATGCTGTAAAAAAAAACACCCTGTATATTTCGCATCATTCTTTCACTGTGAACTTTAAATAATTCTGACAGTATAATAAGCAAATATTTCTCATAGATGGTGCATGGATTTGATTTCGCAAACACTGGAAAGCTTGAGTTTAATTATGTATGTTGATCAAAAGGGTTCCAGGCAAGGTGGAGAATAAAAATCTATAATTTTACACCATGATTCAAATCATGATTTATACCATAATTTAAATCATGATTTAAATTGCGATTTATATCAGACTAGTTTTGCTGTGATGATTTAGATCATCGCATCACAGCATCACATCCCGAGAATACATTTTTATTTGCCATTTGTCTATCGTTTGATGTTGTCTATGTGCATTTGTTTTTGTATTTAAACAAAACAATCATCAAGCAAGAAAGATTTATATAAAACTGAACACGAGCAAAAAGAAGTGATCTTCTAAGAAAATCGGAGCGTTGAGCTTGATAAACAATGTTTGCCAACTACGTAACGTCCTATTGCAACAAATTTGGAATGCAAACGAAACAAAAAGAAACTAGAGAAGTTATGTCCTACTGTCCTACCACAATCAAGTAAGAACTCTAAAGAAAAATCAAATGAAGTTTTATAACTAGTAACTAAAAAAATCAGGCTGTTTTTGTTCTAGTATGGTGGGGATTACAGCAAAATAATGTTGGTAATTAAACTGCATTCTACATTCACAGTAATTATTCCCTCCGGGTTGTTATCAGTGATCCGACAAATTGATCAACCTAAATGCCAAGTCAGAAATACATCTAGCGATAAAGAATCACTATTTTCTGGCTACAGGGATTTAAACTAAATTAATCCAATTTAAGTCAAATAATCGGATTTAAATATGGTGCCAGTGGACCCTTGTCTACTTTCGGGCAAACTGTTGTAGCACAGCCGACGACACTCAAAAGCAAATGTTTGAGCCATCCTCAAACGTTCTGTTCTGTCGCGTTTTGCCCCAGTTTGCAGTTCCGGACCGAGTAGACGTGGAGAGGCTGCAACACGAGGCCAGTCCTCACCGGGTCTTTGTGTTTGTCGCCCTCAATTCGAGCCAGTCCGAGGTGCTCTTGCCTGTGCACCTGAGATACCACCGCGCCCGCCAGTGCCACAAGGAAGGCGCCTTCAGCACCGTCACTCTTCGTCCGCCGGTGTTCCACTTCAGGTTCCCAGACTCGGGTGGGTGAACCCTCGCAAATGTCGAAAATGTTCCAGATGGGCGATGCTGCTTCCAATAGTACAGCGAGTGCCGGTCGCATTGCTGTGTCCGGGTCTTCGGCGATCTCGCCCCGGCGGCATGGTGCCTGCACCACGTCTTGGACTGCTTGCATGTTTGCGGTGTTCTCAAATGTGGTCCTTTGATTGCTGCCCATCAACGCCATACAAGTCGCGGATGCCTGTCCCGCTGCGGGTAGCTCTGCGGCTCGACGGTTTGGGAAGATGGCTCATGAAGGACAGCACAAACTGCTGTGAATGGTTATTTTAGGTACTGAATCCCACTGAAATAATGTTAGAATACAATGATTTTGAGCACCTCTAGGGGTTGTAACAGAAGTGCAATATATAATTCAGATAGAAAAAAACAAAGTACTCTTCATTTGATTATGAATGTAAAGTACATTTTGTATGTAGAACTTCATAACAAAACTTGGTATGTGAATGATTAATATGCCTTCTTGAAAACAATCCCACCGAACTAGTTAAGGTTCTTCCCAAGCTTCCATACACTGCTCCTGCCAATTTAGTTCTAATTTACTGACATTCATAAAAACTAAACCTTCTGAAGAGTGCATATAAGTCTTCCTGTAATACCTAAGTATACTTGCTAAATTCGAACTGAAAAAAGGTACTCGCAGGATATCGTGCAATCCATCATATATATAAGGTTCTGTGTTTTCGGATAAATCCGAAAACACTTGCCAGCAAAATTTCCTTGTCTTTCAACTTACTCGAAAAACTATACATTTTGAGATTACGACGGAAAAACAAATAGCAAAAAATGCAGTGTCTTACATATAAATATTATAAGAACAGTGGGTCAGTTGTCCTGAGGAAAGGCCAATTTAGTTAAAATCTCAAACAACTGAATCTCGAAAAATTTGGAACGAAGTAAGAGTAAACGTAGAATCTTAAAGAATTGAAAGTCTAACAAAAATATACCCTGATGAACCCTGAATTTTGTGTGAAAAATAAACTCCAAAAGACACTTTCCGAATTTCACCAGGATTAAACTCCCAAAACGCGGAATCCTATTAACCGAAGTTGTATTCAGAAGGTAATTGTGTCGCGCTTCACCCTAGAGGAGTGTTTTTCCCTTAGTACGCGGGTCCGCTGTGGCAAAGCGAGACATGCAAAATCGCAATGCCCGTTTTGCAGTTGTCGCTTCTCCGCAGTACACCAGTGCGCGGTGAGCACACTGCTGCACCTTGGACACGAGAATTATTGCGAAACTTCCGAGTACCATCAGTCGTTGATATGAAACGCAATAGCTATTTGAGGCGATAATCAGGAGTTCTGAAAACTTGCGTAAGCCTATCGTAACCATCCAGCTGGGTGGCGAGGCCCGAGCTTTTATATTTTCAGTAGTAATAAAGTGAAATTAGGCTTTGATGCAATGTTGGCGCAAATTCATAACATTTTGTCATAATGTAGCAGGGTGAGCACTTTGGCACAGCGATCACATCACTGCAAATGGACACGTCTCGTGGCGTCCAAGTGGTCCACTCTCGTTAAAGAGTCTCTGTACCACCCTATTGAATAATATTCCTGTGGGTTACGAGAAATCACTGCCATAGTTTGGTGCTTACGCTGCATGTGCAATCTTGCAGAGTTTGCAGACGACTGCGAGGAACTGCACAGGCTTCCCTGCAGCCACGATGACCTGGAGAAGACGTGCGCCTGGAAGCGGTTTCACATTGACGGGGTGAGCCAACATCCAAAAAGTCACAGCAGAAAAGGTGTATTCCTAAAAAGTCGACAGTTTGGGGGAACTGTCGGACAAAAAAGGCTCGACTTGCCCCAATCTGGGTTCACAATAGGCCTGTTGGAACCTCAACCGTTTGTGTTCTGATTTGAGCTGAACCGGAGATTAATTCGAATGATTGAGTAGTTTTCTTGATTACTGTCTTTACTCACTCATGAGCCGCTAGTGCAGTGGTTCTCAACCACCAATGTTTGAGGGACACCGTCTGGATCAACAGAGGTGATGGGGACCCCCATCCGCCGGGTGGTAGGGGAGGGGGACGGTATTTAACGACTGCGATGACAAAAGGGTAAATGAAGGAAACTAACCTCGGCGTCAACTACTTTGTGATGCATTGTCAAGGCTAGCGTAGCTTCAGCAATGCTCCAACTCTGTCAACGCTACGTAGAACAAGCACGCATGAATGAGGTGAAAGACAAAGCCACTTGCTCTCACAGCAGTGTGTGGTGCTACAGCACTGTGGAAGCTACGCTAGCCTGGACAATGAAGCAGACAATACTCGACGCAGAGTATAAATGCATATAAAAAAACTTCGCAGCCCTGAAATAAAGAATCGACCCTACTCGCTCAGTGAACGTGGTTTCCTCCATTTAGCTTTGTGGGGCAGCCAGTGCCAATTAAAAAAAGTTTTAGTGCTCGGCTGGTCCAAGGCAGTAGTTCTCAAATGGGGGTGCACGGATCCTTCGGGGCCCCTAAGGGCCTTCTTAGGGTCTCTGAAGCACTCAACTATCAATCGAGCCAAGTTGGCTTGCATGGATTGAGTTTTGTTTATTTATTCTTTTGTCGTAATCGTTGTGCGAAACCCCCAATTGAGAACCACTGCTCTAGCGGAAGTTCTTTTTCAAAAATAACTCGCATAATTCATGATTAACGCCACTATCTTAATATGCCGATAGCCCACCAAAAATCGAGAGCAAATCAGGTGAAAATAAGGAGTGGGCTAACTTTCGGTGACAACCAAGAAAAGTTGGAAAAAACACTATTTTTAGATTTTGTTTTTCTGTCAAGCTTATTGCTGCGAGGAACAATGAAGGAAAGATGACTGTACTTCCCAGTCAGCAATGTTCGCCTATATCCCAACATAGCTAACTAGCCCGCATTTATACCGAGGTCACCGTTCATCCAAACACTAGTCGCGTTCAATTTACTTACACCTCCTGCACCGGTGCAGAAAAGTGTAATGCGGTGTACTCTCGGTCATATTTAAATACCTACACATACCGGAAATAGACTGCCCTACACTTTTCTGCACTGGTGAAGAAGGTATAAGTACATCGAACGCAGCTACTATACGATTACTAGGAGTGAACCATCTTTTTGTGAGCAAGGGCAAAGTCTGCAGGCACAAGCAGGTTGCTCCAAACAATGCTCGCACTGCACAAGCATGCACGCTCAGTAGGGATGCCGAAAGCCCGGAGCTCGGTCTCGTAGCTTCTGCTACGCCCGCATACCCAAAGCGAAGCGGAGTACTGTCCACATTCGACATTTAGAGCAGTCGTTAGGTGTGCCCAAAGATCTCGAGTCGACGGCGCTCCCGCGATGCGTCCCATTGTTCTTTACAGGTGGGAGACCTCAAGGCAGAGGTCCCTGTCGGGTGCCTGGAAGACAGCTTTGTCGTGTCCACCGTCACGCTCGTCACCTACAGTCTGTGCTCCGTCGCCGTGGCCTACTTCGTCGTCATCTACGGAAAGAAGCGGCGCCCAGACTAGATTGGAACCACTAAACGGGCCACGCTTGGAGTACCGACGACCCGTTCCCCCTCCGTCTCGTGGGCGTTGCCATTTTGTTACCTCGTGCGAAGCGAGGGCAATAGACCCTTTTGAAACCACGTCGTCAGGCAACACTGGCGGTCGCCACTGCTCGGGCACAAAGTGCGTGGTTGGATTGGAGTCATCGACGAACGACGCGGCGCTCGTCTTCGACGTGAGCCGACCTCGCGCCGAACGCAGCTCTCGCACCCAATTAGATTTTTGTCGCGAGTTGAAACTCGGTAGCGCCGGCAAATGCTTTACTAGGGGAATACAGGACTCTCTCTTCGTTTTCATTTGACAGAACGACGGCGGCGCCGAATCCTCCCTTGGTGGAGTGGTTTACCTGCCGACGCCTTTCTCTCTCCCCCGGGACATGCGAAGGCGACTCCTCCAAATGGTGCGCGGTAGTCTTGTGCGAATAGTGGATTTTGTAGTTCAAAGCGAATAGTGATTTTGGCCGAATATTTTCGATTTGAATAGCGAATAGTTTTTCCATGCCTTTCACTACCATCGCAAAATTCTTGGACCAAAACCCAGCTAAACTTCTGAAGGTTTTCCACTTGTTCATTTATAAGCTAAGTTTAATCTATCTATATATTTATGAATGGTGACCTCAGGTCTGGTGTCTTGGAATGGCAAGTAAACGACTGATTGAACATAAAGTGAATCCTGTAGAGATGGCAAACTATACCCAATTGAGTGAATTTACGAACCTTGCTATATAAAATATTCTTTCTTTAATTTCGAGTTAAAAGAGAGAATTGCCCATGATGAATGCAGGTTGTAAGGACATCTCTGCCTAACATTGTATACTCTTGCATAACAGTCAGTTTAATTTTGAAACTTTTACTGCAATGTAGATATACACATTCACAGTTTCCATTTATTTTCATATACAGCCGGCATGCATGCACCATCCCGCTTTGAATGTATGCTTTTCTTCCAAGCACGCAGTAGACCTATTGCTAAATTACCCAAGCATCAAGGAGAATGCAGGGATTGGTGTTCCATGCGCCACACGTGCACGCCTTCCTCATAAAAAAAGGTTTGAAGTAAATAACGAAAATAAAGCGTTGACGAACGCATGTTGTGGGAGCCGCCCGCTCCACTTCCCTGATTAGGCCCTATGGCCGCGGGAAAAGCACTCCGAGCTGTCCAACTGGCAGCCGGAGCGCCCCGTTTCGTGCCTCGGAGGAGCGCCATCTTGCCTGCTTACCCTCGCATCGCCTGCCTCCCCCCGTGCCCCCACGCCCCGCGGGGGCACGCGAAACGTCCCCTGGCGGTTGGACCTCCTTGGGTCCGAGGCTGAGGCCGCCAGCAGAGAGAGAGAAAGAAAGAGCGGGGCCTTGCGCCCCGCTCGAGGGGACTGCTCGCGAGGACATCCAACTGTTCGGACGTGTGGCCCGGCCCTCCCTGACGGCCCACCTCCACGCCCGCTCTCGGGAAGGCATGACAAGGTAAGGTCTGTTCCATCCTTGTCGCCCTTAGCGTGTATCTTATCTGTATACGATTAACACGTAAAATAGACGCCCGTTTATACCTTGTCTTCGGCGTGTCCGTGTGCTCCCTATTGAGAGTCCCGGCTAACGGTAGCAGCCGACAGTCGAACCCGCCGCAGCGCTCGGCATGATACGCTGCGGAGTGGTAGGTTGAGTGGTCGGCCTCCTGCCGGACGCCCTCACCCCTTTGAGACCTCCACAACGTGCAAGATGCCATTTGTTCTAGGCACTTGCTTTAGAAAAGTTACTACTGCTGAGGCCAGCATGTGCGGCACGTGGAACACCAATCCCTGCACTCCCCTTGATGCTTGGGTAATTCAGCAATACGTCTATTACGATATTCATGCTTTTCCAAGTGTTTATCGCGGTCGGTTATCCCGTTGAGTGCGCTTCTTCCCGAGCACCGATGTAATGCAGAGAAGCAACATCCGCGGAGCTCGCTTTTGTAAGTATTGCTTCTCCGCAGTGCATCGGTGCTCGGTAAAAGCGGACTCAACGGGGCCAGCCCGCCGCAATCAACACATCGAAAAACGCGAATAGTGCAGTTCTTCTCGAAGCGAATGTCTAATAATGAATCATTCGAAAATACTATTCGAAATTCCGAATATTCGCACAACCCTAGTGCGCGGTTGACGGGGTTGTGGATGCGAAGATGGTAGCAGTGCCGCTGTCACGTGCGTTTTTTCGTTGTTGACCTTTTTGATGTATTCTCGGGGAGCGTCCCGATTTCTCTAGTAAAGTATTTGGCGCCAGTGTGCAGACAGCCCTGAAACATGGTGACCAGACGTCCCGTCTTAGAGGTTTATTTCTGCCGTCCCGTCTTCTTGGTTTAACGAAGCCTCGTGTCCCGTTTTTCGTGGGAACGTGCACGATGGTCGCAAATACAGTGCTAAGTGAACGGATGAAAATTGAAAAACCCATCCTTTGGGAATGATTATCTACGTTAATGCGAATAGCATCAAACGGTGCGGAGTTATGCGCGTTCGTCAGGTGGCCGGCACACTCTAGATACGCCAGCCCACTCTTGAGGCGATTCTAAATTTGTTGACACTTTCACAGCCCTGCGCACGATCTCCGCAGCCCAGCACGTGCGTTTGTGTCACTTAGGAAGGCGAGCAAAGCACGCGCCATACGCACAAACACTCAAAATGGTACCGACCAGACTTTCTGGCGTCTCAGCTAGTCTCAACCAACGGTACTCTAAACGGTTGTTTATATCTTTACCATAGGACACGCTTTACAGCGCTGTCACAGCTACCGGTGCGCGCGCGTTCCATGCACGAGGGCTCATTCCGCTCTCGTGAGGGTGAGCACGGCCGCTACATCACCCTCTCCCGAGCGCGGGAGAGGGTGAGCTAGGGGCCGTGCTAAGCCTCACGAGAGCGGAATGAGCACTCGTGCATGGAACGCGCGCGATGGTAAAGATATAAACAGGTGTTTAGAGTGCGCTGAATGACTGCCTTCATAGCTCCGTGGTTAGCGCGTCTGCCTGCTGATCAAAGGGTCAATGGTTCGAATCCCGCCGGCGCCGGTCTTTTTTATTTATTTATCGACCCGCGGCGTAAGAGGTTAGATAGCCAGATAGCCAGATAGATAGATAGATAGATACATAGACGAAAAGTGCGTGAAGTATCCAAAGAATGCTATTCGCACTAAAAAAATGTATACTCGTCACGGACGTAAATGTTATAAAAATAAGCATACCATAGTTGCGTCTGGTAACACATTTTGCACATGAACGTGTGTGCGGGAGACTCGTATATCACTGAATTTGAAATACTTCTGTTGGCAACATTTCTTCCTTATTGATAAAAAATAGAAGAAAACCACTTGTGATCTCGAGGAAGAACCTTGGAAAAATATGCGTGTTTATATTTCAGTGAAGCGGACCTTTCTTTTTTCTACCTCCTCCATGTCCCGTTTGTTTTACTCCAAAGACTGTGATCACCCTACTTAAACACTTTCGGTTCTGAACAAAACGGCGGGTTATGTAGCATTTGAGGGATTAAATCTATGCACTCTCTTTGGGGAATGGTCGCTTATGGCACAGCAAGATGGAATTCTCTCTTGTGGTAAAAAAATGAAGCGTAAAAAATGGGAAAAAGAAAACACAGGCGGCGCCACCGAGTTTGTTGCCAAACAAGGGCAAGCGAATACGTGCTCCAAGTATGTGCCCACTAGATGGTGTTCACTTTTGAAAAGGGTCCATCAGCCGCTTGCGGTCGGGGAAGGTCCAGAGAAGGGTGTTCTTGCTCGATATAATTTATTTCTTTTTTTTTATCCATACAAATAACATGTTTACAACATTACACACTTCTGCGACACAATGGAGGGACCTCCCCCCGTTTTCTGTTCCGAAAGCATCCCGACCACTCCAGTCAGTTTCGTACCTCCGCGAGAATGGGATTAAAAACCGCCGGCGTTCTTGCGTTGGCCGGGGACTGGCATTATGCCGGTTTTCACTTCACCGGGGACAGGCGTTTCGCCGGTTCCCGCTCGGCCGGCAGGTGTTTGCCGTGGGTGAACAACACAAGGTTTTCGGTCAAAACCAAAGAGGAAGAAAAAAAAACGATCGCCTACACTACCCGCTGCACGTAGAAAGCACGGAGATGGCAAACGTTGGGGGGAGGGGTGGTAGATGTTAATGGCTTATGTACAAGGCGTGCGCTGATGTAGTATACACCCATGATATTGCAGCTCGACGAGAGAGACTGACTTGTAATAAAGGAAAAAAAAGAAAGAAAAAAATCAGAATGTTGTATTTTTTCTTGTTCTGCATCTGCTCGCATTTGTTTTGTTTTTTTTCCTCTGTACAAGGTGCAATTTGGATCTGCTGCACGACGTCAATGCTTCGAGTGATTCCAACAAAACATACAATCTTGTACTTTCTGAGGGCTATGCAAACTTCCTGTCAAACCAAGTTACATTTAACTATTGTTGACCCTTTTAGCGTTGCGAAAGTTTCGTTGTCGGAGCAAAGTATCTACACTACGGCGCACTGTACTTTTATTTTACCTGCAGAAAAAAAAAAAAATTGGCAATGGAAATTATGCAAGAGTGTGTCTGGCCAAGTAATTGAACATTGGCATATTTTTTTCAGTAGTGTTAGACTCTACTAACTTACTACATAACTTAGCGCTTCGTTTTACGAAACTTTTTAAATTTAGGCCAGTTTAAATGTTTGTACCGGCTGCACACACTGCAACTGCCAACACCAGCGACCCCAATTACGTTGGCTGTAAACTGCATGGCAACCTACGTCGTTCTCAACCGACCAATCGCAAGTCGGCAGAGTCTGCTTTAGTGCTCCCATTGGCTCACGATTGGTCGGTTGCGAGCGATGTGGTCGATGCATCTATGCTACTTGCATTGGTCTAAACATTGATCCGTGGTCTATGACCGGGCAGTTGCGAAGAATGCTAATAAATGAACGCCTGAGCTGACTTTCGGAGAACACTTCAACGCATTTAATTTGCAAAAGTTCTCCAAGAAGACGAGTTTAGCTCTACTCCTTGAAGTAACTGCCTTCATTCTATAGTTTACTTTTTCAAAGCCTGGTGGCACAGGCTCATTTTCCTTAAAGGAACTGCCTTCATTCTATCGTTTACTTTTTCAAAGCCTGGTGGCAGAGTTTCACAAGATGCTTTACTTTGCATGGCAAGCTGAAAATCCTCTTTAATTTTTCTGATAAGGTAGACAGAAAACACACACCAGAGGTTGGCCTGCTTCTTTGTAACAGATGTGGAGCCGATTGTGTGACCTGGCGCCGGCTTTAGAGCTAGCGATGGCTCGCGGGAGTTTGTGGGCATGAAACCAATGTTGCCGGGCAACTTTCTGCTTTTGGTCAAGAGTCGAACAGTTTCATTTCTCCAGGACAGATCTGTACACGTGCTGTACGCATAACGAGAACACCCAGAGAAAAACAGGCTGTGTAAGACAAAAAAGAAGCAATACCTGTCAAGCGGATGATATGAAGTGAGGAAAACATTCTTATACCCTTCCTTCGCAGACTCAACAGAAAAAAAAAAAAGAAGCTCCTGAAAATTAATTTTTAATGAGGACGCCCACACTGTTTCATCTCTGTTATCCAGTGCATCTGTTGCCAATTGATTCGTAGAAAGAAAAAAATGATGACATAAATAAGATAAATATCAGCAAACAGACAATGGCAACAAAGAGAAATCTTACATCTTTTGTAACGAATTCAAGGTTAAAACCAACGACAACGCAACCCAAAAAGTTTTCACAGATGTGTTCGTCTCTTACAAAGGGATCCAAATCCGCAATGTTGCATGCAATGCATTTGTATTGAAGTTCTTCGATTATCTACAGCTCAATCAAGAAAAACCTTCTAAAGATGCCCCCCACAAAATATTATGCAAGAAAAAAAAAAAAGCAAACACAGAGTAAGGTGGTGATTTACGGGATGCAGGTAAAATCTACCTACAAAAAAAAAAAACTGGAAAGGAAAAAAAAACCCAGTAAAGGTGCGTTGGTATGTGGTTGCAATGGCAATGAATAATCAATCTCCCTCTACACTATGTACACACGCTCTTGACACGGTAACAGACGGCGCAATGACTGTTCTGTTTTCCCGCGTCGTCTGCTGCGCCGTCTGCTAATGTCATTTGCCAACGTCGCCTGCAGCGTCGAAGCAGATGCACTGCATGGTTCGCCGCTTATATTAGTTCGTGGTAGCGGCGACTGCAGTGTCCTTCGCCACAGTTTCGCAGGTGTCTGCCGCGTAATGCGGAGCTCATCACGTGATGTTCTCGCGGAACACCTTGATCTTGTGGACGAAGAAGGCCTCCAGCACCTCGGCGCACTGGTAGAAGGGCGAGTTGCGCGGGTTGTAGTAGCGGCAGTTGTCAAAGATCTTTGTCATGTCCCCGATGAACTCGCTCAGCTTCTGGTACTGCCGGGACTGCAGGCGACGCTCGATCGTCTGTAGGTCTGGGAGGCGTGCAAACGGGAAAACGTGCATCAATTCCTTCTAAATAGAGATGTTCAAACATACGAAACTTGAAATAATTCGCAAATGTTTGCTGTCCGATTCGATTCAGACAACACTTTTATTGCTTGACGTATTCGAGGTTTTTTAATATCCGAAAATTACGAATAATGTCTTCAAAAGTGTCAGACGTCCCGTGGTGGGCCGATCCCGGAGGCAGTGCAATACCGGGCCAACCCGTGAGAAAGGTGAAGCAGGCTCCAAACAGTTAGCCACATTAAAAAAAAGAAAACAAAAAGGGTCCAAATAAGACTGGCATTAGATATTACGGTGATAACAAGATTCGGACTATTTCAAATAAATAATGTAGTCATTGCTCTGCTCGCCATGTTACATTTTGCTTTGCCCCACATATCTTTACAGGGCCTTTGTTTCTGAATGCCAGTACCGTATATAGTACTCGCATTTTGAACACACTTTTCCCCCGAAAAATTGACACATTTTTAGGGGGTCAGTTCATTACACGGGGTAAAACTTTAGCATTTTCACTTTGCACAAATGTCATTTTAGGTACCAACATGATACAGCAGGGTACTGCGGCACGTTTCCACTCATGGAGGCACCACGACTGGTCGTGGGCGCGCCACGGTAACCATGCTTTATGAATTGCGAACCCTTTTTAGACGCTATCAGCGTGCCTTTTGGGAAAAGCGCCCTACGAAGCTCACTCCGCACGGAGAGCGACGCGACCATTTCTAGACCTGACCACTTTCACGATTTCACTGTCCGAAAGCGAACCACAAACGATGGCGTGTTTGCTCACATCAATGCATCCGATGGGCGAAACATGTCTGGGGCTGGAAAAATCCTCGACCCCAGCTTTGTTAGGTGTGTGCTCCGCTCAGTTTCACAGTTGATCACTTCCGGAACTATGCCCTTACAGCTATTACGAGTGTGTACTGCTATGCTTGGCTTTGCTTGACTTGGCCTGGCCGCTTGGCAGCAAAAGTAAAAAATTCTAAGAACACCTAAACACTTACGAGTGTGAGTGCGAAAGCAATAATGTCGTTCTTCCGCTACGTTAGTTTGTCTGCGGTGTACTGGCGTGGATGGCCATGTTTTGCTACTGCCAAGGTTGTGGCCGCCGACAATGTAGATGAAAATCATGGTGCAAGGCACAAGAGACAACGGACACAGGAGAGAAATCAGACATACAGGCGCCACTCACAACTATATTTAAAAAGTGCAGAAAGAAAGGAATACATATGTCATCTTCATCACGTCCATGCATGCGCTTGGCCATGTGATATACGCTTCATCTCCCATTCACAAAAACTTATCAAATAATCTAATCTTGGCATTATAGAGTGCAATCAATGTGTCACTTACGCATTGTGTACCCCTTTTCCTGATGAAATACGCTTCCAATAACTCGCGTGCTTTTTGGCACTTGCCTTTGCCCAGAATCGCTGTCTCAGCAATACAATCGCTGTCAATACCTCACTGACACCGTTGCAAGGGGGGATCGGTGGCCAGGTGGTCTAGCACACACCAGCTCGGAGCACGTGGAGCGAATGCTTGCACGGTAGAACCCAGGGATTCTGAATTCGATCCCCACCCCTGCCCGTTTCAATCTGGATGAGCATCGTATCGGCGTGCGGTCGTGTATCACAACTGGTTGGTGCACGTTAAAGACTCCAGACTAGTGGTTGTACTGCACTGGCTAAATTGCTCATCCACAGCTGAGAGACAAGTTGCTTGTTGAAGGCAGACTAACTTCAAGGCTGTATAAACATTTAAGAATTAAATGCAAAAACGTCATATTCGATTCGCAATCCAAAATTCAATGTTTGGACGCCTCTAATCTAACGGTTACGTCAGTGGCTTCAAAAGGCGAAGGAAGCTGCACTCACCCATGGGTTCTTTGATGATGGTGTAGTAGTCCGGCGCCTCTTTCGCATCCACTGGCTCCAGGAACGGCCAGGCCATCTTGTGAGTCTGCAATCGGGGCAACGCAACAGACGCAAGGGTGCCAACGATTAAACGACAACCTCGGAAGATTGGAGAGAAAGACGAGAGCTCGACCCCGATGTCCAGTCATGACAACGGCCAGTCGCACGTTTCCCGCTCCCTGTCCCTCCCAAGTTCCCAGACACTGCAAGCGCGCGACCACGACGCCTGCAGTGCGTCTTCAGGGTTCGTACAGGCTTCAAAGAAAAAAATTCAAGGGTTTTCAAGGACTTTTAAGGACCTGGAAAGATATTTTAAAGGACCCCTTCAATACTGTAAATGAATTAATTTTCGCAAATTGCCCATGATTCGTGAAAAGCAAGTACCGCGAACAATTTGGGCACAATATCAACACTTCGGAAGCTACATTCGAGTCGTAAAAATTAGAACCCGCGAATAATTCCCAATTTTCAGCTTTGGCACAGTTCGCGAAAATTCAAGCACGCGTAAATTAAGTCATTTAGAGCACTCAATCCACCAAATTTAGAGCTCTCTATCTACCACATTGCACGCGCTGGTCAAGTCTGATGACTCTGCTGGGGTTGCGGGGACGGATCCCGCGGGGACTGATCGGTCACTCAAGCACGGACTCAGATAGTTCTTCGTGGAGCTACCTGCTGCCTTCTTCATGTTCCCACTGTACTTCGCACTTTTCATGTGGTTTTTAGTGCGGACTCGCCCATTGACGAGACGTCAAACGTCTTCCCGCAAGGTCTGGATTTTGTCCGATTCATGCTCCCTCGGTTCGGCGCAACCCAGTGTCTGTAGTCGTCATGACCCAACCACGACCGCTGGAAGTTGCACTTTCCAGGCATTTCACGCAGCTTAAACAACGTCCACCATGTGCTGCGTAAAGCAGACTCAAAACAAGGAAACCAGGGCTATAATAGCAAACACTACGCGAGTGAGCCGAGTGAGCGACGGCGCAAGATCACAAGAAGCGGACGGGCGAGACCGGATCCGGAACCACCGGGACTGCTACCATTGTGGCCAGGCGCTTAACGTGTATCAACCAAATATGTCGAGTTGTATGCCATATAAGAAAACTCCCTCGTTTTAGTTTTTTTCAATTTTTTTTTAAACATACACGTAAAAGTCATGATTCTACTTTATTTTTAAAAAAATTTAGCACTACCGACTATCATAGGGAAATTCAAGGGTTTTCAAGCACCGCTACAAATTCCAGGACTTTCAAGGTCTGGAAAATGGCATTTTCAAATTCAAGGGTTTTCAAGGTTTTCAAGCACCCGTGCGAACCCTGGTCTTTGACCACGTCGCGTTTACTGCGCTTTCGAATGTGGGCCACGGTTTCCACCAGACGACGTCGTAGAAGCGTCGCGCCTTTGCCCGGCGGGACCCTGGCGGCGGTGCGGAGGCGGAGGCGGGTGCAGCGGACGACCGCTCTGCTGCTAGTCCCTCTCCGGTCAGACGGCCGACGGAAACCAAACCGGACGACGAGACGAAACGCCATGACAACGGCGACCCTCGCCTTTCGCACGAGGATTTCTACGCCCAATCACCAGGATTGCGACGTCTGATGGTAACATGTCAGCTCCCGCGACGTGGTCCACCGTCGTTTCAAAACCGCTTTCAACGCGGCAATCAAAGACGCGTTCCGGGTGCCCAACGCGACGGGTGGCTGACAGCGGAAGCGTCCACGCACCTGGAGGCCCTTGAGCAGCTTGCGCAGGTTGTCGAAGTCCCTGCCCTGGAGGGGCTTGAGGTTGGCCTGGTTGATGTTGCTGTTGCGCTGGCACGTCGGGCAGATGTACTCCTCGATCGAGTCCGCCTCGCTCTGCAGGACCCCGACGCAGCGCCCGTGGAACCAGTCCTGGCACTGGTCGCAGCAGATGTAGAACCTGGGATGCGGGCACAGAAGAAGGCTTCACGTCTCCGCTCGACCCCCGACCCGCAACCGGAGGCACGTCAAAGGGCGACGGACTCACTGAGATTCGTCGTAGGGCTGCCGGCAGAGACAGTACAGTTCCTGGGTGGACGTCTTGTGGTCGGTGCGGCACTCGTTGCACACATACTTGTCCATGGCCTTGGCCTGCACCTCCGTCAGGCCGATGCACTTGACGTGGAACCAGTTGGAGCACAGGTCGCAGCCGATCATGAACCTGTGCGCACGTGCCGCTCGTTAACGTTCTAGTGCACCGCTGTTGCAAGAGGCGTCGTAAACATGTAGCTATTTATTACTTTTCTAAAACCTCAAACCTCGCCAGGTTCTGCCGACGACATATATTTCGTCGTAATCTGGAGAGAGAAGACCTAAAATGACTAACAGAATATTGAAGCACCATCGTAGACTGTGATCTTTTGTGAGCTTAAACAGAACGACGAGATATACATGTGGAAGCTTCCACCGATACTTGCAGGGTAAGTTGGCTTACAACGAATAAAAGGACCAATGCACCGAAAGAAAAGTAACATTAATCTGAAAATTTCCCCCGACCCCTCGCAAGTTTTTTCCCATATTCCGACGTTTCCCGAGCTCTTACGAGGCGAGCGAAATTCCCGATAATTCCCAAGCTCCGTAACAACTACTCGAATTCTCCGACGGCTCCCAAGAGTCGATCCGCTAGATTCCATCGCAATTTGCGCATTTCCTTATAAATTGTCCGATTCCCCGATAATATGGACCTTCCACATTGCCAGATGCCTTGCTCCGACGATCCGCATACAGACAACTTCCGTGCAGCCGTCGCCATTTCTAACGGCGACGAAGGCGAACAAGACAAAACTTTGGGTCGGTGAATGACCGGTGCAAGATGCACCGAAATTACGCAAGCTCGCTCAACGTGTGAAGACCGTGTCGCGCGTTTTTTCTTCAACTGCGATGGCGGCTTCGAGCGATTCAGACGCAAGCTGACCGATCGATATTGCGGCCCTTACTTGGAGGGGTCGTAGGGCTCTCTTGCAGACACAGTACAGCTTGTGGTGGCCCATGGTGGCCCCTCCGCCTGCCCTCTGCTTGGGGTGCCCGCCCATGAGGACGCCCCTCCCAAGGCCGGGCTGGGGCGAGGGGCCGTTGGGGCGGGGCCCCGGTTGGCCCCGCTCGTCAGCTTGGGCTTCTTGGCCTTGCTGCGGGCCGCCACAGGCGAGGAGCCCTCGCTCTCGCTCGACTGCGACACGGCGCGCTTGCGCGATGCCGTCTGGTGCGGCTGCTGGTGTTGATGCTGTTGCTGCTGCTGCTGCTTGTTGCTCTCCAGGGTCCGCATCACCTGGGGCGATTCAGAAAACGGCAGGGGTCGCACGTCAAGAAGCGAGGTGCTCGCAACCTTTGGCCGGTAGAGAAATACGAGAAGTTCCTTTTTCGGTCTAGTTCGTTTTAATGTATGTACTTTGTTAAAGAGCAGGGAAAAATGTGTTTAAAGAGAAGAAAGAAGTATAGTCGTCTTACCTCAAGAAAAAAGAGACGTTTACAAATCTCTGCAATGCGCAATTAGAGCGCAGCTCTTGAAGAGGAGGGGAGGGCATGGAGAGCAGGGTATGCCCCTTCTCCTCTCCTGTACCCTCCTCCTCCCCTTCTCCTCCAATTGAGTTTCCCTACTAAACTTAGCGGGGAAACTAATGTCACATGACTAGGTGTCACATAACCTATGAACAAGTTCAGTTTCTCCACTAGATTTAGCGGTAAGACTGATGTCACGTGACCTCAACAACAATTCAATTCCCCGCTAAACTTAGCAGAGAACTGAATTGGTGTTGAGGTCACGTGATGTCAATTTCTCTCCTAAATCTAGCAGAGAAACTGAATTTTCCCGCTACATCTAGCGGAGAAACTGAATTTGTCTGCTAAATCTAGCGGAAAAATTGAATTTCCCCGCTAAATCTAGCGGAGAAACTGAATTTCCCTGCTAAGTCTAGCGGGGAATTGAATTACTGTTGAGGTCATGTGACGTCAATTTTCCCGCTAAAGTTAGCATGGTTACGCCGATGCTGCGAAACACGGAAATGGGAGCCTAAGACCTGCGCTCTAAAAACAATTTTCGTACTCGTGAAAACTACTTTTAGAGCGCGCCTCTTAGGCGCTCGTTTCGGGACTTGAGCGGCGTCGCCGTTGGTGTGACCGCACGTTACATTATGGGACGTTTCCCATAATGACGTCACGTGTGACGTCGGGAGGGTCACAAGTGCAGTCACGAAGGTCACTCGTGAAGGTCACGACCTTTACAAGTGATTTCATGAGGGTCACATGGGGGGGAGGAGGAGGGAAGGAGGAGAATGGAGGGGAGAAGGAGTAGAGGTATGAGGAGGAGGAGCAGCATACCCTTCTCTCCATAGCCTCCACTCCTCCTTCTCAAGAGCTGTGCTCTAATTCGGCATTACAGGGAGTTGTAAACATCTTTCATTTTTTTTCGGACAATAGACCCTTAGAACATTAGTTCTCCATTACTAGTGCTTCAGGGCCCCTTTTGGATCGGCGGAAGTGATAAGGGACCCCATCCGTTGGGGTGGAGGGTGGTGTCTGGACGATTACGACAGAAGGTGAATCAAGAAAACTAAATGCGTGCAGACCCCTTTGAATCTCTGAAACGGAGGATAGCCAACGCTACTCGCTTGGCATGTGCGGTTTACCCTATTTAGCCTCGTGGGATAGCCAGCACCAATAAAAAGAAATTGAGTTTTATCGCTCTGCTGTGACCGACGGTTGAGGGATTTGGGGAACCCAACAAGGCCTTCGAGGACTTGAAGGGTTCGTAGACCTCCATTTAAGAACCACTGTAAAGCTAATCCTGTAGCTCTAATAACTCTAACTGTAAAATTATTCCTTACAAAACATGTTTAAAAAAAAAACTTTTTTTTTTTTTTAATTGTGTGTATTTTGTTAGAATAACAAACAAAACTGATCGTAAATGCATATACAATTCCCCACATAAATGGGGAAAGCAGTAATGCACCGCGAGGACCAAAATTTATTCCTTGAAGTGAAAACGAGTACAGAAAGCTATAATAAATGAAAGGGAACGAGTTTGAAAGCCGTAAAAATAGGGCAAGGTCGAGTGACTGCACGTCCATCTCACCTGTGCGACCTTCTCTTGCGGCGGGATGCGAGGTGTCACGAGCGACGCCGGAACAGATGGTTGGGCGGCGGCCGCCACGCGGCACGCACGCTCACATCCATCTGGAGCTCCGACTGGAAGGAGAGCGGAGGGTTGAGTCTCGACACCGTACAACACGAAAAGATTACTGGATGCGACAAGGCAAAAAAAAAAAAACTCTCTGCCGTAATAAATAAGAAAAGAAAAAGAAGAAAAAGAAACCGGGCTTCATCACGCTTACAAAGTCCGGGGACACAAACAAACCACACTCAATGTGTCGTTTGTGCAAGATTTTTTTCATCTTTTTATATTTTTATTAATTTATTTTATTTATCTATTTATTTACTGTTTAAAGGGATACTGAATCGAAACTTGAAATAGACAGAAAACAAAAGAAATAAGTCTAATGGGATCCCCCAAACCCATAATTGTTAATCACATGGTTGTATTTAAGGCGGATGGCTATATTTCTCGTTCTAAACGATGGGATTTTGGCGAGCACTTTAATCAGCCATCGAAGAAGCGTGATGCATCTCGGGAGATCCGGTAGATTAGGTGCGGCCTTGACGTCACCGTGCCCTGAAGGGCCAAGCACACAGTAGTTATAAGCTTTGCAACTTGGCAGCATCAATGCGTTAAAATCTCGCTTAGTTGAAGTACCGTAGGGTTGTTGTATATTGTGGAGCCGGCGGAGCTGGCGGTACTACCTCAAGTGTGCGGCGGCCGACCAACGCAACGAGAGCGGTGGGTATGACGACGACGAAGATGCCACTACATCAGCGGTGGGCCATGATGGCCGCAGAAGTGATTCGGCTTAGTTGTATCTGTATGACCAGTCTGCCTTGCCTTTCGTGAATAACAAAGCTTCTTAACGAAACTATCTTACGACAAAACCTAAGAAGAAATTCGTATTGACGAAGAGAAATTATTGCAAGTTTTTCTTAAGCTACGATGAAATTCTACGTACTCATGCCTACGACGTTACAGCTCCAGAGGTTTATGGCACTTTTTATGATTGAATCCGCATCGCCGGCATACATCAGTCGCTTTACGTCGCGACGACCAACGTGCATTTCTATGTGCTACTCTGTGCGTGTCCTGACTTCAAGCAGCAAAAGAAAAGAAAAAATCAGCAGAACCCATCCTTTGGGAATGATTATCTACGTTAATGCGAATAGCATCAAACGGTGCGGAGTTATGCGCGTTCGTCAGGTGGCCGGCACACTCTAGATACGCCAGCCCACTCTTGAGGCGATTCTAAATTTGTTGACACTTTCACAGCCCTGCGCACGATCTCCGCAGCCCAGCACGTGCGTTTGTGTCACTTGAGAAGGCGAGCAAAGCACGCGCCATACGCACAAACACTCAAAATGGTACCGACCAGACTTTCTGGCGTCTCAGCTAGTCTCAACTAACGGTACTCTAAACGGTTGTTTATATCTTTACCATAGGACGCGCTTTACAGCGCTGTCACAGCTACCGGTGCGCGCTGCTCCATGCACGAGGGCTCATTCCGCTCTCGTGAGCCTGAGCACAGACGTACATCACCCTCTCCCGAGCGCGGGAGAGGGTGAGCTAGGGGCCGAGCTAAGCGCTCACGAGAGCGGAATGAGCCCTCGTGCATGTGACACGTGCAGCGCGTCCTATGGTAAAGATATAAACAAGTGTTTAGAGTGCGTTGAATGACTGCCTTCATAGCTCTGTGGTTAGCGCGTCTGCCTGCTGATCAAAGGGTCAACAGTTCGAATCCCCAGCCGGCGCCGGTCTTTTTTATTTATTTATCGACCCGCGGCGTAAGAGGTTAGATAGCCAGATAGATAGATAGATAGATACATAGACGAAAAGTGCGTGAAGTATCCAAAGAATGCTATTCGCATTAAAAAGTAACGCCTTAGCAGGAAATTACTCACAGACAGCCATGGGGCTTCGAGCAACCGTATGTCAAGCCACAAGAACACAACTGTGACGGCCACCTATCGAACTAGGGGCGCTTGCAAGCAAAGGATGGCTACTCTCTGAAGCGACCTAAGTACACGAAGCGGCATCTGGGTACACTTGTCAGCGGCGGATCCACTGGATCGGGTGGTGAGGCTGCGGGTCGTTCCCTCAGAGGCGATGTCCGCGGGTCGAAGACAAACGGCGAATCGTTCAAATGTATGTCGTCACTTCTGACTTGTCACGCTCCAATTTCACAGGCGGGTCAAACAGAATCTACGCACGCTGCTAAAATGCGACGTCTGGTATGCCCAGATGGCCTAGCTGCTGGTTTCGGTTTCGCTGCATAATCAAATTGACCGATCCGATTTGGGCGCGAGGGTGGATGGACGTAGTTTAATATCGTTTGCGCAGCATCGCACCTCGGCCGCAGAACCTTCTCTCCGCTTAGAGCTCAGCTCGTAGCTCTCTTCTGTGAGATGACCGCAGCACCAGCGGGATTCCGGTGTTGATCGGGGACCTAGTCCCTACGCACGGGCGACGATCGACTTCGATCGATCAACGCCTCTGCGTGAAAGCGTGGAACGTCGTAACTTGGCTCGCATGTGCTTGCCCGGTGGTTGTGGCACCCAACCGCGCAACAAAATCATCCAGCTACGAGACGCGTCGAGCACAACAGCGAAAATGCAGCACGCTGAACGGACACAAAGTGCTTGCTTTGTGTTTTTGTGACGTCAGAGCTTCAATGTTGCCAACGAAAGCGGCGATTTTGCGCTGGAACGCGATCGGAGCAGCATGAATTGCAATTACTCATGCAGAGGGCATATAAATTCAGACATTACACGTACGATACGTCTCGAGGCATTAACTATGATATTCAATTGTTTTCTCGAATACAAAATTTGACCGGACAATCCCTTTAAGCTACGATGAAATTCTACGACCATGCCTACGACGTACAGCGCTCCAGAGGTTTATGCACTTTTTATGATTGAAATCCACATCGCCGCCAACATCGTCGCTTATGCCGTCGCGACGACCAACGTGCATTTCTATGCGCTCTCTGTGCGCGTCCTGACTTCAAGCAGCAAGAGAAAATAAAAATAAAAATACTTAAAACTGGAACAATCGTGGCGCCGAGAAATGCTGGAACCACGAATACTTGGAAAAGCTGCAACGACAACGATCCCACCGACCAAGCCGAAAGCTAGGCTTAGCAAGGCAGCACTCCCACGCAACATTGCTCCGACGCACCTGGGACAAGACCATCTGCACACGACCGGCTGGCTGGCTGAATGGAATGTGCCCACGTGGACCTCTGTGGACTCCGTCTGGTATGAATAGTTGGAGCCCCGACGTCTACTTAAGGTAGCACACCCTCTAGAGGGTCAACTTTTGAACCCTTTGGCTTAAAATTAATTAAATTTACAGGGTAGGCTATGGTCACGCTAGAGGGTGTATAACAAAAATTCTCAGGTCTGTCGGGTAAATGAGAAGGAAATTAGAACAGTTTATCAGCAACACGTCCACATTGTTTAGTAAACCTATCGTCGGAAAACTATCACAATATTCAAGATTTGTATTCGCTAGATATGTAGCAGAATGCCTAGAGGGCATGGCTATGGAAAGATTTTTGTAAGAAGTCAGTTATTTCTATAAATGTTTTCTTTTGCAAAATTGGTCAACTTTTTGGGTCTTCTAGTGCCTCACAAAATGTCAATTATCTTTTTATAAAAGACACCTGTAAAGTGGCAAAAGCATTCCATAGCCAAAACACTCTTATTAAATTTCAGTCAGGAAAAGTGAAGAACGGCCTTCCCTGTATTGCCGCTATCAAACGATAGGCTGACTGAACCGGAATTTATAGCCTTGTGCAGTAGAACGGAGGAAAAGTGTGGTTCAAAGTGCTCCAACCCTACCTTTTTCTTTAGCTAGTCGATGCGACAGAAAATAATTCTATTAAAAATTAACTATGCAGTTTAATCTAATGAAACTTTTCTAGAATACTTCTAGATGATGTTGGATGTATTTATGTAATTTTCCAAAATCAACTTTTTTCCAGAAATTTTTTTTTTCTGGGTAGTGTCCCCCACAAGGTTAAGAAGGTCAATCTTTCTCCTCGTCGTCCCTAGCTTGTTTTCAGATGAAGCGGTGGCAAACGCTCTCGTCAAAAAGGATCACTCTCCTCGATTCTATCTCCTTTTTTTTACAGTGAAGCTGTTAAGGACTAGTTCCCCTACTATCGTGTCCGCGGACAACCGGCGTGTTGACACAAAACTCGAGCCAGTTCCCCGTTGTTATGCAGCGGCTGGCAAGCTGGCGCCCATCGGCTCGTGACCATCGGCTGCGCTCGCACCGAGCGCTTGAGAGCCGCGGGGCACGAGCAGACAAACGCCAGGCTAGGAACGTTGCGCCAGGTTCAATCGGAGGCTCCATCGGAATAAACCGATTAGGCAACCATCGAAGGTCTACCTCTCGTATTTAACATTGGCGACGAGGGCGGACGAGAACTCCAGCAGCGGTTCAAGGATGACTGCGACACAAGGCAAGCTCGAAGAATTCCAAGGGACAGGATGGACGGCCTGGGCGGAGCGGTTGGAATTCTTCTTCCAGGCAAACGACATAACGGACCACGGGAAGAAGAGAGCCCTGCTGCTGACCCTTTGTGGCGCGGAAACCTACGAGACTGTGCAAGCGCTGACGGCCCCGAGGAAGCCCGGCGAAGTTGCCTTTGAAAGCATCATGTCCATGCTCCAACAACATTACGATCCACGGCCTTCGGAACTATTCAGCCGAAGCCAATTCCAACGCCGCGACCAACAGCCAGGCGAGTCCATTGCTACCTATGTGGCGGAATTAAAGAAATTAGCCGCTAACTGCAATTTCGGCGTGCTGACAACTCTCTCGGTGGCCACAACTAGCGCCGGAGCATCGACCGCTTCAACTAGCGCTGAAGGACGAGCGGCCGCCGCCCCTTTGACATTGAATCCAACCATGCTGCCGCTGGATGTAATGCTGAGAGACCGTTTGGTGTGCGGTGTGCAAGATGAGCGTCTGCAGCAACGGCTTTTCGCAGAGCCAGCGCTCACGTTCAAGCAAGCATACGACATGGCAACAAGACTGGAAAGTGCGGTAAAACAGCAGCAGGAGCTTAAAACTCCCAAGACGGAACTGCATAGGGTCACACAATCACAGGCTACGAAACAGACCTCGGATCGGGATCAAACGCAACCGGATCTACGATGTTACCGCTGCCATGGACGGCACAGGCAAGACAGTTGCCCATTCAGCAGGGTAGCGTGCCGTTTCTGTAAAAAAATAGGACACATCGAAAAAGCTTGTCGAAACAAGATGAGGACTGGCACACGTCACTCAACCTATCAGATGGACTGCGGCGCAGAAGAGGACGCCCTGGAATCACAAAGTGGAGCTTCTGTTAAAAGCTACGGGTTGGACATGCAAGAGCTGAACGCACAACGTGCAACCAGTTTCGTTCCCAAGTACCTCGTGACTCTCAAGGTCGAGGGAAAGTTACTAGAATTCGAGGTAGACTCAGGAGCAGCATTTACGGTAATCAGTGAGGCCACATACCGGAAGGTGTGGCCGACCAGACCTCCGTACCTGCGGAATGAGAACGTCACCCTTCGGACATGGACCGGCGAAGGCTTGAGTGTCCTTGGTTCAGCTGAAGTGCGCGTGAGACATAAGTCCAAGGACTACGTTCTACCGCTGGTTGTAACAAGTGGAACAGGGTGCAACTTGATGGGCAGAAATTGGTTTCCAGCGCTAAAGATCCAGGTCAGCGGGATACACCATCTTTCGCCAGGCAAAGAAGTCCAGAAGGTTCTCAGTGCACACAAAGCGGTGTTCAAATCCGACATCACAGGGTACAACGGCCCGCCTGTCCAGTTGGAAATGAAGGAGTCAGCAACGCCAAGATTCCTCAAGGCACGCCAGGTACCTTTCGCCCTGCGTGCTGTCGTGGAATGCGAACTGATGGCACTGCAAAAGCAGGGCATCCTGGAGCAGGTCCAACATTCAACATGGGCCACGCCCGTGGTGGTGGTTAGAAAGACGGATGGTTCGGTGAGGCTCTGCGGGGACTACCGCAGCACGGTGAACAAGACAGCGAAACCGGTGGCTTATCCGCTGCCGACACCCACTGAAGCCTTGTCTAACCTCCGCGGTGGCACAGTCTTCTCGACGCTGGACCTTGCGCAGGCTTATCAACAGCTACGGGTGACAGACGACACGGCCGAGGTACTGACAATCAACACCATCAAGGGCCTGTATCGAGTGAAGAGACTTCCCTTTGGAGTGGCGGCAGCTCCTGCAATCTTTCAGAAAGTCATGGACACAACATTAGCAGGCATCTCAGGAGTCAGTGCGTACTTAGACGACATCATCATCAGCGGGGAGACTGCGGAAGAACATAACTATCGGCTAGATCAAGTACTGACGAGACTAGAAGATGCAGGACTAAGACTAAAGGAAACCAAGTGCCGCTTCGGGGTGAGTGAAGTAAAATTTCTTGGCCACCTCATCAATGCGGACGGCATACATCCGACGCAGGACAAGATTCAGGCCGTAGTACAGGCGCCCGAGCCAAGGAACAAGACAGAGCTGCAGTCCTTTCTGGGACTGTTAGCGTTTTACGACAGATTTCTACAGGATCGAGCAACGATTGCGAAAGAGCTCTATCACCTACTGGAACGGAAGACAGAGTGGCGGTGGGAGGAAAACCACCGCGAGGCTTTCCAGAAGTTGAAGGATCTGGTGGTGCAGTATACAGTGCTGGCACACTATGACGAAAGAAAACCACTGCTGTTGTCCTGCGACGCTTCGCCTTACGGTGTGGGCGCCGTACTAGCACAGTTGGACTCCGACGGCCGAGAGGCTCCGATTGCGTTTGCGTCCAGAACACTGGGAACCGCTGAGCGCAACTACTCACAACTGGACCGAGAGGGCCTAGCCATTGTGTATGGAGTCAGCCATTTTCATCAGTATGTCGCAGGGCGAAGCATGACAATCTACACAGATCATCAACCTCTTCTTGGCATCCTAGGAGCTGACAAGCCCGTTCCACAAGTGTTGTCACCACGGATGACCAGATGGTGCGTAAAATTGGCCGCTTATAAGTATGAGCTGAGGTACAGGCCAGGAAACCGCCATCAGAATGCGGACGCTCTAAGCCGACTTCCGATGTCCACCACAGAGGAGGAGCCAGAAGTACCCGGAGACATCCTGATGTTTGAGGCTTTGACCCGCCCACCGCTCTCCGCAGATCAAGTAGCCAGGGAGACAGCACGTGACGCCGTCCTGGTAACAGTATACCAGGCAGTACAAGAAGGCACTCTTCATCGGTATCAGTCCCCAGAGTACTCGCCGTACAGAAGTAAAGCGGCAGAGTTGTCGACACACAGAGGATGCGTAAGCTGGGGGACACGGGTCGTGATTCCTAACAACTTGAGAAGGGAGACGATGGCTCTAATTCACTCGGGACATCGCGGAATTGTGGCGATGAAAGCTTGCGCTCGCAGCTACGTTTGGTGGCCCGGGATCGACGCCGATATTGAAGCATGGGTCGCTGCATGTAGCACCTGCCAGATACACCGGAAGTCACCAGCGAAGGAACCTATCCCTGTGTGGAATAGGCCAACCGAGCCGTGGGACACTGTTCACCTGGACTTTGCGGGTCCTGTCGAGGGTCATGTTTTTCTGGTTGTGGTGGACGCGTTCACGAAGTGGCTGGAAGTGCGCATGGTCCGCAACATGACGTCTGCCGCCATCATTAAAGAATTACGGACCATTTTTGCAACGTTTGGTCTACCAAGGAAGATTGTGTCGGACAATGGCGCGGCGCTAGTTTCCGAGGAGATGAAAACATTTTACCGAAACAACGGGATAATTGCTGTAACTAGTGCACCGTATCATCCCGCGACTAATGGCCAGGCGGAGCGCATGGTACAGGAGCTGAAACTTGCACTCGGGAAGAAGGGAAAGGAAGAGCTGAATTGTGCGCTGGCCAGGTTTTTATTCAAACAGCACACTACCATTCACGTTGCAACGGGAAAAACGCCAGCATGGTTGCTTTATGGCAGGGAACTTCCATCAGCTCTCGAACGATTAAAAACGGTACTTTCTGAAGAGCCAGCCAGCACGGAAAGCGTCACTAACGCACGGGAACTGAGCGAGGGACAGTCGGTCTGGACTAGGAAGTTTCCACACGGCAAAGGCTGGGTTCCTGGCGTAATCGAACGTCAGATGGGCCTCCGTTCATGGATGGTGAACACAGATGAAGGTCCGGTACGCCGGCATACCAACCACATACGTCAGCGATGTACAGCAGCCAGCACTCCACAGGAAGCGAAGACTCCGTTTCCTGTGTGGGACCTCAAGATTGACCAGAGTCCAACTCCATTACGGGCACCATCTCCCGGCGAAGATACTCCAGCTCGCCTAGACGCATCACCCCAGCGAGACAGCAGCAGGCCGGCGGCGTTTCCTCGCGAACCAGCGTCAGCTTCTTCGACGGCAGACGCTGGCCCTTCCACTGGTACCCGGAGGGGCACTCGAGCGCGACGACAACCGCAACGCTACGGGAGCCACGACTAGTTGGAGGGGTGTTATGTAGCGGCTGGCAAGCTGGCGCCCATCGGCTCGTGACCATCGGCTGCGCTCGCACCGAGCGCTTGAGAGCCGCGGGGCACGAGCAGACAAACGCCAGGCTAGGAACGTTGCGCCAGGTTCAATCGGAGGCTCCATCGGAATAAACCGATTAGCAACCATCGAAG